>JAJQQW010000003.1:40559152-40854152 GCA_025583905.1 Ia io
TCTATTCTATCTAATAAAACAGTAATATGCAGATTGATCATCACTGCAACACACAATATAGCTGCCCTCATGTGGTCAAAGATCCTGCCCCCATGTGGACACAAGATGGCCACCACAAGATGGCCAGCAAGGAGAGGGCAGTTGGGAGGCACCCGGCCTGCAAGGGAGGGCAGTTGGAGGTGATCAACCCTGTAGGAGAGGGCAGTTAGGGGTGACCAGGCCAGCAGAGGAGGGAAGTTGGGGGCAAACAGGCTGGCAGCAGAGTGGTTAGGGGGTGATCAGGCTGGCAGGCAGAAGCGGTTAGGGGCAATCAGGAAGGCAGGCAGGCAAGCAGTTGGGAGCCAGCAGTCCTGGATTGTGAGATCGGTGGGATTGGGCCTAAACGGGCAGTCGGACATCCCTCGAGGGGTCCCAGATTGGAGAGGGTACAGGCTGGGCTGAGGGACATCCCCCCTCTGTGCACGAATTTTGTGCACCGGGCCTCTAGTTAGATAATAATTGTTTATTCAATGTAATCTTTGATCTTATGTGATTTGATATAATATTAATGAATCATTACCTTTTCTGGACATATATTTCATTTGAGGACTTTTGTCCATTATAAACAGTGCTGTGATAAATACGTGTGTAAACCTGCCTTTATAAATGGTTTGTTTTAAGTCACAGCGTCATCAAAAGGGAGTGCTTGATCAAAGTGTATATGTTGAAATTATGTATGGATATTGTTAGTTTGCTTCATTTTAAAAAAATATATATTTCCACCACTGATAAAAATTTTTGACAGTAGTTAAATCTAATGTTTTTCTTAATTTTTGTCAATTTTGTTTATCCTTACTACTGGCACAGCTGAAGATATTTTCTTGTCCTTATTGACATTGCCTGCAAATTTCTTACTCATAGTCTTTGCACAGACTTATATTGAAATACTAGAGGCCTGGTGGGGTCCTTCGGTCTGGCCTGTGGGGGCCGAAACCGGCTCTTCAACATCCCCTGAGGGTCTCGGATTGAGAGAGGGCACAGGCCAGGCCGAGGAACCCCACCAGTGGACGATAATGGCCAGGAAGGGACACGGGAGGTTGGCCAGCTGGGGAGTGACCACGGGAGTGCTCCAGGGTGAGTCCGGCCCATCACGCTCTTTCCCAATCGGCCAGACCCCAGCAGCAAGCCAACTTACCCATTGGAGCATCTTCTTCCTGGTGGTCAGTGCATGCCATAGCGACTGGTTGAGCGAACCTTAGCATATTACACTTTGATTGGTTGAACGGCCGACTGGACGACTGGAGACTTAGTATATTAGGCTTTTATTATATAGGATTTGTGTTTTCATTGTTCATTTTGGTAGATTTTATATATGTTAAATGTTTAACATGCATGTTATTAGCATTATATTTTTCCTAACATATTGGGTATCTCTGGTGACTCTCTTTAAGGTATGTTTTACCATACAAACACTTAAATATTATATATTTTTTTCTGATACTATCTGGTATCTTACATATTGGGGCACAAGCAAAATCTCTGCAAATTCAAGAAGATTGATATCATATAAAGCATCTTCTCAGACCACAATGGCATAATATTAGAAATAAACTACAATAACAACAATCCAAAAAAATTCAAACACTGGGAAGCTAAATAGCATGCTATTAAACAATGATTGGGTTACCAAAGAGATCAAAGAAGAAATTAAAAACATCATGAAAATGAATGACAATAAAAACACAACAATTCAAAATCTATGGGACACAGTGAAAAGAGTCCTGAGAGGGAAGTCTATAGCTCTAGAGGCCTACCTCAAAAAACAAGAAAAAGTGGTAGTAAATCATCTAACTCTACAACTTAAAGAATTAGAAAGAGACCAACAAGAAAAGCCCAGAGTGAGCAGAAGGAAGGAGATAATAAAGATCAGAACAGAAATAAATGACATAGAGACCAAAAAGACAATATAAAAGATCAATGAAACCAAGAGCTGGTTCTTTGAAAGGATAAACAAGATTGATGAACCTCTAACCAGGCTCACCAAGAAGCAAAGAGAGAGGACCCAAATAAACAAAATCAGAAAAGAAAGAGGCGAAATAACAACAGATCCCACAGAAAATCATATGACTCTTAACTTTTTTTGCTGACTTATTTCACCCAGCATGATATTCTAAAGATACATGCATGTTGTCACAAATATCAGTATTTCATCTTTTCTTTTCTTTTCTTTTTTACTTTTTTTTCCTTTATTGATTAAGGTATTACATATGTGTCCATATTCCCCCATTGCCCTATACATCCCACTCATGCCCTCACCCCCCCTTTTGTCTGTGTCCATTGTTTAGGCTTATATACATGCATACAAGTCCTTTGGTTGATTTCTCCCCTTTACCCCCACCCTCCCCTACTTTCCCTGTGAGGTTTGACGATCTGATCAATGCTTCCCTGTCTCTGGATCTGTTTTGGTTCATCAGTTTATGTTGTTCATTACATTCCATAAATGAGTGAGATCATGTGATATTTATCTCTCTCTGAATGCCTTATTTCGCATACCATAATGGTCTCCAGTTTCATCCATGCTGTTGCAAATGGTAAGAAGAGAATTCCTTCTTTTTTACCGCAGTGTAGTATTCCATTGTGTAGATGTACCACAGATTTCTAATCCATTCATCTGCTGATGGGCACTTAGGCTGTTTCCAAATCTTAGGTATGGTAGATTGTGCTGCTATGAACATAGAAAGGAACATAGCATATATCCTTTCTGATTGGTGTTTCTAGATTCTTGGGATATATTACTAGAAGTGGAATCACTGGTAAAATGGGAGTTCCATTTTTAGTTTTTTGAGGATACTCCATACTGTTCTCCACAGTGGGTACACCAGTCTGCATTCCCACCAGCAGTGTACAGGGGTTCATTTCTCTCCGCATCCTCACCAGCACTTGTTGTTTGTTGATTTGTTGATGATAGCCATTCTGTCAGGTGTGAGATGGTACCTCATTGTCGTTTTGGTTTGCATCTCTTGGATGATTAGTGACTTTGAGCATGTTTTCATATGTCTCTTGGCCGTCCTTCTGCCTTCTTTCAAGGAGTATCTATTTGGATTCATTGCCCACTTTTTGATTGGGTTATCTTCCTTTTGTTAAGTTGTATGAGTTTCCTGTAAATGTTGGAGATTAAACCCTTATCAGTGATAATATTGGCAAATAGGTTCTCCCATGCCGTGGGCTTTATTGTTGTTTTGTGGATGGGTTCTTTTGCTGTGCAAAAGCTATTTATTTTGATGTAATTCCATTTGTTTATTTTCTCTTTAGTTTCCATTGCCCTAGGAACAGTATCAGTGAAGAAATTGCTTCAGCATATGTCTGAGAGTTTGCTGCCTTTGGATTCCTCTAGTACTTTTATGGTTTCCTGTCTTATGTTTAAGTTCTTTATCCATTTTGAGTTTATTTTTGTGTATGGTGTAAGCTGGTGGTCTAGTTTCTTTCCTTTTTTTTTTTTTTTTGCATGTATCTGTCCAATTTTCCCAACACCATTTATTGAAGAGATTGTCTTGACTCCATTTTATGTTCTTGCCTCCTGTGTCAAATATTAATTGAGCATAGTGGTTTGGGTCGATTTCTGGGTTCTCTATTCTATTCAATTAATCTATATGTCTGTTCTTGTGCCAGTACCAAGCTATTTTGAGAACAGTGGCTTTGTAATACAGCTTGATATCTGGTATTGAGATCCCACCTACTTTGTTCTTCTTTCTCAGGATTGCTGTGGCTATTTGGGGTCTTTTTTTATTCCAGATGAATTTTTGGAGAGTTTGTTCTAGGTCTGTGAAATATGCCATTGGTATTTTAATGAGGAGTGCATTGAATCTATAGATTGCTTTGGGTAGTATGGACATTTTAATGATGTTGATTCTACCAATCTATGAACACGGTATGTTCTTCCATCTGTTTATGTCTTCCTCTATCTCTTTTTTCAGTGTCCTGAGTTTTCAATGTACAGGTCTTTTACCTCCTTAGTTGAGTTTATTCCTAGATATCTAAATTTTTTTTGCTGTGATGGTAAATGGGATGGCTTTTTAGTCACTCTTTATGTAAGTTCATTATTGGTGTACAGAAAAGCTATTGATTTCTTGGCATTAATTTTGTATCCTGCTACATTGCCAAATTCATTTATTAAGTCTAATAATTTTTTATGGAGTCTTTAGGGTTTTCTATGTACAGTATCATGTCATCTGTGAATAAGGAGAGTTTTACTTCTTTTCTAATTTGGATGTCTTTTACTTCTTCTTCTTGTCTAATCACATTGGCTAGTACTTCCAGTATTATATCGGACAGGAGTGGTGAGAGTGGGCATCCCTGTCTTGTTCCTGTTCTTAGGGGAAATGGTTTTAGTTTTTGCCCATTGAGTATGATGTTGGCTGTGGGTTTGTCACATATGGCTTTTATTATGTTGAGGTATGATCCTTCTATTCCCACCTTGCTGAGAGTTTTTATCAAGAAAGGGTGTTGGATTTTGTCAAATGCTTTTCTGCATCAATTGATATGACTATGTGATTTTTATCTCTCAATTTGTTTATGTGATGTATCACGTTTATTGATTTGCAGATATTGTACCATCCTTGCATTCCTGGGATAAATCCTACTTGGACATGGTGTATGATTTTTCTGATGTACTGCTGGAGCCAATTTGCTAGAATTTTGTTGAGGATTTTGGCATCAATGTTCATGAGGCATATTGGCCAGTAATTCTTTTTCATTGTGTTGTCTTTATCTGGTTTTGGTATTAGGGTGATGCTGGCTTCATAGAAAGAACTTGGAAGTGTTCCTTCCTCTTGAATTTTTTGGAATAGTCTGAGGAGGATAGGTTTTAGTTCTTCCTTGAATGTTTGATAAAACTCTCCTGTGTGGCCCTGGGCTTTTGTTTGCCGGAAGCTTTTTGATGACTGCTTCAATTTCTTCCATAGTTATCAGCCTATTGAGATTTTTAGATTCTTCCTGAGTTTTGGTTTTAAAGTTGTATTTTTCTAGGAATATGTCCATTTCCTCCAGGTTTTCTAGTTTGTTGGGATAGAGTTGTTCATAGTATTTTTTAACAATCCTTTGTTTTTCTGTGGGTCTGTTGTTATTTCTCCTCTTTCATTTCTGATTTTGTTTATTTGGATCCTCTCTCTTGCTTCTTGGTGAGCCTGGTTAGAGGTTCATCAATCTTGTTTATCCTTTCAAAGAACCAGCTCTTGGTTTCATTGATCTTTTGTACTGTCTTTTTGGCCTCTATGTCATTTATTTCTGTTCTGATCTTTATTATTTCCTTCCTTCTGCTCACTCTGGGCTTTTCTTGTTGGTCTCTTTCTAATTCTTTAAGTTGTAGAATTAGATGATTTACTACCACTTTTTCTTGTTTTTTTGAGGTTGGCCTGTAGAGCTATAAACTTCCCTCTCAGGACTCTTTTCACTGTGTCCCATAGATTTTGGATTGTTGTGTTTTTATTGTCATTCATTTTCATGTTTTGTTTTGTTTTTTAATTTTTTCATTGATCTCTTTGGTAACCCAATCATTGTTTAATAGCATGCTATTCAGCTTCCCAGTGTTTGAATTTTTTGGATTGTTGTTATTGTAGTTTATTTCTAATATTATGCCATGGTGGTCTGAGAAGATGCTTCATATGATATCAATCTTCTTGAATTTGGAGAGACTTTGCTTGTGCCCCAATATGTGGTCTATCTTTGAAAAAGTCCCATTTGCTCTAGAGAACGTTTATTCCGTGGCTTTGGGAAGAAATGTTCTGAAGATGTCAATTAAGTCAATCGGATCTAGTGAGTTATTTAGGATTGCTATTTCTTTACTGATTTTTTGTCTAGAGGATTTATCCAGTGATGTCAGTGGTGTATTAAAGTCCCTACTATGATTGTATTGTTGTCAATCTCTCCATTGATATCTTTCAGGAGTTTTTTTTATGTATTTGGTTGCTCCTGCATTGTGTGTATATATTTTTTCAGAGTTATATCTTCTTGTTGTATTGTTCCCTTTAGTATTATGAAGTGGCCTTTCTTATATCTTGTTATGGCCTTCACTTTGAAGTCTATTTTTTCAGATATAAGTATTGCTACCCCAGCTTTTTTTTTTTTTGCCTGAAAGATATTTTCCATCCCTCCACTTTCAGTCCGTGTGAGTCCCTTGTTCTGAGATGGATATCTTGTAGACAGTATATATATTGGTCATGTTTTTTCTATCCATTCTGCCACTCGATGACATTTGATTGGAGCATTTAGTCTGTTTATGTTTAAAGGTATTATTGATAGGTACTTGTTTGTGGCCATTTTTATTTTTTTGTGCCTGTGTTCCTTCTTACCTTTTTATTTCTTCTTTTTATACCAGTCCCTTTAGCATTTCTTGAATTGCGGGCTTGGTAGTGATCAACTCCCTTAGCTATTTTTGTCTGTGAATCTCCTTATTTCCCCTTCAATTTTGAATGATAGCCTTGCTGGACAGAGTATTCTTGGATTCAGTACCTTGCTTTGCATGACTTTGTAAATTTCCTTCCATTCTTTTCTGGCCTGATGTGTTTCTGTTGAGAAATCATTTGATAATCTAATGAGAGATCCCTTGTATGTAACTGACTATCTCTCTTGCACCCTTTAAGATTCTCTCTTTGTCCTGAACATTTGCCATCGTAATTATGATGTGTCTTGGTGTGGGTCTTTTCAGGTTTATTTTGTTTAAGACTCTCTGTGCTGTGTGACCTTTTTCTTCCCCACATCAGGGAAGTTTTCTGACACTATTTCTTCAAATAGGTTTTCTAACCCTTGTTTCTCTTCTTGTTGTCCTGGCACCCCTATTATTCGTATGTTGCTTCGTTTCATGTTGTCCCATAGCTCCCTTAGACTCGCTGCCTGTCTTTTAATTTTTTTCTCCAATTGCAGTTCAGTTTGGGTGTATTTTGCTTCCCTGTTTTCTAATTCGCTAATTCGGTCCTCTACTTCTCCTAGTCTACTGTTGAAACTTTCCATGGTGTTTTTTTATATCAGCTATATCACTCTTTATTTATTCTTTATTCTTACATAAGTTGTTGATTTTTTTTCATTCATCTGATTTATGAACTGTATGACCCTTCTTCTGAATTCTTTTTCTGACATATTGCATGCCTCTGTTTCACTTAGCTGGTTTTCTGGCAATTCCTCCTTTTTTTTCCTTTGGAGTTTCTTTGTCTACCCATTTTTTATTTTTTAAATATATTTTATTGATTTTTTACAGAGAGGAAGAAAGAGGGATAGAGAGTTAGAAACATCGATGATAGAGAAACATCGATCAGCTGCCTCCTGCACAACCCCCACTGGGGATGTGCCCGCAACCAAGGTACATGCCCTTGACCGGAATAGAACCCTGGACCCTTGAGTCCGCAGGCTGACGCTCTATCCACTGAGCCAAACCGGTTTTGGCTACCCATTCTTTTTTATCTCACTGATGGATCTAGATGTTGAGTCGTGCAGGGGCTGCTCTTTGGGTGGCAGTGGCTTCTCGGGCTGCAGTTGTTCCTCAGGTGGTCGCAGCAGTGGCTGCTCTTCAGTTGGCAATGGCTCCTCTGGTGGGTGCTGTTCGCAGTAGTGGTGACTCCTCTGGCTGGTAGGGGGAGGCTGCTTGCACAGCTGCTGCTCCTTGGACAGGGGTGTGCTGCTCATGTGGCTGCTGCTCCTTGGATGGGGACTCGCTGTGCACAGCTGCTGCTCCTTGGATGGGGGCGGGCTGCTCATATGGTTGCTGCTCCTCGGACAAGGGCGGACTGCTCATGTGGCTGCTGCTTCTTGGATGGGGGCTGGCTGTGCATGGCTGCTGCTATTTGGATGGGGCAGACTTCTTGTGATACTGCTGCTCCTTGGATCGGGTTAGGTTGCTCACAGAGCTGCTGCTCCACATATGGGGGTGGGCTGCTCATGCAGCTGGTGCTTCTCATACAGGGTGGGCTGCACGTGTGGCTGCTGCTAGACGAATGGGGGCGGGCCGCTCACCCGGCTGCTGTTCGTCAGACAGGTGCACGCTGCGTGTGGCTGCTGCTCCTCAGACTAGGGTGGGCTGTTCAGAGCTGCTGCTCCTTGGACATTGGTGGTCTGTTCATGTGGCTGCACCTCCTTGGACTGGGGCGGGCTGCTCTGGCGGCTGCTGCTCCTCTAATGTGGGCAGGCTGATTGAGCAGCTGCTTCTCCTCGAATGGGGGTGGGCTGCTCGCACAGCTGCTGCTCCTCAGATGGGTGCAAGTATGGGCTGCGCACAGCTGTTGCTTCTTGGACGGGTGCAGGCTGCACGGGGCTGCCATTCCTCAGTCGTAGTTGGGCTGTTCATGTGGCTATTGCTCCTTGTATGTGGGGGGGCTGATCACATGGTTGCTGCTCCTCAGATGGGGGTTGGTCTGCTCACACAGCTGCTGCTCCTTTGGACAGGGGCAGACCATGCTCTTCAGCCTGTGTCGGGCTGCTCGCAGGGATGCTGCTCCTTGGACTGGAGTGGCTGCTCACATGTCTGCAGCTCACATGGTCGCAGTGCCCTGGGTAAAGCATTGGGCCAGTCAGAGGGGAGCATGCTTCAGAACTCACAGGAACCTGTGCCTGGGGTGGCTGCAGTCTCGGTGACCGTGGGACCACAGCCAAGTTAGCAGGTCCCTGGCAGGGGTGGCTGTAGAGTTCCAGGTGTTATTTGAGGGTACCCTGGGTAGAGGTGAGGCTGGGCTCTCAGTTACAGTAGCTCTCCCCTTCAAAAAGGCGAGGCCTCTGGGGAAGAGCCAGCCTCCCCGTACTGTTTGCAATGGTAGCAGAGGCTGCCTAGTTAGGCGAGCCTGGTTAGCCTGCCTCCGAAGGTCCTGAGTGATCTAACTGTGCCACACACACACACACACAGTCGGAGACCAGGTGTTAAGGTAACATGTCCTTGCACCTGAAGGGGCTAGCAAGGCTGGCCCCCTACCCACACAGTTTTCCTAGGCCTGTTTGGATGGCAATTAATCAGTATAATGAGAGCAGCCCCTACCTACAAAGCTTTCCCAGGTTTGTTTATATGACTGCTATCAGTAGAATGAGAGTAACCCTTTCATGGCTTGCCAAGAAGTCTGTAACTATTTACTGAGAATCTGCCTGGTTTACTGTACCAAGAATTTGTCCTTCTACTCTATCATTCCCTTAGAGATTAAGAGGAACAAAGAGTACATTCCTCTTCACAGACCTTCTATTCAGTGTTTTGTGTATAAAAGTCATTACAGAGCTAATAAACACGCCGCAGTCTCTTGAAGACTTGCTGCCCTCCCGATTCCCGCTGTCCTGTCTTTCTTTCTTTTCTCAAATCCCACCTCCCTACCTCAGCCCGGTTCAACACATCAGGCTGGACCTGACAACACACCACATGACCACACATCCCTCCTTTGCTCCCTCACTCACTCATGCTCTCTCTCTCACTGCGGCCTTCTTAGTGCCTCTGTAGGTGGGTCTGGGGTGTTATTGACCTGTTTGCGGATGGAATTTCCTCTCTGGATGTCTGGTTATGTGGCTCACTCTCTAGCACATTGGCTGGATAGGATTAAATTCACCACAACAAGACATGACACAAAGGGAACAAAGCACGAATGTACTCACGACACTGATAACCCCAACATAAATGACCACCAGACAAAAGAGAATTAGGGGAGAGAAAAGTGAGCACTAATGATATCAAAGAGAGAAAAAATGATAAGAGAGAAAAGAAAAAGGAAGAAAAAGGAAAAAAAAATATAATATACACATATATATTATACACATATATAATATACACATATATAATATACACATATGGAGAAAATACCACAGAACAAACAGATAAACCAAGAAAAGCAAACTCCAAACATCCAGAAAAGGGGGTAGGGGCAGAATCTGTAGAGCCTGAGCTTATATACATAAAATAAGGTTAAGAACTGGATGAATATGGGGAGGACCTACCTCAGTTCAGAATAGAGGAAGTAGAAAAGGGATGAGTGGATAAGAAGAAAGAGAATGAGAAGAAAATAATAATAATAATAATAATAATAATAATAATAATAATAAAAATTTACCAAAAATGATTTAAAAATGGTATAAAAATAACAAATAAAATAAAATAGAGTGATGAAAAAATAATGTGAAAAGAAATAGAAAATAAAGAACCAAATGAAAAAAGGAAAATAAAGAAAAAAGAAAAAAAGAGATAACAAAATAATAATAAAATAAAATAAAAAATAAATAAAAAAGTGAAGTGTTGCTCCTTTGGCTGGCTTAAGATCCCAGTCTTATGTATTGTCTGCAGTTTCTCAGTTTCCTGTTGCTGGGACTGAAGGCCTCTCTTTAAGCCAGTCCCTGTGGACTCTCAGGGACTATTCAGATTTTTTTTTTAATCCTTTGTATCATTCAGGTTGTATTCTGGATGTGGCGGTATTGATTGCCTGGAGACTGGAGGGAGGGCTATCTCTTCAGGAGAAAAATGGCTGCACAGTTCTTGAGGGTCAGGTATGACTCAATGTCAGACTCGCTGCCACTTCTCCTGGACCCTCTCCTCTCCCCAGCCTCCACAAGTCCACACCTTCTCCTGCACCTCGGCTATGGGTAAGTGTCCATATCTGAAAGGTCCTATGAAGTACGTTCAGTGAAGAAATGCAAAGGCCACAGAGAGGGGAAAGACTGTGCCTCTGCGAGCTCCTCTCCTGCCGGCATGGCGTGGTCTGGTCATTCCTTCAGGCTGCCCCCTCTGAGCTCAGTCTTTTGTGATTGAGGACCCAGATCTAGAATCCCCTGCCACCAACAGTCCTGCGGACCTCCTTTCCACAGTCAGATGTTGTGCCTGTCCCAAGGTACATGGCTCGGTGCCATGCAGTTTCCCTCTGAACCTCTGGGCATGGAGGTCTGGCAGATCTCTCCAACCCAGATCCTTGATCTTACCTTTCTCCAGGGGTCCTCTGCCCTTCCCGGCTGCAAACTGTCTCACCAGCTGAGTTTCTTTAGCCAATTCAGGGTGGATGTTACTTGTTTCAGCTGCTCATTCTATCTGCTCCGGGACAAGGTTCGGGACATGTCCATCTATCTTGATTTCATTTTTCACGTCTACTTCCTAGCACTTACAAAGTTCCTGGCATACTTTGTAGGTAGGTACTAACCATATTATTCTATTTCATCTCTTCTTATGGCTGAGTAGTATTCCACTGTATATATGTACCACATCTTCTTTATATAATCACTAGAGGCCCGGTGCACAAATTTGTGCACTGGGAGGGGGTGTCCCTCAGCCCAACCTGCACCCTCTCCAATCTGGGACCCCTCAGGGGAAGTCCAACTGCTTGTTTAGGCAGTCGGACATTCCTTTCACAATCCAGGACTGCTGGATCCCAACTGCTCGCCTGCCTGCCTGATTGCCCCTAACCGCTTCTGCCTGCCAGCCTGATCACCCCCTAACCACTCCCTTGCCAGCCTGATTGATGCCTAACTGCTCCCCTGCCAGACCGATCATCCCCAACTGACTTCCCCTGACAACCCGGTCACCCCTAAATGCCCTCCCCTGCATATTCCCTCTTTATTAGATAGGGTTTTTTCTTTAACATATTGGACAGCCCTAATTGGTTTGGCTAGGTGGATGGAGCATTGGCCTGCAGACTCAAGGGTCCCAGGTTCGATTCCGGTCAAGGGCATGTACCTTGGTTAGGGACACATACCCAGTGGGGAGTGTGCAGGAGGCAGCTGATCGATGTTTCTCTGACGTAGATGTTTCTAGCTTTCTATCCCTTTCCCTTCCTCTCTGTAAAAAAATCAATAAAATATATTTTTTTAAAAAGAAACATTTAAGATTCCTCCGTATCTGCCTGGCTGGTGTGACTCAGTGGTTGAGACCCCAGGATGCCACCGCTGGGAGAGGATCTCGCCATGGAGGTGCACCCCCCGGCCTGGCTGAGACCCCAGCCCAGGCTGCTGCCGCTGGGAGGGGATCAGGCTGTGGAGAGTGAATTTGTCTTTGTTTTTTATAAAGGGTCAGGAGGGCCTCTGGGCAGCATTCTGCCAAGCCGCTTACTCTGCAGGCTCTCAGGGGCAGCCCTCCCTGAGACTGGGAGACTCCGGCGGGGCTGAGAGGACTTGTGCCGCCATCTTGGAGCTATGGGTGCTGCCATTTTGTCGCAGAGTGATGGTTAATTTGCATATTACTCTTTATTAGATAGGATTTGTTGAGGATGCTTTAGTTGTTTCATGTCTTGGCCATCATGAGTAATGCTGCAATGAACATAGGTGTGCATATATCCTTGCAAATAAAATTTTTAAATTTTTCAGGTAGATACCCAGAAGAGGTATTGCTTGGTCATATGGAAACTCTTTTCTTCATATTTTGAGGAACTGTCATACTGTTTTCCATAGTTTCTGTATGACTTTACACTCCCACTTGAGATAGCTCCTGTATTAAGATTTGTAGCTGTTATAAAAAATTACCACCGAGTTAGTGGCTTCAAGTAACACAACTCTAATATCTTATAGTTCTAGAAGTCAGAAGTTCAAAACAGAGTCACTGGGCTAAAATCTAGGTGTGGGAAGGGTTGCATTCCTTTTGGAGTCTTTTGGGAAGAATACTCTTCTAGCTGCTAGAGGCTGCTCACATTCCTTGACTTGTGGTCCCTTCTATCTTCAAAGCCTTCGGTTTCCTCACTCCAACCTCTGTTTTAATTTCCACATCTCTTCCTCTAACTCTCTTCCTCCCTTTTTCACTTGTAAGATGCTTGTAATTACATTGGACTCATTCTGATAATTCTAGATTACCTCTCCACCTCAAGATCTTTAAAATCCCATTTAAATTTGAAACCTATTCACAGGTCCCAGGTGTTAGGACAGTGCTCAAAGAAGAGAACTCTGGATGATTAACATGCAAAACTCAGGAACCAAAAATATTTGAATAGTGCAGCTTTACTCATTTTCCAAACTTAAGAACAAACAGATTCAGATAGTTAAATGTAGCTATATTTTCCTCTAGTGGAATACTTATGTGTGATTTTCTCTGAGTTATTCATATCTTCAAATAGCTTTCTCTTGCTATGGCAATTGAATGATATTTTGGATGAAGATAAAATTCTCCCTGTTGTCTGAATACATAATCTCACTGCTTTCCATTTTGTTTTATGGATGTTAATCTGATGCCTTCTGATGTTCTTTTCTTTATATGTGGTGTTTTTTTTTTTTTGGTATTGAATTATTATAATACTTTCTCCTACATAGAATTTAGAAATTTTCCCCGATCCTTTTATCCTTTTTACCTTTAAATTCATTGAGTCCTTTTAACTTGCAGATTCCTCAGTCTAGATAAATTTCTAATGTAATGTGTTTAATGAGTATGTTTTCTAAATATGCCTTATATTTTTCTTTATAACTTCCATCTTTCTACATTTTCTCTCAGTTCTTTGAAATATTTTTTTGCATTAGGTTACTAATGTTAAATTCAACAGTGCATCTCTTTCATCATTTATGCACAGAATTATATAGTTGATAAATCACATTATTTAGTTACAGAAATAATTATTTTGTGCAGAATTTAATATCTCTGAAGGATATCATCATCATCATCAATTTCTTTATAAAGTTTTTGTGTGTATGTGTTCTGGTTTCCCTAACCCCAAGAACTGAAAGAAGTTGAATTGTCCCAATTCTTGAGGTGGATGGCTATCTAAACATCAGGTATCAAAAGATCAAGAAGGTTTCTTAAGGTTCAGAAGGGACTTATCAATAGCCATCTTTGGCACAGATATAGAGGCAGTTTGTTTTTTACCATTTCCCCCCCGCAACAACATCCAGCAGACCTGAGTGAGCCCCAGTGAGTCAACTAAGGAAAATTGCAAACAACATAAGTAACTCCAACAGGTAACAATTAGAACAAATAAATATAAACCCAGTAAAATAAAACTGTGAATAACATAAAAACAACTTGCATTATAATAACAACAATAATAATCATGATATCACCTGGGAAGGCACAAATCTCTGATGGTCAAGACTTTATCATAATCAGCGGCTTTTTTGTTTTAACTGTTTGCTGAGCACACTGAGTAGGACCACAGACCAATCATCCTATCCAATACAAGAGTAATATGCAAATTAACCATCACTCCACTACACCCATAAGCCACTTCCACAAGCCACGCCCACCAGCCAATCAGGAGCGAATATGAAAATAAACCCAACCAAGATGGCTACGGCCACAGAGAGCAGGAGGGAGGCTTGGGTTTCCCAGGCAATGGAGGAAGCCAAGCTTTCCACCTGCCCTTGCCAGCCTAGGCCTCCACTCAAGGCTACAAAGTTTCAATTATAGAAGGTAAACAAATCCAAACAGAAATGGCAGTAGCCATGGAGCTGGAAAGAGCGGGAAGCTAGGGTTGCCCCTGGCAATGGAGGAAGCCAAGCTTTCCGCACACCCTGGCTGGCCCAGGCCTCCGCTTAAGGCTACAAAGTTTCAATTATAGAAGATAATAAACCCCAGATACCAGGGCCTCCACTTGGGTCACCAGGGGGTGTGGCCAGCCTGCATACTACCACAGGCCCCTCACCCAGGCCGCCCAATGCCCCAAGGGAACCCCCACTCTGATCCGGGACATCCTTCAGGGCAAACCATCTGGCCCCCCTGCTGTGCACCAGGCCTCTATCCTATCTAATAAAAGCGTAATATGCAGATTGACCATCACTCCAACACACAAGATGGCTGCCCCCATGTGGTCAAAGATCCTGTCCCCATGTGGACACAAGATGGCCACCACAAGATGGCCAGCAGGGGAGGGCAGTTGGGAGGGACCAGGCCGGCAGAATAGGGAAGTTGGGGGTGACTGGGCATGCAGGGAAGGGCAGTTGCAGGGGGACCCAGGCCTGCAGTGGAGAGCAGTTGCGGGGGGATCAGGCCTGCAGGGGAGGGCAGTTAGGAGTGACCAGGCCTGCAGGGGACGGCAGTTAGAGGCAAACAGGCTGGCAGGGGAGCAGTTAGGCATCAATCAGGCTGGCAGGGGAATGGTTAGGGGTTGATCAGGCTGGCAGGCAGAAGCGGTTAGGTGCAATCAGGAAGGCAGACAGGCGAGCAGTTGGGAGCCAGCAGTCCTAGATTGTGAGAGGGATGTCCGACTGCCCATTTAGGCCTGATCCCAGTGGAGAGGGTGCAGGCTGGGCTGAGGGACAACCCCCTCTTCCCCGTGTATGAATTTCATGCACCGGGCCTCTAGTGTTGACATAAAAATCCCCCAGAACCCAGTTCTTCCATACATACAGCTTCTTGAGGGCTCCTTACATCCTTTCAGTCAGAAAAGAAAAATGGATTGAAGGTGCAAACAGAGAGAGAAAAATACACCAGAATCCTCTGTGTTATCCTGATAATTAAATCAGCATTCACTAAACATTTAAGACATGCCAGGTCTAGGCAAGATCCTTGATAAAATTAGTTTTCCTGTGGGAAACTCAACAGATTCTGGAGCTAATCTTTTGTATATACTTCCTGCCTCTTCAAATGCAAGCTGTTTGAAATTGGGAAAGTTCTATTTATCAATCTGAATATTTGTACTTTGGGGAAAGAAACAGTACCTACCTATAGGCAAATGCTAAGCATTATAAAAGGATTACTGTTATTACCAAGTTATTTTATTCTGAAAAGAAAATATATGGTAATTATTGTTATCACTCTTTTGTTGATGCTGTTGCTATTATTATTGTTCTAATAAGAAAGCTTAGGCTCTCAAGGAGATTAAGTACCTGATCCAAATTTAAATAGTCATATGATGGCCCTACATGGTTTGGCTCAGTAGATAGAGCATCAGCCTGTGGACCACAGGGTCCCAGGTTCAATTCTGGTCAAGGGCATGTACCTTGGTTGCATGCTCCTCCCCGGCCCGGGGCCCTCTTCAGGGCTCCTGCAGGAGGCAAACAATCCATGTGTTTCTCTCACATTAATGTTTCTCTCTGTCTTTCCCTCTCTTTCCCATTCTCTCTAAAAATCAATGGAAAAATATTCTCAGGTGAGGATTAACAAAAACAAACAAACAAAAAATAAATAAATAAAGGTGATTAAATGTTTTTAAAAAATAGTCATATGATGTAAAGCATATGTTTGAAACCAGATTATTGGAATCTAAAATCCTTGTTCATGAAATGAAGTTGTAAAATGATCACCTGTTTATTTGATTGCTATTCATTAGTAGCTAGGATTTATTTACATATTTGGTCAAATTACCTTTTGGCATAGGAATTAACTAACACATTTACCAGAAAGAAGCTTGAGGGAAACAAATACATTTAATGTATTTTATCATTTTAGGAATATACTATGTGTTTAAGAAACAAACAGAACCAAATAATCTCAGAGAGACTTTTATAACAAGAATTAAAGTTTTAGTTCCTCTTCTATCATCACATACAAGCCTTTCAACCTCCAAACGCTTGCTTCATCTGTATTGACTAACCTTCAACTGAAGTTGTGACACTCTCCATAGTGTTTCTTTCTGAAATCAATTGGCACTTTCTTTGGCTTTGCCTCTGAATATGCTGCCCAATCAATAAAACTTATATTTTTCAAAGAAGTTGAACAACTAAGGCCACTGCACCAAAATTCTTTGAAATTGACTAGTTTTAGAAAGTATGGAATTGGTTGATTTCCATACCTTCTTTGATTTCACAACTTGAATTTTTCTAGATGCTCTGCTGTTATCCATTCCTAACACATATATTCTTAATGAAGAGAATTACAGATTATAGTATGACTATTGCTTATACATTTACTTTTTAGGTCAAATTCCCACTATAGAAAAACATCAGATACTAGTGCTATTTACTGATACATAAGTAGACATATAAAAGTAATTCCAAACATATTAAAGATGAAGCAAATGCAAATACACATATTTCTTTGGAAATATATTTAGCTATATATTACATTTACAAATGTTTACCAACTAAAATAAAATGCAATAGAGCTGGGGGTGAAAAATAATGAAAGAAAGAACTAAAGCATTATTGTAGCATGAAATAAGTATATAAAGAAACTTGCTGAATAGATATATGGTAAATCTGTTTTCCTCACCCATATATTTGTTAAATCATATAAAACATTTGATGTATGGAACATTTACTATTAAGTACTCTAATATTATTAAAAATTATAAGTAATAAAAAATTACACCAAAGATTTTCCATAGTAAACAAAAATAATTTTTTACAAAATAAAAATGGCCAAAATTTATAAAATCTGAGAATGAACTTTAACAAAATATTGCTCAATTAAGAGTTTATGTTCAAAAATAGAAAGATACAAAAACATAAAAATAAGTAAACAAAATAAGTAAGTAAGTAAATAAATGATTTAAAACGACATTTTGTTAGTGGCATTTGCATTCATGCAGTACATTTGTTATGTTGGGTGTGTGCAGTTGCTCCCCAATACCTCAGAAGTATCCTTTTTTTTTTTTTTTTAAATATATTTTATTGATTTTTTACAGAGAGGAAGGGAGAGGGATAGAGAGTCAGAAACATCGATGAGAGAGAAACATCGATCAGCTGCCTCCTGCATACCCCCTACTGGGGATGTGCCCGCAACCAAGGTACATGCCCTTGACTGGAATCGAACCCGGGACCTTTCAGTCCGCAGGCCGATGCTCTATCCACTGAGCCAAACCAGTCATGGCAGAAGTATCCTTAAATTCAATAAATGTTGGTCAAACAGAAAAAAATATTTCATGTTCAAAACAAAACAGAAGCAGACACATAGATAGAGAGAATAGACTAAAGGTTTCCAGAGAAGAGGGAGGTTGGGCACTGGGTGAAAAATGTGAAGGGATTGAGAAATACAGATTGGTAGTTACAAAATAGTCATGGGGATATAAAGTATAGCATTGGAAATACAGTCAATAATCCTATATAATAAAAGCCTAATATGCTAAGTGTCCAGTCGGCCGGTCGGCCAGTCGGCCATTCAACCAATCAAAGCATAATATGCTAATGATATGCTAAGGCTGCTCAACCGCTTGCTATGACATTCATTGACCACCAGGGGCAGACGCTCCAACTGGTAGGTTAGCTTGCTGCTGGGGTCTGGCCAATCGGGACTGAGCAAGAAGGGCTGGACATGCCCTGGAGCCCTCCTGCGGTCCCTCCCTGGCTGGCCAACCTCCTGTGTCTCTCCCCGGCCCTCATCATGCACCAGTGGGGTCCCTCGGCCTGGCCTGTGTGCTCTTGCAATCCAGGACCCCTTGGAGGATGTTGGAGAGCTGGTTCGGCCCGATCCCTCAGGCCAGGCCGAGGGACCCCACTGGTGCACGAATTCATGCACTGGGCTTCTAGTATTGTAACAATTATGTATGGTGCCAGTTGTTTACTGGAAATATCAAGGGGAAAACATTGTAAAATATAAGATTGTCTAGCCACTATGCTGTACAATTGAAATAATAACACTGAATGAGAGCAGTAATTGAAAAAAAAATTAAAGTTAAAAAATTAATAGTAATTACTATTTTTAAATTGAGAAGTTATGTTTCATATAATGAAAAGTTTAGATTTTTGTTTTTCTTCTACCATTCAGGTTTAATTGAAAACATCTTCCTAGACCTGCTCTTCAGATATACATTCAGTAATAAGCAATAAATTTATAAATTGAAAGTGTAAGATAGTGAGTTAGAAATTCTATGGGACTGGCAAATAGAATACCTATAACAATTGACTATGCAATAAAAATCAGAAGTTTTTATAGGTTAGTAACAGAGAAAAAAGTTTTAAAAAACCTGATGTTATAAAATCCAAAATAAATTATGTCAATCTTTTCTAAGAATCTTCCCTTTTCCTTTTCAGAGTTAACTATGTATCTGTTATTGAAGCCCATGCTTATATCATTCTTTATTCTAGTGTCTTTTCAGATGAAAATGAAATATCTTTAAAAACCAAATAACCATCCCAGAAATCTTATTACTTTTATTTGCTTATGATTTTAATAGAAAAATAACATTATAGCCTAAGCATAACATTAAAAATTATAATTTTATGTCACTGAGTTCAGTAATCTCCAAGTCTTTTCTAAGGATGGGCATATCAGAATATTTATTATTATTAAGATTGATATATCAACAAAATTAAATTCATGTTTTGCTCTTTGGTGAAAGAAAGTTTCCTCCATTTAATGACTAAAAACATGCTTGTTTCTATCAAAAGACTATATTTAACAGAGAAAAATCTGAAAATTTACATGAATCCATATGCTTTAAAAATAAAGTAAATTACATGCTGATATTATGGTATAATCCATAATCCTGATTAGTTTATATATAAACTGTGAACAAGGTAGATATTTAAGGTAATGAAGGTGTCATTTTTAATTTTTTTTTTACACATTTTTATTGCTTTAAGAAGGAATGAAGAGGAAGAGAGAGATAGAAACATCATTGTTGAGAGAGAATCATTGATAGGTTGACTTCTGCACCCCCCACACTGGGGATCTAGCCCACAACCCAGGCATGTGCCCTTGACTGGAATTGAACCCAGGACCCTTCAGTCCGTAGGTTGATGCTTTATTCACTGAGCCAAACTGGCTAGGGTGATGGTGTCATTTTTGTTCACATTAATATTTTGCATCACCAAATAGTGGTGAAGGTAGTGAAGAAGGCTGCACCACATACACAAAGGTCATTTCTTGGAATTCTGTTTGGCCTCCTTGTGGTACCATAGAGATCACGCTCCTTTTTGTGTATTTTGACTTTGTTTCCATAACTCATTAGCTTACTTTTTTTTTTTTTTAATTCTCACCCGAGGACATTTTTTCCATTGATTTTTAGAGAGAGTGGAAAAGAGAGGGAAAGACAGAGAGAAACAACCATGTGAGAGAAGCACATGGATGGGTTGCCTCCTGCATGCGCCCTGACCAGGGTCTGGACTGAGGTACGTGCCCTTGACCAAAATTGAACCTGGGACCCTCTATCCACTGAGTGAAACCAGCTAATGCTCATTAGCTTACATTCTTTATCATAGTTATTTACCTTTAAAATGTCTTAAATGTTATTTTTATGAATATTTTTGGGTTAACTAGAATCTTAACATATTTAAAGTATGGTAGTATTTTTAGGATAATTATTAATAGTGTTATGGTTATAAAATCACATAGATATTGGGTGTACTATTCCAAAACCATTTTACTCATTAGCCCTCACATTTTTAGAAGGTAAATTTGCAGAATATATTTTTATTTTTATTTTATTTTATTTATTTTATTTTTTTATATTTTTTTTATTAAGGTATTATATGTGTACATATCTTACCATTGCCCCCCCACCCCACTCCCATATATGCCCTCACCCCCCAGAGTTTTGCGTCCATTGGTTATGCTGATATGCATGCATACAAGTCCTTTGATTGATCTCTTCCACACCTCTCCCTAACCTTCCTGCTGTAATTTGACAGACTGTTTGATGCTTTACTGCCTCTGTATCTATCTTTTTGTTCAAGTTTTTAATGTTCTTTATTATCCATAAATGAGTGAGATCATGTGGTATTTTTCTTTCATTGACTGGCTTATTTCACTTAACATAATGTTCTCCAATTCCATCCAGGTTGCTGCAAATGGTAAGAATTCCTTCTTTTTTATGGCAGCATAATATTCCATTGTGTAGATGTACCACAGTTTTCTGATCCAGTCATCTGCTGATGGGCACCTAGGCTGCTTCCAGATCTTAGCTATTGTAAATTGTGCTGCTATGAACATAGGGGTGCATATATCCTTTCTTATTGGTGTTCCCAGTTTCTTAGGATATATTCCTAGGAGTGGGATTACTGGGTCAAATGGGAGTTCTATTTTCAGTTTTTTGAGGAAACTCCATACTGTTCTCCACAGTGGCTGCACCAGTCTGCTTTCCCACCAGCAGTGCACGAGGGTTCCTTTTTCTCCACATCCTTGCCAACACTTGTCGTTTGTTGATTTGTTGATGATAGCCATTCTGACAGGTGTGAGATGGTACCGCATTGTTGTTTTGATTTGCATCTCTCGGATAATTAGTGACATTGAGCATGTTTTCATGTGTCTCTTGGCCTTCCTTCTGTCTTCTTTGGAAAAGATTCTATTTAGGTCCGTTGCCCATTTTTTTATTGGATCATTTATCTTCCTTTTATTAAGTTGTATAAGCTGCCTGTAGTTGTTGGAGATTAAACCTTTATCAGTGATGCCATTTGCAAATATGTTCTCCCATGCAGTGGGCTTTCTTGTTGTTTTGTTGATAGTTTCTTTTGCTGTAAAAAAGCTTTTTATTTTGATGTAGTCCCATTTGTTTATTTTCTCTTTAGCTTCCATTGCCCTAGGGGCAGTATCGGTGAAGAAGTTCTTTTGGCATATGTCTGAGATTTTGCTGCCTGTGGATTCCTCTAGTATTTTTATGGTTTCCCGTCTTATGTTTAAGTCCTGTATCCATTTTGAGTTTATTTTTATGTATGGCGTAAGTTGGTGATCTAGCTTCATTTTTTTGCATGTATCTGTCCAATTTTCCCAACACCATTTATTGAAGAGACTGTCTTTATTCCATTGTATGTTCATGCCTCCTTTGTCAAATATTAATTGAGCATAGTGGTTTGGGTCAATATCTGGATTCTCTATTCTGTTCCATTGATCTATATGTCTGTTCTTGTG
The DNA here is from genome assembly GCA_025583905.1 of Ia io. Lineage (NCBI taxonomy): Eukaryota > Metazoa > Chordata > Mammalia > Chiroptera > Vespertilionidae > Ia > Ia io. The sequence goes on from JAJQQW010000003.1 coordinate 40,580,766, forward strand.
CCAGTACTAGGCTGTTTTGAGAATAGTGGCTTTGTAATACAGCTTGAAATCTGGTATTGAGATCCCTCCTACTTTATTCTTCTTTCTCAGGATTGCTGTGGCTATTCGGGGTCTTTTTTTATTCCAGATGAATTTTTGGAGAGTTCTTTTAAGGTCTGTGAAATATGCCATTGGTATTTTAATGGGGAGTGCATTGAATCTATAGATTGCTTTTGGTAGTATGGACATTTTAATGATGTTGATTCTACCAATCCATGAACATGGTATGTTCTTCAATCTGTTTACGTCTTCCTCTATCTCTTTTTTCAGTGTCCTGTAGTTTTCCGTGTATAGGTCTTTTACCTCCTTAGTTAAGTTTATTCCTAGGTATCTTAATTTTTTTGGTGCGATGGTAAATGGGATTGCCTTTTTAGTCTCTCTGTCTGTAAGTTCACTATTGGTGTATAGAAAGGCCATAGATTTCTTGGCATTAATTTTGTATCCTGCTACATTGCCGAATTCATTTATTAAGTCTATTAGTTTTTTGACGGAGTGTTTCGGATTTTTTATGTACAATATCATGTCGTCTGCAAATAAAGACAGCTTTACTTGTTCTTTTCCAATTTGGATGCCTTTTATTTCTTCTTCTTGTCTAATTGCAATGGCTAATACTTCCAGTACTATGTCAAACAGGAGTGGTGAGAGTGGGCATCCCTGTCTTGTTCCTGTTCTTAGGGGAAATGGTTTTAGTTTTTGTCCACTGAGTATGATGTTTGCTGTGGGTTTATCATATATAGCTTTTATTATGTTGAAGTATGAGCCTTCTATTCCCACCTTGTTGAGAGTTTTTATCAAGAAAGGGTGTTGGATTTTGTCAAATGCTTTTTTTGCATCAATTGATATGACTATGTGATTTTTATCTCTCAATTTGTTTATGTGATGTATCACGTTTATTGATTTGCAGATATTGTACCATCCCTGCATTCCTGGGATAAATCCTAATTGGTCATGGTGTATGATCTTTCTGATGTACTGCTGGAGCCAATTTGCTAGAATTTTGTTGAGGATTTTGGCATCTATGTTCATGAGGGATATTGGTCTGTAATTCTCTTTCATTGTGTTGTCTTTATCTGGTTTTGGTATTAGGGTGATGCTGGCTTCATAGAAGGAGCTTGGAAATGTTCCTTCCTCTTGAATTTTTTGGAATAGTCTGAGGAGGATAAGTTTTAGTTCTTCCTTGAATGTTTGGTAAAACTCTCCTGTGAAGCCGTCAGGCCCCAGGCTTTTGTTTGCCGGAAGCTTTTTGATGACTGCTTCAATTTCGTCCATAGTTATTGGCCTATTGAGCTGTTGAGATTCTTCTATATTGATTTTTGGAAGGTTGTATTTTTCTAGGAATATGTCCATTTCCTCCAGGTTGTCCAGTTTGTTGGAATAGAGCTGTTCGTAGTATTTTGTAACAATCCTTTGTATCTCAGCGGGGTCTGTTGTTATTTCACCTCTTTAATTTCTGATTTTGTTTATTTGGGTCCTCTCTCTTTGCTTCTTGGTGAGCTTGGCTAGAGGTCCATCAATCTTGTTCATCCTTTCAAAGAACCAGCTCTTGGTTTTGTTGATCTTTTGTATTGTTTCTTTGGTCTCTATGTCATTTATCTCCGCTCTGATCTTTGTTATTTCCTTCCTTCTGGTTACACTGGGCTTTTCTTGCTGCTCTTTTTCTAGCTCTTTGAGTTCTTGGGTTATGTAATTTGTTACCATTGTTTGTTGTTTTTTTGCAATAGGCTCGTAGAGCTATGAACTTCCTTCTCAAGACTGCTTTCGCTGTGTCCCATAGATTTTGGATTGTTGTGTTTTCATTGTCATTTGTTGCCATGATGTTTTTTATTTCTTCCTTGATCTCTCTGGTGACCCAGTCCTTGTTTAATAGCATGCTGTTTAGTATCCATGTGTTTGATTTCTTTGGATTGTTTTTATTGTAGTTGATTTCCAGTTTTATGCCACTGTGATCTGAGAAGATGCTTGATATAATTTCTATCTTCTTGAATTTGAAGAGACTTTGCCTGTGACCCAGCATATGGTCTATCTTTGAAAATGACCCATGTGCATTTGAGAAGGATGCATATTCTGTGGCTTTGGGGTGAAATGTTCTGAAGATGTCAATTAATTCCATCTGGTCTAGTGAGTCATTTAAGATTGCTGTTTCTTTGCTGATTTTTTGTTTAGAGGATTTGTCCAATGGTGATAGTGGGGTATTAAAGTCTCCTACTATGATTGTATTGCTATTAATCTCTCCCTTGATATCCTCCAGGAGTTTTTTTATGTATTTGGGTGCTCCTATATTGGGAGGGTATATGTTTACCAGAATTATTTCTTCTTGTTGGATTTCTCCCTTTAGTATTATGAAATGGCCTTCCTTATCTCTTGTTATGGCATTTACTTTGAGGTCTATTTTGTTAGATATAAGTATTGCTACCCCAGCTTTTTTTTTCATTTCCATTTTCCTGAAAGATATTTTTCCATCCCTTCACTTTCAATCTGTGTGAGTCTCTTGTTTTGAGATGGGTCTCTTGTAGACAGCATATATGTGGGTCATGTTTTTTTATCCATTCAGCCACTTGATGTCTTTTGATTGGAGCATTTAGACCGTTTACATTTAAAGTTATTACTGAAAGGTATTTGTTTGTAGTCATATCTATTTTTGTGTCTGTATTCCTTCTTACCTGTTTATTTCTTCTTTTTACAGTATTCCTTTTAGCAATTCTTGCATTGCTGGTTTGGTGGTGATAAACTCCCTGAGTCTTTTGTTGTCTGCGAAGCTCCTGATTTCCCCTTCAATTTTGATTGATAGTCTTGCTGGATATAGTATTCTTGGATTCAGTCCTTTGCTTTGCAACACTTTGTATACCTCCTTCCATTCACTTCTAGCTTGTTGTGTTTCTGTTGAGTAATCATTTGACAATCTGATGGGTGTTCCTTTGTAGGTAACTCTCTGTCTCTCTCTTGCTGCCTTTAAGATTCTCTCTTTATCATTTATATTTGCCATTGAAATTATGACATGTCTTGGTGTGGGTCTTTTGGGGTTGATCCTGCTTGGGACTCTCTGTACTTGCATAACTTTTATCTTTCCCATATCCGGGAAGTTTTCTGTCATTATTTCTTCAAATAGATTTTCTAATTCCTGCTGCTCTTCTTGTCCTTCTGGCAGCCCTATTATACCCATGTTACTTTGTTTCATGTTGTCCCGAAGCTCCCTTAGGCTTTCCTCCTGCTTTTTAATTTTTTTCTCCAATTGCTGTTCAGATTGAGCTTGTTTCTGTACCTGATCTTCTAACTCACTAATTCGGTCCTCTGCTTCTTGTAGTCTACTGTTGAAACTTTCCATGGTGTTTTTGATTGTAGCTATATCACTTTTCATTTCTTCCTGATTCTTGCATAAGTTGTTGATTTTCTCATCCATCCAATGTATAAATTCCACGACCATTACTCTGAACTCCTTTTTGGTGATGTTGAAAGCTTCAGTTTCACTAATTTCCTTTCTTGGCGACTCCATATTTTCTTTCCTCTGTGAGTTATTTCGTTTCCCCATTCTGGCTATCACCAGAAAACTCAAGCTTCAGTTTGCGTGGACCTGGGCCGTGTGCTGTGGGGACTTCGCTCCACCCGAGTTTCACTGAAGTGCTCTGACCCTTTAGGACGTGTGGCTGCCTTTTGTTGATGGGAACCAGACTTGCCCAAGGTCAGTGTCCCCAGTGTTCCGTGTGGTCTCGTGTGCACACTTAGAATCAGGGGCCCTGTCTGCACCACACTGTTGGTATGTGCTGAAAATGAGATCCTTAGCATGTGCCAGGAGTCAGAGTTTCCCTGTGTCTGCACCAAGAATCGAGAGTCAGAGTCTCTGTTGCCTTGTGCGGTTTCTCGTTGAGAACCAGGGTCCCTGTGTGTGCATGCACCAACAATTGGGGTCGCTGGCTCTTAGTGTGAATGCACTGTGAGTCAGGTATTCCAGGAAGCTGTGTCTGGCATGCCAAATTCCCTGAAGTGGAGCTGCGTCCTGTGTGTGCTCTCTCTACTGATCCAAACCGGCTAGGGCACACACTCTCAAATCCCTGAAGGTGAGCAGCCTCCGTGCACTCTCCCAGATTCCCCGAAGGGGGGCGGAGTCCATCCTACGCGCCAAATTCCCCAAAGGGAAGCCCCTCTGTACACGCTCTAAGATTCCCTGAAGGAAAGCTGTGACCCGCAAGCCAAATTCCCCCAAATTCCCCGAAGGGGAGCCCTCTGTGCGCACTGACAGATTTCCCCGAAGGTGAGCTGCTTCTGTCCCATGCGCCAAATTCCCTAAGGGGGTGCGCGTCCCTGCACAAAGGTCTGCAGCTTGGGCGAGGGGTGGGTCTATTAGTTACTATGGCGCTATCCCCACGCCTGCGGGGAGGGGGATAGGCTCTTTGACTCTCGGAAATCTGCCTGGAAGTCTGGATTCTTGTTGTTTGTTGGTCTGAAGCTGTGATAGCAGTTCTCTGTCCCCAGTGGCTGCAGGGTCCTGGTTTGTGTCAGAAGCCAGGATGCGAGTCTCAGGCAGCTCTGTTTCTCAAGATGGCGTGGTCTCCGCGTCCGCACCAGCTGCCGAGAAGTGTCTGCTTTGTGCGCAGGGCTCCGCCGTCTAGGACTGCCCGGTTACGCAGCCCCTTGGAGGACCTGCAGAATCTCACTGACCCTAGCTCATACACACACACACACCACACACGTCTACACTCTCCTCTATGGGTTCCTCACTCACACTCTCTCTCTCCCTACCTTCCTGCCGGTGGCCATCTTTTTCTTCTGCAGAATATATTTTTAAGTAATTTTGTTATACATTGAATTGTAGTAGAAATGCTTATTAAACATATTAGGATATATGAGTAATAATTGTGACTCTACTTTCAATATTTATAGTAATTTTTCCTTTTTAATGTTTTTATTACAGAGCCATATATTTACTATAGATAATTCTATGGTCAGCTTCTTATGGAGCTTCTCATATAAGAATTATGGAGTATTTCATTCACATGCTTATTTCTAAAACTATTAACAAAGTCATAAATTTAATCAATCAAAAGTTTTGTTAGGTTTTATTTACTCATTTATTTCATAAGTATTTAAGTTTGGTATTTTAAAACCAACAAAATTATCCTGAGAGCACCAGAAAAAAACATTTTTATATGCATTAGTATACTAAAAAATTATTCTGGTAATATTATAATATTTTTTCATAATTAATATACATGAATTTTGTATGTCGTCTGTTATTTATAGTTATTTCTCTCTTATTGCACACAAAATGATTCTTTGTATCTTTTATACTCAAATTGCTGAACTTCACATTTGAATCCTCTAGACTGTCATCTTAGTTGTGGGAAAACAGTTATTAAATTGAGCTTTTAAAGACTGTCTAATGTATTTTAAAATGTTGCATTTTTTAGAGCAATGGAGGAAAGGAAGTGGAACAAATTATCCAGTTAGCTAAAGATTTCAAGTTCATTTTAGGTTCAATCACTTAAGTCAATTGCATTTGAAATTTTTAGATGTAATTCTTTCTGCAAATTTAGATCCCAGGTGGTATCAAATGCAGTATTATAGATCTAAAGCTTTTTGTTATAGAAGACTTACAGCATTAATAGACTAACACTGTTTGGGTAACCTCCATCATTCATAAGCCTTTTAAAATACATTTATCATTTCAGAGTCTAATAAACTAACAGAATTCAATTTTCATGTCACTTGAGTCTTTGAATCTCTTACCAGAATTCTGACATCCATTAGCCATTTCTGAATTAGGTGACTGCTGTGGTAAAGAATAAGTCATAACAAATTATCTCCTTACAAAGATAATATACACAACAGCTGGAGTTTTTCTTTGTCTTATTTTCATTCTGACTGACATAAGCTGATAGCTTTTTCCCACTTTCTGAATAATGTTTTTGGCAGGTTCAGAAAGCCATGTGCTTTGCTAAAAGCTTTCTTATGATGCAAATATATTATATATATATATATATATATATATATATATATATATATATACACACCAAGAGCTTTCCATGACTTTAGTAGTTTTCATTTTTGTTTTAGCCCATAACAATCAATTTGACCATTTATTTTAATATCTATACTATAGGCCCAGTGCATGAAATTTGTGCACATGTGTGTGTGTGGGGGTGTGTATTCCTCAGCCCAGCCTGAACCCTCTCCAATCTGGGACCCCTCGAAGGATGTCCAACAGCCCATTTAGGCCCAATCCTGGTGGCCTAAATAGGCAGTTGCACGTCCCTCTCACAATCCAAGACTGCTGGCTCCCAACCGCTTGCCTGTCTGCCTGCCTGATTGCACCCTAACCACTTCCCTGCCAGCCTGATCGATGCCTAACTGCTCCCCTGCTAGTCCAATTGCCCCTAACTTCCCTCCCCTGCCAGCCTGGTCACCTCTAACTGCCCTCCCCTGCTGGCCTGATTGCCCACAACTGCCCTTCCTTGCCAGCCATCTTGTGGTGGCCATCTTGTGTCCACATGGGGGCGCCCATCTTTGACCACATGGGAGCAGCCATTTTGTGTGTTGGAGGGATGGTCAATTTGCATATTACCTCTTTATTATATAGGATATGATATTTCTGTGCCTCTGCTTCTGCTTCACTTATCTTACTTTTAGAAAATGTCAACCCTAAAATTGTTTAGTACTAAAATTACTTATATGACTTCTAATGACTTTTTATTAGACTTTACTTTATATGACACTCCATATTAAATGTTTTCAAATTTTCAAAAAATGTGTAGACACTTGAATAAAACTGAACTAAATAATATTTTAACAATACAAACTGGAAAAATTTAAGCTACATATTCATTAATGTATCTCTTATTTTTGAATGTAGAACAATTTCTTAAAATCTGAAAGATTAATATATATTTAGTTACATCATTATACACATATTTTATCTTCCAGTTAAACTAGGACTATCAAAAAGGGAGCATAATTTTAACATTGTTTGTCCTGTTGACTATCTCTTAATATATGTTTTCTTTCTAAGAAATGAAGTCAAGCAGCAACAACATGTGTGACCTATTTAAAAATTGTGTTCACAATTTGTAAAAATAACAAATTATACATTAAGTACAAGTACTGTTGTTCCTTTTCTCTCTCTCTCCCACCTGTCTTTCTCTTTCAATGATGCTCATGATACAATGATCCATGCCTGGAGGGACTGTCTAACAGACTTCACTAAGAAATATAATCAAGCCACAGAAGACTTAGTCTGTCATTCCAGCTGTTCTCTGTACTTGATCCCTCTATGCACAGTTCAGCCTCAGGAAGAAGCATGACATAAGCAGAGGCAAAAGGAAACTGTAAAGATTTTCAACTATGGGAATTAGATCATTTTATTTTTATTTCAAAAATTTCTATCAATTATTAAGAATGAGAAAAGATAAAAAATTGAGATTTTATCCTTAAATGTGCAATGGTTAAGAAGATAACAAAGGTGGAAAACAGTTACACTGAATAACAAATCAGAATTTGGGAAATTGAACACCAACCTATTGCCTTTTAAGTACCTTTGCCAATGATTACCTCTCCTCTTCTCTTTGAAAATTAATTTTTGATGTATGTTATTCATATATAATTTAACCAAGCCTATTTACACCTCATATTTTCTTAATAATTTTATTACTATTACCCTTTATATTATATTTTCTTCTCTATGAAATATTTTTTGCCACTTAAAAGCCACAAAAATACATATATGTAGGTGGGGAGTTTGGTCTTGGATATATATACAGTTTGGCAAAGGATTACAATTGTATTGTGACATTCTTTTGAGTTGATAAAGCTGTTGTAATAACCATAACCTGTATTTCTTTTTTCATAAAAACTCTCAACCTACTTTTTGCCAATGCCTGTATATATTTAAAGCATTCACATTTAAAATAATTAAATTATATATAAATGGTGTGTGTGTGTGTGTTTGTGTGTTTGTGTGTGTGTGTGTGTGCAGCATTATGTCAGAAGAAACCTCCAGAAGCAGTTGATATTCAACTAACAAAAGTTGAATATTTTCTTGGTCACATTGATAAGAAAATGCACAGATTCACCTGTTTTGCAACCTAATTATTTTAGAGACAGAAGCTGATAATCATATTTCTAAATCTCAAACTTGTTTTAGCTTTTTATTGCTTTAATGTTTGCATTTACTTATTTGAAATGTTAAGCACTGCGTCAGGTTTTAGAAACAGTGAACAAAATGACATGATCCCTGACTTCAGGCTGTGTCCAATAAAGTTGCACATTCTGTTTAATCTGCTGCAGAAGCCAAGTTCAGTTCTGTGACTCGGACATACTTGAGTCCTGTGCTTGGTTCCTTGGAATAAATGTATAGTTATCCCACACAGAAAGACAGAAAGATAAATCATCTTAGCTTTTTTTTTTTTTCACTTTCATGCCCCTCCTTTTGTCTTCTCTTTCTTTTATATTCTTTCAGAATATAGTAACACACACACAAACACACACCCTATCATGCTATTGGACCTCACAACTAATTTAACAGTTCCTCAACATAAAGGTAATTCTTCTTTTGGAAGAGACCTAATTATTTGTATAACAAATGATTGCTATAATTTATACAATATTTGTACAATAGCAAATTTCTTGGTAAATCACATATTCTTCCTTTATTGTTTCAGTTGCAATAGGACATTTTTCAATCTCTGTAATTTCCAATATACTTAATACTGCATCTTCCTAGTTCAGTTTGCACACTGTAATTCTTTCCCTCTTAAATCCATAGTAACATATGAGAATCTGGAATAAATTGTCTCTACAAATTATTAGCTATGTGCCCCTTTTCAAATTTTTTAGCCTCTATTATTCAATTTCTTCCTCCATATATAAGGAATCTAGTATTTATCTTGTAGAACAGTCATGGAAATTAAATTAATCAATTATGTAAAACATTTAGACATTTTCCTGGTATAGAGTAAGTGATTAGTGAGTGTTATTATAGTAGGTACTACAGGCCCAGTGCACGAATTTGTGCATGGGTGGGGTCTGGCCAGCCCAGCCCCAATTGGGTAAGATTGGGGCTGGGCCTGTCAGGAGGAGGAGATGGCGGGATGTTGGCCAGCCGGCCTGCCCCAATGGGGACCCGATCAGGGCCAGGCTGTCTGGGGGAAGAGGCCACAGGCGATTGGCCAGTAGGCCCTGCCCCCAATTGGAGTTGGGGGGCTGATTGGGAGCAGGGTTTGACTTGGGGAGGGGCTGTAGGTGTGGGCTATCCTGCCCCACCCCTGAATTGGGTGGATGGTGCTGATTGGGGGCCAGCAGCCTGGGGGAGGGGCCATGGGTGGTTGGCTGGCCGGCCCTGCTCCTGATGGGGTGGGGGGGCCGATCTTGGGTGAGGCTGGGTGGGGGGAGGGGCTTTGAGGTTGGCCGGCCAGCCCCACCCCCTGTCTGCTGGTTCGCTGGCCACAGTGGGTGTCCTGTCGTTATGGTCATTATGGCCATTATGGTTGCTGGCTTTATATATATATATATATAGATTAGAAATGTGACTCCTCCCCTCACTGTTACTACTTACTCCTCCCCTCACTGTTACTACTTACTCTCGAGAGTAAACACATACATGCTTTTGTGTAAAGTTGATGCTAAGGCATGAAAAAGTTAGCTACCATTGTTCTTTAACATTCACATAGCACCTGTCTTATCTCTGTTAAAGTAAGTATTACAACCCAATATTTCAGACTCTGGAATGGAGATTCAGAAAATGTGATTGAAAATCCTGTTTATTCTATCCTTATAATTTGCCCAAACATCAACTTCCTCTCATGTTAAGTAAAGATAAAAGTTAATAAAGGCATACTTGTAAAGCACCAAGTGCATTGTGAATACATATAAAAGTTAACTGTGTTATTATAATAATCAATCTTCTCTTGTTCTCACTATGATTTCTAGTCTCTCTTATCCAATAGATTCCAGTCAAATAGAATTTAATAAAAAATGCATGTATAAATGCAAACACTTATAGTAAATAAATACATATGTAAACAGACACTGTAGTCCAATAAACAGGTGCATAAGATCTATCAAAAATAGTATAATAATAAATGTTGTAATCAAACTATTAAAAATACTGATGAGAACATAGAGGACAAAATAAAAGTATTTTTTCTGAGAAGTAAAAGTTTAGAGAAGTTTCCTGGAAGAGATAATTTTATTCAAAATTTTAAATAATAACTCGTATTGTAATGCTATGGAAGTTAGAAAAAAATCTCTTTTAGTTAGAGGGAGCAGTAAGAGATAAGGCATCTAGTTAATGGGGTGTATGAGATTGAGGATCTGCATTTTCTCCAGAGGGATTCAGATATGAGGTATGAATGGGGAAGTGTGGTGTGAGATGAAGTTAAAATTCCAGTGGCTCATATATTATTGAAGGACTGGCAGGTATAGATTTTAATTTCTATGCAATAGAGTATTATCTAGAGACAGGTTTATAATTTCTTACATAACCAAATTTATTATGGCTTTAATCCAATTTTTCAGTGTCATATTTTTTTAAATATGATTAACCCCTAAATTCTGATGCTCACTAGGTCAGTTCACAAGGTTTCTCTATGTCAGCACTGATACCATTTTGGAACAAATATTCTTCATTCTGGGGGCTGTCTTATGTATTTTCACATGTTTAGCAGCAGCTCTGGCTTCTTCCCAGAAATGCCAGAGCATCCCTCTACTCCAGTTGTGACAAGCAAAAACAATTCCAGACATTTTCAAATGTTCTGTGTAGAAGACAAAATTGTCCCCAATTGAGAACCACTGTGCTAGAGAAAAACACTAGGATGAAACTTGGGAGGCTATCATATAAAAACTGTTTTTATCACTGGAAAGTTCAATAGACATCCTATCTAATAAAAGAGTAATATGCAAATTGACCATCACTCCAACACACAAGATGGCTGCCCCCATGTGGTCAAAGATGGCTGCCCCCATGTGGACACAAGATGGCTGCCACAAGATGGCCAGCAGGGGAGGGCAGTTGGGAGGGACCAGGCTTGCAAGGGAGGGCAGTTGGGGGTGATCAAGCCTGCAGGGGAGGGCAGTTAGGGGTGACCAGGCTGGCAGAGGAGGGAAGTTGGGGTTGACTGGGCCTGCAGGGAAGGACAGTTTGGGGGGACCAGGCCTGTAGGGGAGGGCAGTTAGGGGTGACCAGGCCTGCAGGGAAGGGCAGTTAGAGGCAAACAGGCTGGCAGGGGAGCAGTTAGGCATCAATCAGGCTGGCAGGGGAGTGGTTAGGGGGTGATCAGTCTAGCAGGCAGAAGCGGTTAGGGGCAATCAGGAAGGCAGGCAGGCGAGCAGTTGGGAGCCAGCAGTCCTGGATTGTGAGAGGGATGTCCGACTGCCCGTTTAGGCCCGATCCTACCAGGATCGGGCCTAAACGGGCAGTCGGACATCCCTTGAGGAGTCCCAGATTGGAGATGGTGCAAGCTGGGTTGAGGGACACCCTCCCCCCGTGCATGAATTTCATGCACCGGGCCTCTAGTATGTATATAACTTTGTTCACCTCTTCTTTCAATTGCTTGTACTAAAAGATACATTTACATGTTAACTGTACCTGAGGGGGAAAATGTGATAAAGGCAACTAGAACTAACTGCTTAAAAGGGTTAATCTTATTATATGGAATTTTTCTGTTGTGCAAGCAACTTGATGACAGTATATTAAAAGGAAACAGACCTAACATTTCGATGACTTTAAGGCTGAACAACTACATTAAGAGAGAGGAAGAAGAATTGTCTCCTGGAAACATTGGAGAGTAAGGAGTGACACAAGAAGAGCCTGGATTGAGGAACCTAAAGGAGATTAGGTTGGAAGTAGCAGGGACAAAGCAGCCAGTGAAAATCCCCTTGTGGTGTCATGCTCAAAAGATATTTTAACAATAGAAATTTTTAATAATGCTTGTTTGGTTGTGAGCTTAATTGTTCTCATCTCAACTTACCCAGATTATTTTCAAGTGTCTGCTGAAGGAATTTAGTTGTATGTCTAGGTATATTTGGCTTATAATTGGACATGCACATAGAATGTGCGATAACTGAAAGCTAAAAGATTTCAGTGAAAGCAGGTCTAGGGTAGAGATGGCTGAGAGAAATTAAGTCTCTTATGAAGTTTGGGAAATGCTGGGGAGTCCTTGAACTACCACAGTATGTGGATGGGATGGCAGCCAGTCAAACCTAGGGTGAGCTTTTCTGAAAGACTCCAGGTAACATACATTTAAATTATACATGCCAAAATGGATCACACAGTGTCTTGTTATTCTCTGATATGTCATAAAACAAAGTGAGTCACAATAATGAACTAAATGATTATTTGTTCTTAGCTACTTGGGAAACTTGTGGGTGAAGCCTACCTCCTAAACACCTCAAAGGGCTTTCCTTCCTTCCTTCCTTCCTTCCTTCCTTCCTTCCTTCCTTCCTTCCTTCCTTCCTTCCTTTCTTCCTTCCTTCCTTCCTTCCTTCCTTCTTTCCTTCCTTTCTTCCTTTCTTCCTTCCCTTCCATCTTACTTTTATTTTGTCCAACATAAATACCAACATATTACAGTGTATCTTAAAAAACAAAATACTTTGTAGGAAATAATGTTTTTAATCCTCACCTGAGGACATGCTTAGAGAGAAGAAGGAGGAGGAGGAACAGTGGGGGAAGAAGAAGAAGAAAGAAAGAAAGAGAGAGAGAGAGAGAAAAACATTGATGTGAGAGAGAAACATCAATTGATTGCCTTCCTTATGTTCCCCATAACAGGGTATGTGCCCTGACCAGGAATCAAACCACCAACCTTTCAGTATACAGGACAACACTCAACCAACTGAGCCACTCTGGCAGGGCTGTAGGAGATAATTTTTAAAAACACGCTATGTTTGGTTTCATAATATAGACTCTATATTCTTAAATAAAATGTTCATGTATTTTAAATCAAATTAAAAGAATAATTTTTTCTTAAATGATCATTGGATGATAAAGATGGGATAAATCAAATATAAGTAAGTTTTATCAAATAAAATGGAATGTGTATTTTTACTTTACAGGTTTAGGATTTTTACAAATTCAAGGATAAGTGTCAAGATGACATGAAGTTTTTTGACTGCTAGCATGTATCTGTCCATCTGTTCCCCAGACCAAAGAAGACACAACCATCAGTCAGAATGCATAGAATATTATTGATTAATTTGGCCCTTGTCTATGTGTGTTGTTACAGAACTTTTGGAAAACAATAATTTACTCTCTTTGTACATAGCTTGTCGCTTCGAACAAATGGAAATATGTATGTGATTTCTGCTTAATATTCAAATTTCCTAACCTGTATTACCCAGTGTCTCTATCCTGGAGTTGGTTTGTATTAAAACTTTTCCAGTTATTTACCTTTTAAATGTTATTGTTCTTTTCAGCACTCAGTATATTTCTAGTTTGATTTTTAATTTGCCATTAATTCTCTGTTCTCAAATGTTTTTCTGATAAAGTCTCCTAATGCCCCTGGAGAGAGTATATTATAAGGTTAGATTGTGAGATGTCTGGGTCTTCTGTCAATGCTGGTTGGAGGAGAGCTTCTCATATTCCTTAAGAGAGGAAACTGATATCACATTGCACATCAATAACATTTTTCCCCTTTAAGAGACTGGCTAACAGCCAGTGAAACACTCAGTGGAGTTTTCCATTGATGGTTCTGTGGCTTGCAGAAGGGTATATTTTCTATATTTGAAGCAGTAGGATTCTATTGTGAAGAGGGGTAAATCTCCTGTAGACTAATACATATAAATATGTTAATTTTTTTCAGTATTGAAGTGATGGGGTCATGGTTTTTATATCTTAGGCAAGAAGAAAGAATTCTGTGCAAGTTGGGATTGCTATTGATTATATGATTCCATATTATTTATTAAACAAGGTTGTTTTCAAAAGATATGTTATTATAGCTATTTGATTAAATTTTGTAATTTAGATCATATATTAAGTAATATCATACATTTGGAGAGGGTGGAGTTATATGGAATGATGCTTCAATGTTTCTAATTATTTGACGTTTCCTCAAGCCCTTTGCTTTTGAACATGCCTTTTTTACTAACTTTATTGTTCTTCTTGTGCTTTCAACAATAGAAAAACTTGTTCCTTAAGGCCCACTCAAACTATACTTTTAGAATTGAATTAAAAGTGTAAAAGTGACAAAATATATTAATGTGCTCATGAAAAAATAATCTATATATATAAAAGGCTAAGTGACCGGCTGACTGGCTGACCGGCCAGTAGCTGTAATGTGCACAGACCACCAGGGGCAGATGCTCAACACAGGAGCTGCCAAGTGACAGCAACTTTTCAGAGTGCCCTCTCGCATTCCGGGACCCCTCAGGGGATGTTGGACTGCTGGTTTCGGCCCAATCCCCACAGGCCAGGCCGAGGGACCCTGCCTACAGGAGGGACCCATCTCACTCCGCAGACATGCTTTTAGTCCCGACGCTGCCCCAGGTGAGACCAGCCGGGGAGGGACAGAGGAAGGTTGGCTTCAAGGTATGCCTGGCCCATCTCCCCAAGTCCTGCCCTGCCAGCCACCTTCTAATTAATTTCCTTTCAAAGTGCACAAATCTGTGCACCGGGCCTGTAGTGTTTAATAATTAAATAAGTAGAAATTTGAGAAAAAGACAATTTATATAAAAGTGTTTCATGCTGAATTATAAACAATTGGATAGAAAGAAGGCAAGGTGCTGTTTCCTTGTACAAAATTAATCACTGAAGCTTAATTTTTTGTATTTATAGTTGGGAGAAAATTCAGTAAGCATTCAGGTTATCTACAAAGAAGAAACATACAGGTGAGAATCAGGATCACTTAAGACACTAAACCTACTGTTCATAAAGTAACAGCCTGACAATATGAAAATGTGTATGTTCTGGTGTGATCCATTCACAGAATTTTGTAGCAGGGAGGGGCCTTGTGATAGAATTTAAACCTTCACTATCATCCCAGAAAGAAAATGAGTCAATATGTAGAAGGAATAAAAGAGGAAACAAAAGAGGGAACGTGCACATTGTTTTATACACATTTGTTAATTTAGGCAGAAATGTTGGAGACATTTGGGGCCCACAGATCTTCTTTACCTGACATCAGCCAGTATGATTAAAAAAAAAAAAAAAAAGCACATTCTTGCATACCATATGGCATACTTGTTCTCCTAATTAGTCAACATTGCTGTATGGGGAATACATGGAATGGAAAGAACTGGAGACTCACCACCCTGGTGTCTTGTATAAATCACTTGTTGGATCCACTAGGCTGTCAGAACTTGTACAGAAGGATTGGGCTGGTCCAGAGACAGCATAGAATGAGGAGGAGCATCACAGACTGCACTTCCCACCCAATTAAAACAGATTCTTTATGCTCTGCAGCAACTATGAAGTCAGATTAAATCTGTCACTTGCTTAATCAATTTAAAGAAGGTACCTCAATTCCTTTTAAATACTACAATAAACAACAGAAATTGAAGACTTATTTTAAAGTAAGAATCCCTCCACTGAACAGAAAGCTCTTATGGGGAGAGGGGGTTGTGGGAAGAAGAGGGATTGAGCAAAAAAAAAAAAAAAAAAAAAGATGAAGAACCCATGGACATGAACAATCAGATGCTGATTATGGTTTTCTCTTAAAAACAAATAAATTAATAATGATTATTTTTATGTAAAGAAAGCAGGAGTCTCTAGAATCTTCATTTATGTGACTTTTTGACTTTTAAAATATGGATAACACATCAGCCAGTCCATAGCTTCTGGTTAATGTCAATTCAGAAAGATTCCCTGCCTCTTTGTGAGAGTGGATAAAAATCATCACACTATGCAGATACATAAAAAGACTGTGAGCTTCACTGAATTTATTTCCTGGAAGGCCATTAGCGATCATCTGTCCCACTTCTTCATTTTATGTGTGAGTGAAAAGCTCAAAGAAGTTATAACTATGTGTTCAAAAGAAACAAACACAACCAGGTACTGTAATTTCATACTTTAGTTCTCTTTCTTAGGAAAAGACTCTTTCCAACGCCTAACCAGTCCCATCTTTATCCTCACAGGGGAAGTTTTATTCCTGAAGGAAGTCAGGGCTGAAATGCAATATTTTCTCATGGGCATATTACAGTAAGGACCCTTCGTGACTTTAAGTTGTTTCAGTAAGTTCTGAAAAACATTTAAGAAAATGAAACCATGTATATGGAATACATTTTTAATGTTAGTACTTTCAATTATATTAAGAGGATGTGGTGTGTTAGCTGGGCACTTTCTCACATTTACTCAACTGATAGTGTGAATATATAGTTAACCAAAACTGAACATAGAAATCATCCAAAGGAATATCGAGAAGTGGTTTGTAAATGCAATGCTCTGAGAGTGGAGACTAGCATGGTGGTGGTGGGTAGTGATTATAGCTCAGATTCCACCACTGTCTCTATTGCAACCTCCTCTCAGCGGTTAAGTGCTCCTTTTCTCTGTCTAGACACATTTAAGAAGGAGTTTCAATTGCTCCAAGGTCACTTTCAGACGTCTGCATATTGAAAGCATTTTGCTCATGACAATCTGATTTTGGAATTTATGTTTATTATTTTTGTCAAAATTAATTTTTATACCTCATGCTAGATAATTGACAGAAAAAATGCAATCTTCCTTCTTTGTGCATTTGCAATATTTTTTCTTCTCCATGACTACTTTTGCATTATTATAGCAGACTAATTATACTTTTTACAGCAGTGTCTAATTTTAATTAGTAAATAGATAAAAAGGGAAGGTTCAAAATAATGGAACCCCTTTTTATAAATCTCTGTGTATCAAACACAAATGGTATCTGAGTTTTTATACCTCTCACTTATAAGGCATTCACTTTAAGTCAGAATGTGGAAAACTTTATAATACTCTCATTCAGTATACCTCTGATTGAACACTTCAATAGATTAAGAACACTTTTTTCAAAAATGTGTATTTTTAAATGCAATTTTTAATGCCTATTTTATACTGGTGCTTAGATTAGACACAGTAGAAAACTATTTTATACTCTTGGTAAATTTTACATCAGAATCTCAAAATAGTACATATGCAATATGAGAATATTATATGCATATTCAATATGAGAATTTTACTCTATTCTAATATCTTAAATAACAATCTACATAACAACATTAAAATCTAGAATTTAAATAAAACTACAAAGACTACACAAAAATATTTCTAGGCCACAAAGGACGTAACTCACATGTGGTTTATCAGGGTTAGTAATTAAAACTAAGTGACATTTGTTTTTCTGACATTTGAATCTCAATATAAATTATTGATTATATATTTTTAAATTTTTACTTAATTAAAAAACAGCAAAATAAAAAAAATATATATAGTATGCAAGAGCCTCCATGTTTGCACTGCTTTTAGTCCCTTCATTTAATGAAATTATATGTGATTATACTCCATTGTAATACCAGGGATATGTTCCAAGACCCTGAATGGATATCTGAAACCACAAATAGTACCAAACCCCATATATACTATGTGTTTTTTTTCATACATACATACCTTTTCAGTTAAAAGAAGCACTTTACTGCTTCTCTTCACATATCCAAATTTCATTTAGGGAGCATTTTTAAGTAAAATAAAAATTACTTGAACACAAGCACTGTGACAGTTGATCTAATAACTGAGATAGCTACTAATTGACTGAACCGGCAGGTAGTGTGTACAGTGTGGATACACTGGATAAAGGGAAGCCTCATGTCTTGATGGGACAGAGCTACACGGCCTGAGATTTTGTTACATTACTCAAACTGCAAGCAATTTCAGGCTCATGAATTGTTTGTTTCTGTATTTTTCCATTTAATATTTTGACTGGGGTAACTGAAATGACACAAAGCAAAACCATAGATATGGGGGACAACTGTAAAGTCCTGTACAAATTCTGCTTTCAAAATAGCAACATTATACTAAAGTAAGAATTCCTTTTTACTGTAGATCCTAATCAGTTACCTGTATGTTTAAGACAAAAGATTTTCCCAACTTAATCTTTTCAAAATGATTTAATGCTGAAAATATAATTTTTGAACTATTATTGTTAGTATAAAACAAAATGACGTGCAAATAGCTGAAATTATTTTAATGTTTTTAGAGTGATAGATGGAGTATTGAGCTGAGAGCTTAGAGGCCTATGTTCTACTCCTATTACAATCACTTGCCATTTGTGTCATATTGGATAAATTGCTTCACCTATATAACTGGCTCTCATTTTTTTCATGAATAGATGGAATTGAACTAAGTGATTGCCAATGTGCTTTACAATTCTTCATTTAAGTTTGAAATTATCTCACTATGGCAAGTTTTCAAATATGTAAGCAAAAATTGAACTCCATTTAGCTATGGATTACCACATAAACTGTTTGCTATGTTGGACTTTAATAACAATTATTGCATAGTATTTTGTGTGAAATGTATGAATTATGATTTGAATAAGGGATAATTTTTAAAAATAGAATATTAGTAAACTCATCACAGCCTTTAAAAAATTATTCTTTTTGTATGATTATAAAATGCTATTATCACTTTAAGTGGTTTAAATATAAGAAAAAACAATATCCAGAAAATTAAGACTACTTTTAATCCAATGACCCAAAATTGGGTATTTTTCTATCACATCTATATTTAACAAATGATTATTGTGTATTCCATTGGTTTTTAAAAATATTTTCTTTATACCTTTGAAACTCTATTTCTTTTCTTATTTTTGTATATGCATATTTACTTTTAAAATATTAAGGACATTGTACCTATATTTTATATTTGTTATAACTTTTCCTAGTTTGACAACTTAAAAACATATTATCCTAATATATAAAAAGCCAGGGGCCATCACAACCGAAACAACTGGATAGATGACCAAACAGC
Organism: Ia io; assembly: GCA_025583905.1. Classification (NCBI taxonomy): domain Eukaryota; kingdom Metazoa; phylum Chordata; class Mammalia; order Chiroptera; family Vespertilionidae; genus Ia; species Ia io. The sequence goes on from JAJQQW010000003.1 coordinate 40,599,697, forward strand.
AGGCTGCATGGGGTGAAAAGACCAGCAGGGGGGGGTTAGTGAAGGACGACCAAATGCCTGAACAGCAGGCTGAATAGGGCAACCTGGCCAGCAGGGGGAGCAGTTGGGGGCAACCAGGCCAGTGGGGGGGCAATTGAGGGTGACCAGGCTGGCAGAGGGGGCAGTAAGGGGCAACCAGGCTGGAAGAGGGGGTCAGTTGTGGGCAACCAGGCCAGCAGGGGGGAAGTGAGGGGCAACCAGACCGATGGGGGGGCAGTTGGGGGCAACCAGACTGGCAGGGGGGGCAATTGGAGGTGACCAGGCTGTCAAGGGGGGAAGTAAGGGGCCACCAGGCTGGCAGGGGGGCAGTTAGGCGTGACCAGGAAGGCAAGCAGGTGAGCAATTAGGACCCAATGGTCCCGGATTGTGAGAGGGTGCAGGCTGGACTGAGGTGACCCCCCCCCATGCACGAATTTCATGCACTCGGCCTCTAGTATTACATAATTTTCATTTCTTCCATGTCGTTTTATTTTTGCTTTCCTTTATAAAGAAAAGGTTAAGAACCATATGCATTGACTCATATGTAGGATATAAAATTGAAAGTAAAAAATGACCAGCCAAGAAAAACAAACAAACAAAACTCATTGACACAGAAAACAGTAAGGTGGTTACCAGAGGGAAGAGGGGTGGAGGGTAGTAAAGGGTAAAGGGGTTCAAATATGTGGTGACCGAAGATGTTTTGATTCTGGGTGGTGGGCACACAATGCAATAATAAGATCATGTGTTACAGAGTTGTACACTTGAAACCTATATAATCTTATTAACCAATGTCACCCAATAAATTTAATAGAAAAAAATTGAGGGGATTTTTCCCTCAGACAATAGATTGATCCTTCTATATCTTTCCTTAGCTGATTCATACTTTTATGTTACTTTTAGTAATTATTTTTATTATATGTTGAATACCTGAATATATCTAAATCAAGATTTGAGCTATATGACTTAATCTTTAACCGTTTTTAAAATTTATTTTTTGTTGACAGTGTTATAGATGTCCCATTTTTCCCCCTTTCTGTCCCCCTTCACCCAGCCCTTGCCCTACCCAGGTGGTCTCTATTGTCTTTGTCCATGGGCTATGCATATAAGTTTTTTGGATAATATCTTGCTGTCTTCCAAGCCCCCTGCCCTCTGAGATCAGTCAGTCTGTTCCATGAACCTATGCCTCTGGATCAATTTTGTTCATCAGGTTATTTTGTTCATTAGATTTTACATAAAAGTAAGGCCATGTGATGGAAGTCTTTCTCTGGCTGGCTTATTTCACTTAGTGTAATAATTTTCAGGTTCGTCCATGCTGCTGCAAAGGGTAAGAGATCTTTCTTTTTTTACAGCCCTATAGTATTTCATTGTGTAATTGTAACACCGCCTTTTTATCCACTCATTTACTGATGGGCACTTGGGGTGTTTCCACATCTTGGCTATTGTAAATAATACTGTCATGAACATAGGTGTGTATATATTCTTTATGATTGGTGTTTTGGGGGTTTTAGTATATATTGCTAGAAGTGGAATTGCTGGGTCAAATCGCAGTTCTATTTTTTGAAGAAACTTCATACTGTTTTCATACTGTCTGCATCACTCTGCATTCCCACCAGCAATATACTAGGGTCCCATTTTCTGCACATCTTCACCAGCACATGTTATTTGTTGATTTATTGATAATCACCATTCTGACAGGTGTGAGGTGGTATCTCACTGTACTAGTAGTTTTAATTTACATCTCTCTCATTATTAATGACATTGAGCATTTTTTTATCTTTAACATTTTCTTATTTTACAACCCTGTTTTAATTGTTGTAACTCATGGCATTTTGTGATATTTTGAAGCAAATCTACCCAAACATCATTGCACTTACTTATTAAAGGTTATCTTTGCAATTCCACACCGCTAAATATCTTTACATTTTTACATCTTAAAAACCTTTAGATTATCTTTATTTTTAATAGTTTACTCTTGAAAACTTAAGCCAATATGAGGAGATGTATGTTAGTACAAATGGTTTTTATAATCACAGAGTCATGTTTTAGTCATATTTCGCTTTAAAAAAAGAAAGAAAATGGGAATATATTAATATCATATAAAAGTAAGAATATATGATATAGTCATTTCAGAGTCTGGCAGCTATAATACTTAGTAAAATATTTGGTGATGCTGATGATTTTTTTATATTATACAAAACTTGGACAAATAATTAAATATTGTCAGTGGAATTTTAGCATATTCTTCACTGATAAAAATGCTATAAAACATTTTTCATAATTTATACTTCTGGAATGATTATATCAATTTCCTCTCTAACAATCTCAGCCACATCTCCCATGCAACATTATTCAATTACTTTCACCAGTGTTAAAAATTTTCCTGAAGAAATTAATGTTGAAATGACCCTATATGTGAATGTAAAAGCCTTTTTATACTAAACATTTTCTCAAATCAATATAACTATACATATAATATTTTATTAAATAATCATAATCATGTAAACATATAATTTTGGGTAGATTCTCAAAAATGATATTTAAAATATATAGCAAATAACTTTTCAGAATAACATTCAATGTAATCATCTTATACAGTTTAACTAGAAATTTAGTTAGCCCTTGCTAAGGATTTTCAAATTAAGCACTAATTTTAAGATAAAAAGATAAATTATATTTCTGGTAGTTTATATTTTATAGAATGCATATATGTAATATATATATATTAGAAGCCCAATGCACGAAATTCATGCAAGGCGCTTGGCCCTCACAGCAGCCCCAGCTGCCTCCTTTGCCTCAGCCCCAGCTGTCTTGTGGCCCCACCCCTGCCCACTGGTTGTTCTGGAAGGTCGTTCTGCTGTCCAGTCTAATTAGCATATTAGCTCTTTATTATATAGGCTACTAGAGGCCTGATGCATGAAATTTGTGCATGGGAGGGGGTCCCTCAGCCCAGCCTGTGCCCTCTTGCAATCTGGGACCCCTCAGGGGATGTCTGACTGCTGTACATCCCTCTTGCAATCTGGGACCTCTTGCTCTTAACCACCCACCTGCTTGCTCCTAACCACCTGCCTGCTCTCTCTTAACTGCCTGTCAGCTTGCTCCTTATCGCCTGCCTGCTCGCTCCTTACTGCTGGGCTCACCGCTCATGAGCACGGCTGCTGAGGTGGGAGAGGCTCCTGCCACTGCTGTTGCTCTCGCCACCCCTGAGCCCGGCTTCTGGCTGAGAGCACTCCTGCTCTAGGAATGCACTGACCACCAGGGGGCAGCTCCTGCATTGAGTGTCTGCCCCCTGGTGGTCAGTGCACATCATAGCGACTGGTCATTCTGGTCCTTCCACCATAAAGGTCACTGAGCTTTTATATAGAGAGACTAAAGGCCTGATGCATGAAATTTGTGCAAGAGTAGGTCTTCACAGCTCCGGCTGCCTTGGCCCTCGTGACCCCGGCTTAATCCAGAAGGTCGTCCAGAAGGTTATCTAGACAGTAGTTCCGCTGTTCAGCTGTTTGGTTGATTTGCATATTACGCTTTTATTATTATAGATGATGAGGGATGTATTTATCTTAACAAATATAAGTATAGGTAAAATATATTAGTGTAATCTACATTAAAGAAAACTCTAAGAAGATATATTCACCATAAGCACTCCATGCTGACTTTAAAAGTATTTGAAAATAAATAATACTTATCATCCTCTTATGAAATACATATATTTTTATACTGGCCACAATTCCCTAAATCATACACCCTCTAAAGGAAGAACAATATCACTTTAAGAGTTACTTAGTCTCTCTGAGGTAGAAATAATCTATAGTTCAAAACCATAAATGACTTAGCTGTTTAAAGAGCATGCCCAATGTGCTCCAAAGAAGTCCTACCCGTTATGAAATGTCTGGACTTCTCTGAAATAAAATATAGTGGTTAGTCCAAGAATAGAGAAGCTCAAGTTTCTTTTAAAGATTCTTAAGCATGCTCCTCAAGAGGGTGGATTTTAAAGGGATGTATTCCTTCTCTACTCTCAGCATGACCTCAGAGACAGTTAAACTGCTTTAAAGTTTTAACTTTGTTAAAGTGGCTTAGAAGTCTAAAACAGTCCAACAGGAGGCCTGGAAGTGGGAGAGACAGTAGAATATTTTCAGGGTTGGGCCAACTTTGAAGTACAACATGAATGGTAATAAAAGTGTAATAACATATAATATCAAAGGATCTATCTACAACTCAGGAAAAATTTATATAAACTTAAAAGATTTTAATTATTTAAGGCAAGTTCTACATTTTATTACAATCTTTTTGTTACCACCAAACCAAATAATCAACTACAATAATTTTACTGCTATTATTTGAATAAATGTAGTATCATTTTTATGAAGAGAGATAATATTGGTTACTTAATATATAGCTTATACCATCCTCTAAAATGGTATTGGGATATGGCAAAAGTTTAGAATATTTTAAGATGTTGTGGTTTTATAATCAAGTTATTAGCTTAACATATATGTAGGTAAGGTAATATTGATCCCATGAGAACCAGAATTTTACTTTCCACAATGTTTGGGGGTGTCTATGAAGTGGCATTAACAATATTCTTAATTCAGTTGTCATTTGTAGTCAGTTTAAGTATTTCCTGCAGTTTAACACTGTGAAAATAGAGATGAGAAATTTAGTAATGGACAATACGATTTTAAGTTAATAAGATAAAAAAATACATATATCCTTTTAGAAAAGCAAGATAGTTAATTAATTGAACCTATTCATTTTTTACCTATTTAAAAATTTAAAGCCCTAGCAGGCCTAGAGGCAGGCACTCTCAGGAGCAAGCCCATGTCCTCTCTTCTTGAGCATGAACTTTCTCCTGAGTACGAGGGTCATGCTTACAAACAGGGGAGCAGCACGCCTCCTCCAGGGCCTACCCCCTGAACATGTCTCCAAGACCCACTTTACTCACTTCTTTCCCAGAAGGTGTGTAGGGAGACATGGCAGCCTGCCTCGGCTCTCTCCTGTTGCTTCTTCTATCCTAAGTCCTTCTTTTGTTTCACTATTCCCAGCTTTAATAAGCGTACTCTCAAAAAAATTAAACAATTTACCTGGATTTTCAGTCAGCAGATACACTAAAGCTAAACCACAATTGCTATCTATGTCTTCTAATTTGATCTCTTATTTTTAACTTTGGGAATTATGTGATTTCAACACATTTTCCTCTTACCTTTCTTATGATTAAGTAAAATTAAACTTCCAAGTAAGTTTATAGAAAAACTGTTAAGATTTTTTATCTTCTTAGAGAATGGATATGTGGATTTTAAATGGTGAATCCTGGCATCCTGTTAAATCCTACCTCATTGATTTTCAGTAAATTTCCTCAGCCTAATAATATTTTAATCCTGAACATTTATACCTCACAGATATATATCATCCACCAATTAAACAAATATGTGTTTTGATCTTTACCCAAATCATTAAAGAAAATACAGAACAAGATATACAGCTTGTAATACAATTTCAGAAATATACCTTCAGTAGCTCCCTTTTACATCCCTTGCTTATTTCATTCAACTATTAATTGTCAAATGCTTATGAGGAAGTAGTTATAGTCTATTCTCATTATTTATCATAATTATGGTCTAGAAAGTCATGGCACTGAATTATCAAATACTGACTGGTTCATTGCTCCAAGGAAAAATGCGAGATTAGTTTTCTGCGAACTTCTGGTCACAATATTTCCATTGACCAATCAATGCATAACCTTGTTTTATAAGCCTAAGTGCTTCTGTTTAAAGACACCTTGTTTAATATGTATTGTTAATTCAGTAGCATTAAAGTCACTGACAACAACACTATAACTCATGCCTGAAAGAGGTATGAGTTACCTAACACAGGTATTTTCTCTGCAAGGAACATGACAGGCTGCTTCTATTAGGGAACCTAGGCAGCACTCACTTTGAAACGATTTTAAACAGAAAAATACCACCAAGAAAAAGCACCAAAATGTGACACTATAGGCTGTGGAAAGACTCTAATTTACAGTACGAGAACTTAATCAAGAAGACAAACGTGACCATGCTGACCTCATATGAGGATTTGTGCATGGGGTGAGTCCATTTTTTTTTTTTTTTTTACAGCTCTGTTCATGCAAATGCTTATAATGACCTGAAAATAGTATTTTGGAGTTAAAATAACTGTTAGCAAGTAGGCGAATTCAAAAATACAAAACCTGCAGGTAGAGGAGCAATTGCATATATTAGGCAATGCCCTTAATGCTGTTGAGAGAAGTCAAATAAGACCTCTTGCACTCCTTCACTGAGCTTTAATCTTCGAGTATATTGGAAACTTCAATTGTCACAGTGTTTTTGTAACTTATTTCCTTCACTCTTTGCACAAATTTTCATTAATAAAGGAGTATGTTACTCACTTTATTTTGGGGATATAGCAGGGATTCAAGAATAGGATGTGGTTCCTGGTCCCCACAGAGATCTCAGTGAGGGACATGAGCCAGTGAGAATACTACCAGGGTGATGCTCTGAATTGGAAAGCTCAGGTTGCAACTGGGACTCATGGAAAATATATCATGTGCTCATTGCTTACAGATTAATAATTTCTTGGTGGACAAGACCTTAAATATGAAACTTGAAGAAATATGAATTAAAAATCTCCAAGTAGACATGGAGGGGGGCACAAAGTAAATGAAAACATACATACAAAGTAAATGAAAAAAACACAAAGTAAATGAAAACATTCATACAAACGTTTGGAGGTAAGAGACAGACATAGAAAGTAGTACAGCAATTGGCAGTGGGAAGTTACAGAAGTTAATGTGTGGGGTTATTGTTAAGGGGACGGGGGGAATGATAAAGGAGAAACAGTGTAATCAGCGGCCAGATGAAAGGCTTTAATATCAGTTAACATAGGAAGCTGTCAATATTTTCCAAGGGCAATGAAAATAGTAAATAAAAATGGCAGGACTGGAATTAGTTTTTATAATGACAGTTTTGCTCCAGGTTTGAGATTCATTGAGGATGCCTGGGAGAGCAAGTAAAGAGTGAGATAGGGTCCTGGTAGGCAAGGAGATCTTTAAGAGGCTTTTCAGTAATCCTAGTAAGAGATGATATGACATGGTCTGAGGAAGGGGAGTAACAGTGAAAATTAAGACCAATGGATAAATTTAAAAGATATATAGGAGTTGAAGTCATCTGGATTTGGTGATTGATTGGATGTGGGTAGTGGTTGTTGTGAAAGGCATTCCACTATGGGTGCAGAGGTTTGTGTGTGCAGAAAACAACCATTATAAATGAAGTAACATCTCTCCCTACCCACCAGACAAAGAGCAGGCTTGCTTTCCACTCCCTGTGAAACTCAGTTTTCCTCCATTCTCACACAATCCACTGAATGTGCAGGTATCCATCCAGACTGATATCACTGCCCCATGGAAATTGGATGGTCATGTAAAATTGGTATGAACCAGAAGTTTTGGCGAAGGTGGCTTCTTCTCCTCCTCTTCTCCTCCTCCTCCTCCTCCTCCTCTTCCTCCTCCTCACTTTTCTTAGTAGGATTTGCTCATTTTTTTAAATTTATTTTTGTCTTGAGTAATAAAGTTATTTTTTTCTGACTAAAGATTCACATAGCCTCTGCCAATAGTTTGTTAGCTTGGAAATAAGGTAAATTCCAAGACTCTTCATAGTTCCTAACAGTGGTTAAATAAGGAGGTAGGAATCATTCCATGGTTTCTGATTTGTGTCACTCAAGATCACTGAGATAGGAGACATAAGGTGGAGTGAGTTTAAGTGAGCAGAAAACAAGATCTGTATTTGAAATGTTGAATTTGAAAGGTCTAAAGCAACCTCATGAAGAGAAGCCCAAGCAAGTTTTACATGTAGACCTATGTTGACAAGGAGATAGATAAAATATTAGGGATTTTTAGATTAAAATTTAATATATAAAAGAATATGAGATATCCCAGAGAAAATATCTAGACTGTTAAAATCAAGTTATAAAATAAAATGCAAAACCATATAGCCATTTCAGAAACGATTTGGAAAGAAAAAGAAAATCAGGAAAATTTGAAGCTACAAGAAGCAGGCAATGGAATTGGTTAAAAAGAAAGTGCTCTGCAGTGTGAAATGATGCCAAAACATTAAAGGAGCATTGAATTTGAAAACGATATGGTCATTGATAACTTTAGCATACTTTTTATAGACTTGATGGGAGTAAAAACCTAATATAAATGTTATGTAATGAATAAATGGTTTGTAAGGAAGTAAAAACGAGTAGTTAGAAATAAAAGGGAAGAGATATGATGATGGTGAAGAATATAGAAAGAAAGGGGTCCATTTTTTAAAAAAAATATATTTTTATTGATTTCAGAGAGAAAGGAAGAGGGAGAGAGATGATAAGAGAAAATCATGGATCAGCTGCCTCCTGCAAGGAGTATCAAGCCCACAACCAGGGCATGTGCCCTTGACTGGAATCAAACCTGGGACCTTTCAGTTCACAGGCCAATACTCAATCCAGGGAGCCAAACCGGCTAGGGAAGGGGTTTGTTTCTTAAAAATGAAACAATATTTGAGCATATTTGGGTTTAGATGGGAAAAGATGGTAAAATTTATTGAGACATGCTTCTGAAAAATGGTAGAAGATGTTATTAGCTTTTAGACACTATTTTCTATTATATAACAAAGAAGTAGAAAATTGTGGATACTAAGAGGAGAAAGACAATCTGTTGGCTTCTCTTTCTTCAGTACTGTAAAAAAGAGAGTTTATCAGCAGAGAGAGGAAGCAGGTAGAGCAGTAAAAGGTGTGAGTAAAGGGTTGCTATGCAGAGAGAGAGAGAGAGAGAACATTTTGTAAGGTATATGATTGTCTAATGAAAAAGGCGCACACCTAAATCAAATCCTATATGATAAATGCAAATTGACCATGACTCCAACACACAAGATGGCCGCCCCCATGTGGTCAAAGATGGCCACCCCCATGTGGACACAAGATGGCTGCCACAAGATGGCGGGAGGGGAGGGCAGTTGTGGGCAATCAGGCCAGCAGGGGAAGGGGAGTTGGGAGGGACAAGGCCTGCAAGGGAAGGCAGTTGGGGGCAATCAGGCCTGCAGAAGAGGGCAGTTAGGGGGGACCAGGCTGGCAGAGGAGGGCAGTTGGGGGCAACTGGGCCTGCAGGGGAGAACAGTTGTGGGGGAGCCAAGCCTGCAGGGGAGGGCAGTTGGGGGGGGACCGGGTCTGCAGGGGAGGGCAGTTAGGGGCAACCATGCCTGCAAGGGAGGGCAGTTGGGAGCAACGAGGGCCTGCAGGGGAGGGCAGTAGGGAGGGACAAGGCCTTCAGAGAAGGGCAGTTGGGGGGAACCAGGCCGACAGGGGAGGGCAGTTAGGAGCAACTAGGCCTGCAGCAGAGGCAGTTGGGGGCAACCAGGACAGCAGGGGAGGGCAGTTAGGGGCAACCAGGCTGGCAAGGGAGGACAGTAAGGTGACCAGGCCAGCAGGGGAGGGCAGTTGGGGGTGACCAGGCCTGCAGGGGAGGACAGTTAGGGGCAACCAGGCTGGCAAGGGAGGGAAGTTAGGGGTGACCAAGCCAGCAGGGGAGGGCAGTTGGGGCGACCAGGCAGGCAGAGAAGGGCAGTTAGGGGTGACCAAGCCAGCATGGGAGGATAGTTAGGGGCAATCGGGCCAGCAGGGGAGCAGTTAGGCGTCAATCAGGCTGGCAAGGGAGTGGTTAGTTGGTGATCAGGCTGGCAGGCAGAAGTGGTTAGGGGCAATCAGGCAGGAAGGCAGGCGAGCGGTTGGGAGCCAGCAGTCCTGGATTGTGAGAAGGATGTCCTGGGACCCCTTGAGGGATGTTCGACTGCCTGTTTAGGCCCGATCCAGATTGGAGAAGGTGCAGGCTGGGCTGAAGGACACACACACACACCCCCTCTGCACAAATTTCGTGCACCGGGCCTCTAGTACAAAATAATATTGAATGGTAATTTTTTTAAAAAAATAAAAAGAATGGTAGAGAGAGCTGCCTAAACGTATACAATAGGAAAACTGAGTACATTGAGAAAAGAGTTGATGTTGTAAACCATGAATTAACAAAAGAAGCTGTTTTGGAAAATTTGCAGTATTTCTAGGGCACCCTTCAGCAATACGGTAATGTCATTCTATAATGCAGATTAGAGATGAAAGACCTTTGAATTGATGGAGTAAAGGGACTTTGACTAACTGGTTGATGGAAAAGCAATGAAACTGCTTAGCTTAATATACTGGCAAAAGAATGCCAATTCTTTGGATGATAAGCTGTATTAATTTGGGTTAAAAAAAGGAAAAAGAAAAGCTGAAGAGGGAAAATTAGAATAAATAAAAGGCCTGGGTTTTTCAATAAGGTTAAGAAAATTACTAGTGTGAATTTAAGTTGCAAGTTAAATGACAGAATTTGTCATGCATTGGGATATTGAATTGTGGAGTACATATACTAGTAAGGAAGTTTTGATTCCTTTATTGAATAAATATTTACTGAGCTCCTCTTGCATTTTGATAAATGTTATATATGCCAGAGATATTCTAGTATAAAACTTAAAATGCCTACCCTTCTGGACCGTATTGTATTAAAAAGAGAAGAATTTATCACAATTTGATTTGGTGAGTATACCTCCATATATTTTTCAACATGTGTGTATCTAATTATATTGCTTTTCCTTTGTAAAAAAAAACAATTATACTACAAATGCTTTGTTTTCCAATTTGCATTTCTTTCAATAGTCTCTTGTACAAATCAAGATTTAACTTATTACCTTTAACAGTAAAAGTAGCATAAATCTTATTTGATGAAATTTGCATTTTTGATTTTCCAATTTATCTCTACTATCTGCATTAAATTTGAGTGACTCTATTGGAAGGATAAAGAAATAGAAATAAAAATATCATATCAAAATGTGTGAGGACATTTTTTTTAAATGTAAGAAATCATCACCAACATGCCAACTTTATACTCACTAACAGTTTTATGAACATTCCTATTTCCTGTATTCTTACTAATACAAAGTCTTCTCCATTTTTTATTAACTGTATCCATGAAAAATATAATATTGTTTTTATAATTTAAGTTTTTTTTAATTGTATTTTGAAATTTTTAATGTGTTTGAGAAATTATTTATATGATTTTCTTTACATTTTGTATTTCCTTTCCTGTAAACTTCTTATCTTTGTCCATATTTTCTATTGGACTATTGTCTACTTCTTAATGAGTCACCCTATATAATAAAAGAGTAATATGCAAATTAACCATCACTCCTCTACACCCACAAGCCATACCCACCAGCCAATCAGGAGCTAGTATGCAAATTAACCCAACCAAGATGGCTGCTGCTACAGAGTGCATAGGAGGCTTGGGTTTCCCCAGCAATGGAGGAAGCCAAGCTTTCTGCACACCCTGGCAGGCCCAGGCCTCTACTCAAGGCTACAAAGTTTCAATTATAGAAGATAAACAAATCCCAGATATCAGGGCCTCTGCTTGGGTCACTGGGGGGCATGGCCGGCCTGCAAACCACCACAGGCCCTTCGCCCAGGCCGCCCCACGCCCCAAGGGAACCCCACCCTGATCCAGGGCACCCTTCAGGGCAAACCAGCTGGTCCCCACCTGTGCACCAAGCCTCTATCCTATATAATAATCTTATCTAGTAAAAGAATAATATGCAAATTTACCATCACTCCAACACACAAAATGTCCACCACAAGATGGCCAGCAGGGGAGGGTAGTTGGGGGGACCAGTCCTGCAAGGAAGGGCAGTTACGGGTGACCAGGCTGGTAGGGGAGGGCAGTTAGGGGTGATCCAGCCTGCAGGGGAGGGCAGTTAAGGGCAAACAGGCTGGCAGGGGAGCAGTTAGGCATCAATCAGGCTGGCAGCAGAGTGGTTAGGGGGTGATCAGGCTGGCAGGCAGAAGCAGTTAGGGGCAATCAGGAAGGCAGACAGGCGAGCAGTTGGGAGCCAGCAGTCCTGGATTGTGAGAGGGATGTCCGACTGCCTGTTTAGGCCCGATCCTACCGGGATCCCAGATTAGAGAGGTTGCAGGCTGGGCTGAGGGACACCCCCACCCCCCGTGCACGAATTTTGTGCACCAGGCCTCTAGTAATCCTATCTAATAATAGACAAATACGCAAATTGACCATACCTCCAACACACCCACAATCATGTCCACAAGCCATGCCCACCATCCAATCACAGCGAGTATGCAAATTAACCCAAACCAAGATGGCTACAGCCACAGAGAGTAAGGTTTCCTAGGTAACAGAGGAAGCCAGGTTTTGTGCCTGCCCTTGCCAGGCCTAAGCCTCCACTCAAGCTACAAAGTTTCAATGATAGAAGGTAAACAAATTCAAACAAATGGCGGCATAATGGAGCTTGAGAGAACAGGCCAGAGTTGTCACCGGCAACAGGGGAAGCAAAGCTTTCCGCACACCCTGGCCGGGCCCACCCACTTCAGGCAACAAAGTTTCAATTATAACCCCAACACAAATGGCTACTGGCCTCAGAGGGAGCCCCAGGCTTGGCTCCGCTCCAGGCTACAAAGTTTCAATTGTAGAAGGAAAATAAATTCCAGATACCAGGGCCTCTGCTTGCGTTGCTAGGGGGAGTGGCCGGCTTGAAAACCACCACAGGCCACCCCACGCCCCAAGGGAACCCCCACCTGATCTGGGACGCCCTTCAGGGCAAACCAGCTGGCCCCCACCCGTGCACCAGGCCTCTATCCTATCTAATAAAAGAGTAATATGCAGATTGATCATCACTGCAACACACAATATAGCTGCCCCCATGTGGTCAAAGATCCTGCCCCCATGTGGACACAAGATGGCCACCACAAGATGGCCAGCAGGAGAGGGCATTTGGGAGGCACCTGGCCTACAAGGGAGGGCAGTTGAGAAGGACCAGGCCTGCAAGGGAGGGCAGTTGGAGGTGATCAACCCTGCAGGACAGGGCAGTTAAGGGTGACCAGGCCGGCAGAGGAGGGAAGTTGGGGGCAAACAGGCTGGCATGGGAGTGGTTAGGGGGTGATCAGGCTGGCAGGCAGAAGCGGTTAGGGGCAATCAGGAAGGCAGGCAGGTGAGCAGTTGGGAGCCAGCAATCCTGGATTGTGAGAGGGATGTCCGACTGCCCGTTTAGGCCCGATCTCCTAAATGGGCAGTTGGACATATCTCGAGGGGTCCCAGATTGGAGAGGGTACAGGCTAGGCTGAGGGACAACCACCCTCCGTGCATGAATTTCGTGCACCAGGCCTCTAGTTATATATAATCCTATACAATAAACAGGTAATATGCAAATTGACCATCACACCCTTGTACAAGATGGCCACCCCCATTTGGTCACAAGATGGCCTCCCCCATGTGGTCACAAGATGGCAGCCCCCATGTGGTCACAAGATGGCCGTGCCCATGTTGTCACAAGATGGCCGCCCCCATGTCATCACAAGATTACTGCCACAAAATGGCCAGCAAGGGAGGGCAGTTGGGGGTGCACAGGCCAGAAGTGGAGGGCAGTTGCAGAGGATCAGGCCTGTAGGGGAAGGCATTTGGGGGGAACCATGCCTTCAGGGGAAGGCTGTTAGGGATGACCAGGCCAGCAGGGGAGTAGTTAGGGGGCAATCAGGCTGGCAGGCAGAAGCGGTTAGGGGCAATCAGGCAGGCAGGCCGGCGAGTGATTGGGAGCCAGCAGTCCCAGATTGTGAGAGGGATGTTCAACTGCCCGTTTAGGCCCAATCCCACAGTCAGACATCCACTGAGGGGCCCCAGATTGGAGAGGGTGCAGGCTGGGCTGAGGAACACCCCTCACCCCCAGCGTATAAATTTTGTGCATCGGGTCTCTAGTTTAGACTATATTTGGATACAATATTTTTTCTATAATATATTGGCATTTCAAAACACATGAATAATATTTTATTTAACCTCCTATCATGTTTCTCTAAAAAAGCACAGTCTTATAATAGTACCACTTGTAAAGTGCAGAGTCTGCATGTTTAAAATACTAAATTGTACCCTATCTTAAGTTATTCAGATATGATTATGATAGGAAGGTTTGTTTATAGAATCAAATTTAAAAGTGTTTCATAAAACGTGTCATCTGAAATCCTGCCATATAAGTGATAAACACAAAAATAGCCTGTCAGGATTGTTGATTTTAATTAAAAGATATGCCTGCAAACTTAATTTGGGGAGTTATATGAGAAATCAAATTCTCTAGTAAATATACTTATTAGAATCTAAAAGACAGGCTAGATAGGTATGGTTTGTATTCCCAACATCCTCCAATTATACCATATTCATTTCCATCTGTAAGCTTTTATGCATGCATGTCTTGCATGTCAATTAAGCTGCCAGATTCTATTGAGTTAACTATACACTTGAATACAGGGAAATTGACATTTGTGTTACGAGAACCAGTGATTATTTCTCTAGCAGATTTGGTTATTTGTTATTTGATAACTGTAATCATAGGGTAATAACCTTGTCTATCTTGTTACCACCTAACCTCAGTGACCACACTAGTAACTAGTAAATAGTTGAAAATATAAGTTTGGATGAATAAACTCAACTGATATAATTCATTTTTGATATTTTTTAACAGGAACATATATGTATATAAAACAATTAAATCCTAAAGGATACATATAATTCATTTTAAATAGTAGACTACTAAAAGCAAATTTCTCAACACATATAAAACATATACACTTTTTAAAAATGCTGCTAATAGTGCATTTGAAAATTCTATCTGTTCTTTTGTCTTCTAAGACATTGATTGCAGGCTTACTCCCTTATACAAAAGTAGGTTTACCGTTGTGAGTATGCAAAACTGAGTTTATTTTTGTATTTTATTTATTAATTATAGTATTATTTATTATCTTTATACTGCAGTCCTCGGGTTATGTTGGACTTGACTTAATGTTGTTTTGTGGTTACATCGCCATCTCCCATTTACAGTATTTGTAAAAAAAAAAAAAAAGGTTCTGTCTTTTTGACATATGTACATAATGTGCTTTATGTTTTTTATTATTTACTAGAGGCTCGGTCCATGAAAATTCATGCAATGGAGGCGGGGTCCCTCAGCCCGGCCTGCCCCCTCTCACAGTCTGGGAGCCCTCAGGGCCAGGAGGCGACCTGGTGATCAGGGGAAGGTGACGCCCCATCACACCTCTGTTGCTGCCACTGCCAGAAGCGCAAGCCTCAGCCGGCCCTGGTTATCTGAGCCTTGGGCAGCCCTGGGCACCTGGGCAGCTACCATCCGAGGCTTGTCTGAGCCTCGGGCCGGCCCTGAACGACTGGGGGGCTGAGGCAACTGGGGGACTCTGGAGGCAGGCTTGCGGAGCAGCCGGGCCCACCTGGGGGCGGGCCAGGCCTTACCGCATGCCTGCTGCCCCTGTGGGGCTGAGGGACTGGCACCACCATCTTGTGTGCTGCCATCTTTGCAATGGCATGAGGGTCAATTAGCATATTTCCTCTGTATTAGATAGGATTTACCACAAGTAAAGGTCAGGAATTGTTATCTTCCTTTTAATTTTTTTTTTACTGTTTCACTTCATTACAGCTGTGTATGTGCTCCATGTGAGTTACATAGGTGCTTATTTTGCTGGATTCTGACTTACGGCAAAAATCAAGTTACATCGCGCCATAGGAACAGATCTCTGCTATAACCCAAGGACTGCCTGTATATAAAACCCTAATATGCAAATAGACCACATGGTGGAACAACTGAACAACCGAACAACTGATTGCTATGGCGTGCGCTGACCACCAGGGGTCGTGTGCAGAACATGGTAGGTGTAGGTCAGAGTGGGATGGTGGAGCAGGTGAGCGGGGTCACTAGACCAAGGCGGGGTGCCGGTTGCTGTCACCAGGGTGAACCTCTGGTGGTTACTGAAAATTCTTTGCTCCCATGCGCCGTAGTCCTGCCTGTTGCTCACACCTGCTGCCAGCACTGGCCCTGCTCACACCCACATCAGGCGCTGGGAGCTGCTGCTTGCACCTGTGCTGGCGCCAGGTACTGGTCCCAATTGCTAGGTGCCATCAGCGGGTGCGAGAGGTGGCTTCAGGCCCTGATCGCCCCTGAGGGCTCTTCACCTCCCCATGCTCCTGAAGGGCAATCTGGGCAGCAGCCACCACTCACACCCACTTCTGGCACTGGCTCCAATTGCTCCGTGCCATCAGTGGGTCCAGTGGGGCTGGCACCATCAGTGTGTGGGAGCAGCAGTGGCGGGAGCGGGGCTGCTGACAGACAGGGGACTAGAGATCATGGTGGGAGGGCCAGACAGGGTGTGGAGGATGGGCCAAGACCTGCCCCTATGCCCACTGCAGCCTAGTGGCCCACAGTTCCTTACAAGGTTCACAAATTTGTGCACTGGGCCTCTAGTTAGTAATAACCTACTTTTGCCCACCCCTTTATTTTTCTTTTATGCAGCTAAATTTTATGTCTTTTTAGAAGGTAAACAAAACACAGAATATTATTTGATGGATAAAAATTGCATATTTGAAATTTGCAACAGGGATCTATATCTATGAAGATACTTGAGTTAGCTGACACCTCAGAAATTGAACTGCCTTCTCATTTGGTATATTATATGTCCACGTTTAACTGTTTGTGTAACTTATGGCAAAACCTTAGAGAAGCAACCATGTCCTTGAATATACTATGCTTTTCTGATACACACAGACCATGAATAATAATAGTTATACCAGAATAATTTTACTAAATAAATAAGAACTTATGTTTCTACCCTGTTTATTTTTATTGGGAAATTTTTATAACTAAAAAGGTTTGTAGCAAAGTTTCTCTGTCTCAAAATATCAAAGCAATTGTAACAAGCTCTCTACTTGCATTCTTGGCTTTTTACATAATATAATTGACAGTAATGCCAATATAATTATCATCTCAATATAAATAAGAATAATGGCACAAATAAACCAAATTAATATGTTTAAAACACATTAACCCATTCATGTAAGCACTATCATTTGAATTTTTCAAACAGGAAGATATATTTCTCTGTTGCCTTTTGTTAACTAATATACTTGTGTTGGCAAAATAACAACCCTATCTAATAAAGAGGGAGTATGCAAATTGACCATCACTGTCACAAAGATGGCGGCGCCCAGTCCCTTCAGCTCCACCAGAGTCCCCCAGTCGTTTCAGCCCTGCCGGGGGGGGGGGCAGGTGGGGTGGCAAGTGCACGGTGTGGCAGGACCCGCCCTCAGCCCCCTGCTGCCCAGGGCCGGCCCGAGGTGCAGGCAAGCCTTGGATGGTGGCTTTCCAGCCACCCAGGGCTGCCTGAGGCTCAGGTAAACAGGGCTGGCCAAGGCTTGTGCTGTCAACAGTGGCAGCAGCAGAGGTGTGATGGGGGCATTGCCTTTCCCTGATCACTGGATCGTCTCCCGCCCCTGAGGGCTCCCAGACTGTGAGATGGGGCAGGCCGGGCAGAGGGACAGTTCTATGAACCCCACAGATGCACAAATCCATGCACTGGACCTCTAGTAATGTAATTAATTACCTGTAAAACTAAGGTAAATATTGATTATTAGGCGAAAATACTCCTTATGAATTTAATAGTATTCCCACTAATAGTAAAGATCTATCAAGGCAAAGTAAAATGGAAGGTAAGCAGTCACTATATTACATAGTGTCCAAAAAAACACACAAAACTATATTATTTACTACCCAATTAAATAAAAAATATACATGGTTGATATATATATGTATAGTGTGTGTATATATATATATATATACATATATATATATGTATATATATAATTTTAGAATAAATTTCCTCTAATCTTGATAAAAAATATGCTTCCAAGTTGTAAAATTTCTAAGTAAGTTATTCAAATTCATAAAATTCATTGGTCTCAGTCAATTTCTCTATTATTTATTTATTTATTTATTTATTTATTGGTCCACCACAAAAATATTTTATTTACTTTTACAATTTTTATTTATTTTTTAAAAAGTATTACATATGTCTTCTTTTTCCTCCATTTACCCCTCCCCAGCCACTCCCACCCCCAATGTCAAACCCCCACCACCCCAGTGTCCCTGCTCTCCATTGGTTATGCTAATATGCATGCATACAACTCCTTTGGTTGATTTCTTACCCCCTTCTCCCACCCTTCCCTGCCTTCCCTCTGAGGTTTGACTGACTGTTAGGTGTTTCTCTGTCTCTGGATCTAGATCTGTTTTTGTTCATCAGTTTATGTTGTTCATTATATTCCACAAATGAGTGAAATCATGTCATATTTATCTTTCCCTGACTGGCTTATGCAGCCACTGTGGAAAACAGTATGGAGTTTTCTCAAAAGTTAAAAATGGAACTCCCATTTGACCCAGTAATCCCACTTCTAGGACTATATCCCAAGAAATCAGAAACACCAATCAGAAAGGATATATGCACCCCTATGTTTATAGCAGCACAATTAACAATAGCTAAGATTTGGAAACAGCCTAAGTGTCCATCAGCAGATGAGTAGGTTAAAAACTGTGGTATATCTGCACAATGGAATATTACACTTCTATAAAAAAGAAGGAACTCTTACCATTTGCAACATCATGGATGGAACTGGAGAGCATTATGCTAAGGGAAATAAGCCTGTGTTAGTTTTTCAACATAATCAGAGCTTTGGAATTTCCTGTTTTCATTTTGTTTTACTTTCCTTGAACTGCTAATTGAAGAATTAATGAAATGACCAAAGGGTAGATTTTTAAAAAATGCAAATGTATGCATGTTTTCCTTTATGAAACAGACAATATACAGTCAATATAAGCAAATAAATTGATTCATGTTATTAATAAATAAGGTAAAATCCTTTCTAAGTAAGATAATGCAGTTGTTTTTAATGCTTTCCATCAACTTATTCTTTTAAAATTTAATTCAATGGGAGAATGTTTAGATATTGCTGAAGTATAATTTGAAGATTCTGAAAATTATAGAAGGTAAGGAAATGATCAAAGACAGAAAATAGTGGAGTAGAGAAAAATGTTGAATCTTAGAAACAAGGATCACAAGGTCATAGTTCATTAATCACAGGCCAGTGAATGTTAACTATTACCATAATTCCTTAGTAAATTGCTTAAACAGAGGGAATGCAAACTGTTAATTATTTGAAACTTGGATAGTTTACTGACTAGCAAGAATATCACAGTGCCTGACATATGGAGAGTACTCAATAAATAATTTTTATTTATCCCATATCTGATATAAGGAAATTTATCCTGGATGACATTGCATTTCATTCCTAATGAGAACTAAAACCTAATCCTACTTTTTAATAGATATAGGCTTTAAGCATAAGCATAGGTTCTTCAAGTATCTGTTTACAACACTGTCCTATTAAACAGCTGTTTGGATAAAACCTAGAGGATATGCTTATCAAACTTATAGTTATAAAATCAATGGGATGTGAAAATTGAACTATTTCAAAGACTTTTGCAATTTGAGGACAAATAAAGACAAATTAAATTTAAAAGAAATACAGATTTTAGCTTTTAAAAAAATATATTTTTATTAATTTCAGAGAGGAAGGGAGAGGGAGAGAGAGAGAGAAACATCGATGATGAAAGAGAATCATGGATCTGCTGCCTCCTGCACAACCCACACTGGGGATCGAACCTGCAACACAAGAATGTGCTCTGACCTGAAATTGAACTGTGACCTCCTGGTTCATAGGTCAAAGCTCAAGCACTGAGCCACTTTGGCTGGGCCAGACTTTACTTTGGATTTATATATTTCTCCATATATAAAATAATTAATAAAATGGAGACTTTGATGAAAAACATCTGGCATCAACCAGTAAAATAGTACAAATGATATTAAAATGAAACAAAGTACCATCTTCAAATGTATTTAAGAACACATGTGGCTATGTTCCTTAGACAATATCTAAAATTTCTGTTCCGTTTGGATACTCCATTTTATGGCATCTTTGACATTTAAGATGCATCTATAATAGGGTGAACAAAGCAATACGAAAACCAGAAACCATGTCACATGGAGAATCAGTAAAGAGAAATATATATACTAATGAAAAATTTTTTTTTAGAAAAAAAATTGTAATCAATAAGCATCACATGGAATTAGATGCATTCTTACTCTAGGTATACTAGGGAGGCAAAACAGATTAAATAATAAAACTTATAGAGAGGAAGATTTTGTTCACTCATAAGAAAGGATTTTCTAAAACTTCATGTTATTGAACAATGGAATTGGAAATTTTGTGAGGTGACATTTTCCTATAAGTGAGTATATTTAAGAAGAAAGTGCTTAACATGTTAGAGGAGATTCTCAAATTGGGTAGGGGATGAAGTTGATAAATTTCCATTCAAATTGTTACTAATCAAGGTTACTGGATGGGAACTTGGTTCTTTTTGTCGACTCAGAAAAGATTTTATGTTTAATGGAAATGTAAGTAAATCAAAATGGGATTTATTAAAGATACATTTGAGAAAGAGAGGGAGGCCCATTCCTGCCCTGGTTGCAAATCTCATGGGGTCCCTTAGAGGTTGGGGGATACATGTCAGTTGTGGAAGGAAAGGAGAAAAGGAATGGCATGGGCTCATAGGAGAGAGCATGACCTCAAACTCCTGAGTTTTAAAGGGGGATTTAAACTGCAAAACATTCAATTAATCAGCAAACTGTATATGTACTTGGCAAACTTTTTCATTTAACAAAGTTGCTTCAAAATGAAATATGATACTTAAATCATGTTGCAGGATGAACTAAAACATATTAAGCTGCATTTTAATTTATTTCTTGTATTTTATTTATAATTATTTTTAATTTTTTTAGTAAGTTACACTGTGAGATATTTTTGTACAGTGGATAAAATAGAGCTTTTTAAACTCAGGCATGTCTGAATTCAAATTACATAAAATTGCTGAATTCTCCTGTACTAAAAAAAAATCACAACTTTTAATGTCAGTTTATTCATCTTTAATGGTTACAACAACAACCTCACAAAATTTCAGGTTAACTAAAGAGAATTCCGAAGTAAAGTACTTGGTACAATGTTTATGTAGCAGGTCTTCAATAGAAGTTTCATAAACATCTTTCCTCTTAATTACAAAATTTCTAAGATCTTAATTATTTTATTCATAATTGAAGAATAATTATCTGCTTTAAAATACTTGTTTTCTTTTATTTTGAAATATATTAAAGATAGACAATGAACTAAAGTTACTATCTATCTATCTATATAAAAGCCTAAACAACCGAATGACTGAATGACTGAATGACCGGTTTCTATGACACACACTGACCACCAGGTGACAGACATTCAATGCAGGAGCTGCCCCCTGGTGGTCAGTGTGCTCCCACAGCCAACCTCCCACGGTCCTTCCCCCCGGCCGGCCACAGTCCCTCACCCCCACCGTCGGGCCAGCCGAGGGACCTCACCCATGAATGAATTCGTGTACCAGACCGCTAGTATACTAATAAAATTTCCATCTGAAAATAGTAAATTTTTAACTATTTTAAAATCTAATATGCTACTCTGAATTAAATAAAGGCTTTGGTTATTATAATACTCAGATCTGGGTTATTAATATAATTCAAAGAAATATCTTAATTGTTTTATATTACCTTATTTTTCATTAAATAAGATGAAAAATTTATAGTTTTGTTTCTTTCTTTAACATATTTTCATAGATTGAGTTAGCATATGTGAATTAATTTATCTCCTCTAACATACCTTTCTTTGACTTTCATTTACCTGTCTAATAACTGATAAACTTTGACAGTGGCCTTTACCCTGTGATAAAGCTAACTGGATAAAGAACAGAATAAAATGATAACCCAACCTCACAAAATGTAACTAGATCGAACTACATTGGTTCTAGAATTTAAGTTCTATTATTCATGCACTATGTATTTTAGAAGAGGATTGGCAAATCTATATTTAAATAGACATCTGCTTAGATTAAAATATTATGTTAAAAACCTTTTCTTCCTTTGAGGTAGCTTTTGATTTTTTTTGACTTGACATATATCTTGACTTAATTTCTATTTTTGCTTTTTGCAGATCTGAAATATATCTAATTTATTGTTATAAGGCCAATATCTATAAATATGTAATGATATAATAAGTAAAGCACATATCAAAGTAATGGAATATTTTATATTGCTTTTCCAAATAAGGAAAAATAAGTTTTCAGTACTAATTTTACTAGATAGAGTAATAAAATTGTGCCAGTTAAGATTGTCTAATATTTTAGGTCATCTTACATTTACAGAAAATCTGAAGTACATATATTATACATTTTTTCAGTACACACTTACTAGAACTTACACATTATGAAAAGGTTTTGTCTCAGGTCAACTGATCATCTTGAAATACATTTCTGTGTTAAACAATTGTTTGTAACTACTATTGCATTTATATGGCTTGAACAAGTTGTTGAAAATGCTTTTAGTAAATGTTGCATTTCTTATAATATATCACTGTTAAGCATTTAATTGGATTTTCCTGTATGTCATGCCATTTGGGTCTTTGTCTGTTTGAAATAACCAAAACCAGATTATCAGTCATGTTGCCAGTGAAAGTTCTGGAAATACAAAGCATAGATGAACTCATTTCTGGAGACCAGGTAGTTCCAAAATTGATAGGATGAGAGGGGAAGCAAGTACAGATAATGAAAGACAAAGGAGGAAAAAAGAAAGGATAGTTGACTATAAAACCTAGCTTAGGTTCTAGTAGGATCTTTCAGGCAAGATGCTGCCTGGTGCTCTGTAGCCACTCTACCTTGTCAGACATCATGACTGAGTGCCTGCTCATGCTGCCTTGGCACACCTGATTGTAATTTGCCCAATAATGTATTTTCACCTTCCTCTATTAATTCAAAGTTCAAAGTATTTGACTAGTCACCTTTAGGTCATGTTCAAGTTTCAAGCCTGTATCTTCAAGGGGAAAGAAAATATAGCAGGCCTGTAAGCACTCCAGAGTGGGATATGGGGGCCCACAAAATAGCGCATTCCTCTAAATTAAAATACCTGTTTATGCTCAGAGGTGTCATAAAGATACATATCTAGAAGTCCAAACATTTTTCTCTTCCTTTCTTTAATATTTGTTTTGTGGTGCTAAATGACTTAACCTTTTGAACTCGGATGTCGAATGTGACTCGACATGGTTAGCATTAGAATAAAGGAATCGAGAAAAAAGCAAGCGAATGCAAAGGGTTAATACTATCTCATGCTAGAGAGAACTAGAAAGTAAGAAATTACTAAGAAAAACAGTAAATTCATAATTTAATAATTAAACACAACTATATTATTGTATTTCTTTCTGATTTTTTTCATTTGTGAAGTAAATGTTTATTTAATAAATATGTATTATATGTGTTGAGACTGTAATAAGTATTGGGAATGCATTAATAAAAAAGAGACTAAACTGATGCTTTCTTTCTCAAAACATACATTACAGAGAAAGGAATGCTCATGAAGCTATTCAAAGCTGGTTTGTTAAGAGCTATGCATCTAGATGATGTTATGGGAAAATGTAATGTGAGAAGCACAGCCAAAGCTCTGAGAGTCACTACTGCTTCCCAGGAGACCCAACATCCAGTCCGAGAGTTGAACAATTAACCAAAAAAGGAGAAAGTGGGAACATGTAGTTCAGAGAGTGGAGAAACAGGACTTTTACATTACAAATTACAAAAGTTTGGCAACATGAGAATCTCTATATATAAAAGCCTAAGTGACAGAACAACTGAACAACTGAATGACTGGTTGACTCTTTGCTATGACGTGCAATGACTGCCAGGGGGTAGATGCTCAATGCAGGAGCTGCCCCTGTGGTCAGTGCGCTTCCACAGTGGGAGCGCTGTTAAACTGACCCACAGGCACCAGACACAGGGCTCACGGCTGGCCGCAGCCCAGAGATTGCAGCAGAGCAGCAGTGAGTGGTGGCAGGCACAGTGGGGCCGAGATGAGTAAGACTGGCAGGCAGGAACAGCAGGCGGTGTTGGACTTCCAGTTTCGGCCTGATCCCCACAGGCTATGCTGAGGGATCCCAATGGTGCACAAATCCAGGCCTCTAGTAAGATATAAAGAACTTAAAGTTATTTAGAATGCTTACAGTGTAGAATGTGAAGGATGGTAGCCCAATAAGAGCCTACAGGTATAAGAAAGAGCTAAATAATATAATGCTAAAACATCTAAATGATAGGCTAAATTAGGAGACTGAAACGTCACTCTGACAAAAGTAATGATTCATTGAATTTATTTATTTACTAGAGGCCCGGTGCATGAAATTCGTGCATGGGGGTGTTCCTAAGCCAAGCCTACACCCTCTCTAATCTGGGATCCCTCAAGGGATGTCCGACTGCCTGTGAGAGGGATGTCCTAAACGGGCAGTCGGACATCCCTCTCACAAGCCAGGACTGTTGGATTCCAACTGCTCTCTGCCTGCCTTCCTGATTGCCTCTAACCACTTGTGTCTGCCAGCCTCATCACCCCCTAACTACTCCCCTGCCAGCCTGATTGATGCGTAACTGCTCCTCTGCCAGACTGTTTGCCCTTAACTGCCCTCCCCTGCAGGCTGGGTCACCCCTAACTGCCCTCCCCTGCAGTCCTGGTCCCCCCAAATTGCTCTCCCCTGCAGGCTTGAGTCCCCCCTCAACTGTCTTTCCCTGAAGGCCCGGTCTCCCTCAACTTCCCTCCTCTGCTGGCCTGGTCACCCCTAACTGCTCTCCCCTGCTGGCTTGATCACCCCCAACTGCCCTCCCTTGCAGGCTTGGTCCCTCCCAACTACCCTCCCCTGCTGGCCATTTTGTGGCAGTCATCTTGTGTTCACATGGGGGCCGGATCTTTGACCACATGGGGACAGCCTTCTTGTGTGTTGCAGTGATGGTCAATTTGCATATTACTCTTTTATTAGATAGGATAGAGGCCTGGTGCATGGGTGGGGGCCAGCTGGTTTGCCCTGAAGGGTGTCCTGAATCAGGGTGGGGGTTTCCTTGGGGGGTGGGGCAGCCTGGGAGAGAGGCCTGTGGTGGTTTGCTGGCTGGCCAAACCCCCCGGTGACCCAAGCAGAGGCCCTGGTATTTGGGATTTATTTATCTTCTATAATTGAAACTTTGTAGCCTTGAGTGAAGCCAAGCCTCCTGCTTGCTCTGTGGCTGCAGCCATTTTTGTTGGGATTTATTTATCTTCTATAATTGAAACTTTGTAGCCTTGATTAGAGGCCTAGGCTGGCCAGGGGGTGCTGAAAGCTTGGCTTTCTCCATTGCCAGGGAAACCCAAGCCTCCTGCTTGCTCTGTGGCCACAGCCATCGTGGTTGGGTTAATCTGCATACTCGCTCCTGATTGGCTGGTGGGTGTGGCTTGTGGCTGCAGTGGAGTGATGGTTAATTTGCATATTACTCTTTTATTAGATAGGATTTATTTATTTATCCTCACCTGAGAATATGTTGATTGATTTTTAGAGAGGAAGGGGAGAGAGGGAAAGAGAGACAGAGATATGAGAGAGAAACATTGATGGGTTGCCTTCTATCCATGCCCAACCAGTGATGGAACCTGAAACCAAAGCATGCACCCTGACCTGAAATTAAACTTGAAACCTGTTGCCATGTCTTTTTTTCTCCTGGTGAAGTTTTAAAGATTCTCCTATCTGTGTATGTTAGATCTTTATTTATTGAGAATATCAACTCTATTTCTCATACTTTAAGTTGTGGTTTACCAATTATAGTGACTTTTTCATGATTGTCAATTTGACAGCTATGGAAATGAATCAATCAATCATATTATTGCCAGTCTCAAAATGTTGGTAACTTTTCCCATTTTCTTTTATTTTTTAATTTAATTTTACTGTTTAAAGTATTACACATAGTAGTACATATATCTCCTTTTTCCCCCATTGACCTTCCCCCAGCCTCCATTATTCTGCTTGATATAAATTTAGTTATACTTGCAAAAAGCTTTATGAGAGATGAATATTGTGCTATTTTTTCATTATACTAACAAAAATCATTAATGGAATAGATAAGGTGTACTGCTTAGCAACACTCTTCCATATATACTCTGTGTTGCTTAGCAGCAAACATTCAATAAAGTGCTACTTTGAATTGGTATAATTCCTGTCTTCTCTGAGCAGAGAAATATACTGCTACCCAGATCCAGCTTCCCTAATAGCTACACTATGGAATCTGGACAGAACAACAAATTAATCTCAGTTTTGTGTGTTTTTTTTGGGTGGGGGCTCCTGTATTCAGAAGGTTGCCTCCCCAGATAATATTCCTTGACATGCCAGGGGCCTGAGGGTGAGTTTGTGATATACAGATTAATTTCTCTCAAAGCAACTCATATTTTTCTTGATCTTACCACACATGAGGAACTGGCATATACAGTGTCTAAAATCCAGATCCAAAGAGAAAAAAAAAAAATTACCATAAGTTTTAGTGTTCCTATGTCTTCTCTGCTAAATCATATAAATTTTTCTAAAAGCATTTTTTTAGAATGATGAACTATCAAATAATAATGCATTATTTGGCAAGATAAAGAGGAGCAAGCCATCAACTGATTTTAGTTCACTAGTAATTGATTTTATTGGTTATCTAAATTTTAATATGTTTATGGTAGTATATTGGCCTTATTTGCACAGGAAAAGTTGCCAAAGAGATAATATTGGGGATATTACTTTTCATAATCCAACCTTGGGATTTTATTATATCTATTTAAATAAGAACTCATTATAAAGAGAACATAGACTATGAAAGGGGAGTAAATGTTTTCTAAATGATAATAGGATGGTCAACTCCATTTGTCCTTTTTATTTCTCTTTAAAACTTATCTCAAATGATAATAGATAATTTAAAACTAATAAAGTAGACGAAAATCACAAAGTCTACTTAATAAATAAGAAAAGTTTTTCAAAGAAAAAAGTAAGTCCCAATTATATGAGGTACCAAGAGCAGTCAAACTTGTAGAAACAGAAAGTAGAATGATGGTTGTCAGGCGGTGGGGGAAGTGGAAAATGGGGAGTCACTGATCCAGTTTTGGAATATGGGAAAGGTTCTGTATGTGGGTGGTGGCAAGGGTTGTACAACCGTTTGGATGTACTTAATGACATTGAGCTGTACATTTGAAAATGGTTAAAATGGCAAATTTTATTATGTATATTTTACCATAATACAAAAATTTGAAAGGGATAAACCACATGTAAAATTTTTATATATTATTAAACCACATTAACATATATGGAAATTATTATTCTGAAAAATATTAGGAAATATTTAGAATTAATAGTAATCTAAAATTGCATTATTAAGTAAATAATCTTATGAATTACAAGTATTATTATATTCATTTTTTTCAGGTGAAGCAACAGAGGCAAACATAGGTGAAGTCATGTGACCGCAAATCACAGGGTAAAAAAGTGACAGAGCTTAGAGACTAACTATAGAAATTATTCTTCATCACTGTGCTACATTGCTCCCATGGAGATAATTTCTCTCTATTAAGAGCTTACTATGGGTCAGATACTTTTAAAATCACTTTACATGTATTATCTTATTTATTTACCAGAGGACTAAGTTTCTAACAACAATTGTTATATAAATATATTAACCCTTTAATCATCATACCAGTTTATGAGAATTAAATAACACTAGGCATGTTAAAATATTAGCTCAGTTTCCAACATACAGTAGAAACCAAATATATAATGTTATCAATGTTCTCTTTATTTCTACCAAACATTCTATTGGTCACATTCTAACATTATTGTCAATAATTCAGGAAAATGTAATACTTGAATCCTATGAATATTAATTTCTTTTAATATGTCTCCTTTTTCTATTCTTAGTTTATCTTTCATTCTTCTTATTCTTCAAGGTTTTGTTCTCAATGATACCTAAGGTAAGTGTTAACTGCCCCCAAGAATTTTTATCATTAATATAATAACTGTCTAATTCACTGATACATTTTTATGCATCAGGATAAATTGGTGGGTATAATTCTTTGAGAAGGAAATTTAAAAGTCTATTCATATCACATTACAGGCAATGTATGTTACATTTTAAGTTGAATTGAAATACTAATAAGGAGCGTGGTTGCTCTCTTTCTATTTGTATGATATTATATTATAAGGATAAGAGTTTTGTCCTATATAGGACACAACCAAGTTTAAGTCAAGTTTAGCAAAAATAGCATATTTGCTAGCATACTAACAAGGTGAATTATGATTTATGTGTCTACTTTAGATATGACAGAGAATAGCTTTCATTTTAACAAGCTAGCCTTTTAGTTTGAGAGTAGAAACTATTAGGCCCATTTTCTGGCAAAACATTCTTTTTTTTTTTTAATTTAAATTATTTATTGTTTAAAGTATTACATAAGTCTACCATAACATTCTTAAGAGAATGAAGCTAAAAAAGGAAACAAAATAGCAGTTTAAATAAGTGCAAGCAATTAAACTATGTCACCATATATATGTTCTTTTAGAAAGAAAAAACACTCACATCCTTCTAGTTCACACATTAAAAATTACACATTAATTGATTCCAGGAGAAAGGTAGGTAAAAGAATGGGTGAAAAAGGTAAATGGGAATATAGTAAATAATCTATATCATAAAAGGCCTGTAGTCATGATGCCATAATGGTGTCACGACCACAGGCCTTTTTTAACGACGTCACTACCAAAGGAGCAGCAGCTCTCGAGGCAGGCGGGGCGAGGTGCCGGCAGTGTCTGCGGAGCGTGCAAGGCATCGTGGGGCAGCAGACATGGCCCTGATGGCAGATTAGGCCTAGGGGACCCTACACATGCAAGATTTAATCATGTGCTGGGCCTCTAGTAGTGTTATAATTGATGAATGGTTACTTAAGCTTAATATGGTGAGTATATAGTAAGATATACAAATGTCAAAAAATAGATCATGTTTTTGCACTGCATAAATACAGGTATGGTTTGATAAAAATCAGTTTTCTACTTAGTATTTGAAACATAGTAAAATTTCAGTTGTTCTTGTTTATACTTTAATATGGATATATGCACATTTAAGTAAAGCTTCTATAATATAGTTTTCAGTTTTAACAAATCCATGGGCTACTTTGCAATATATGTTACCCCAGTTTCACCTGAGCATGGATCTACACTCTTATGGCTGCATTATATGGCTATATACTCTGTTATGTTATACCAGAGGCCCAGTGCATGAAATTCATGCAAGCATAGGCCCTCGTGGCCCTGGCTGCCTTGCGCCCCCCCACCCATTGGTCATTCCAGAAGGACTTTCTGGAAGGTCATTCCTACGTCCAGTCTAATTACCATATTAACTCTTTATTATATAGGAACTAGAGGCCCGGTGCACGAAATTCGTGCATGGGGGGGGTGTCCCTCAGTCCAGCTTGCACCCTCTCCAATCTGGGACCCCTCGAGGGATGTCCGATTGCTGGACATCCCTCTCACAATCCTGGACTGCTGACTCCCAACCGCTCGCCTGCCTGCCTTCCGGATTGCCTAACCGCTGACTCCCTAACCGCTTCTGCCTGCCAGCCTGATCACCCCCTAAACACTCCCCTGCCAGCCTGATTGATGCCTAACTGCTCCCCTGCCAGCCTGTTTGCCCCTAACTGCCCTGCCCTGCAGGCCTGGTCACCCCTAACTGCCCTCCCCTGCAGGCCTGGTCCCTCCCAACTGCTCTCCCCTGCAGGCCTGGGTCCCTCCCAACTGCCCTTCCCTGCAGGCCTGGTCGCCCCCAACTTCCCTCCTCTGCCAGCTTGGTCACCCCTAACTGCCCTCCCCTGCAGGCTTGATCATCCCCTACTGCCCTCCTTTGTAGGCCTGGTCCCTCACAACTGCCCTCCACTGATGGCCATCTTGTGTCCACATGGGGGAAGGATCTTTGACAACATGGGGGCAGCCATCTTGTGTGTTGGAGTGATGGTCAGTCTGCATATTACTCTTTTATTAGATAGGATAGAGGCCTGGTGCAAGGGTGGGGGCCGGCTGATTTGCCCTGAAGGATGTCTCAGATCAGGGTGGGGGTTCCCTTGGGGCATGGGGTGGCCTGGACGAGGGGCCTGTGGTGGTTTGCAGGCTGGCCACACCCCCCAGAAACCCAAGTGGAGGCCCTGGTATCTGGGATTTATTTATCTTCTACAATTGAAACTTTGTTGCCTGGAGCAGAGCCAAGCCTTCTGCTTGCTCCATGGTGGCAGCCATTTCTTTTGGGACTTATGTATCTTTTATAATTGAAACTTTGTAGCCTTAAGCAGAGGCCTGGGCCAGCCAGGGTGTGCAGAAAGCTTGGCTTCCTCCATTGCCGGGGGCAACCCTAGCCTCCTGCTCTTTCCAGCTATATGGCTGCCACCATTTCTGTTTGGATTTATGTATCTTCTATCATTGAAACTTTGTAGCCTTGAGCCTAGGCCGGCAAGGGCAGGTGGAAAGCTTGGCTTCCTCCACTGCCAGGGAAACCCAAACCTCCCTCCTGCTGTCTGTGGCCGTAGCCATCTTAGTTGGGTTTATTTGCATATTCGCTCCTGATTGGCTGGTGGGTGTGGCTTGGGAGGCGTGGCTTGGGCGTGTACATACACACACACACACACACACACACACACACATACATATACACACACTAGAGACCCGGTGTATGAAATTTGTGCATGGGGGGGGTGGCGTCCCTCAGCCCAGCGTGCACCCTCACCAATCTGGGACCCCTTGAGGGATGTCCAACCACCCTTTTAGGTGGGATTGGGTCTAAACGGGCGTTTGAACATCCCTCTCACAATCGAGGACTGCTGGCTTCCAACTGTCCTCCCTGCAGGCGTGGTCCCCCCCAACTGCCCTCCCCTGCAGGCCTGGTACCCCTCAACAAAGCACTGTGAAAGATGTGAAATCATAACATCCACTCAAGAAAATCCCCTTAATAAGACCTAAGTATTCATATATCCTTATAAATTCAGGACTTGATGAAATCCAATAGTGTTGGTTTTTATTTAGTTAAGTATAACTATGCAAAAGCATGTGAACTGAGAACCAAAAAGGGAATTGTGGTACTCTGATATGTAATACTGATTTTAAAGATGAAATTTTAACAGATAATATGGTAAGTCTCCATTTACTTATGAATTCTTGAAATAGGTAAATTGATATATCACTCACTGTTCTCTATGCTATCCCAGAAACTGCAATCAAATGTGGCATTCTTAAATCCAGTTGTCAAGCCTTATTCATGAGTAGGCCTTGTGAGGAGTCAGAGTAGGCAGCTGAATATGGCATATAATTTGAAAGCACTGAAAATTACTTTTACTTAAAATATCTTCCTCATTACCTTTCCCTGTGCATAAAATTTCATCTTAAAAAACTGTTGGGGTTTTAACTTTAGTTTTACATAATACTTAGAAGTATGACTCTTCTTTTACAAATGCTCTTTGAGAATTCATCTGGATGTTCAAGGACTTCTCTCTTATCCTCACCTAAAGAATTTATTTCCTATTTCCAGGAAGTTTTTCCTATCATCAAATTAAGATATGATACATAAAGAAAGGAAGAGGTTGCTTTGTTGGTGGTCAGATCAGCCAAATCATAACTGGGAATAAATGTTCTCTCATGTTGCAGTCAGGCAAATGTCACAGGCCTTTATAGGGGGTTAGTTGATCAAAATTAGATGACAGAAGAAAGATTGTGAGTAGAAGGAGAATCCACACAATAAAAATCTTGTAATATTACTAGAGGCCCGGTGCATGAATTCATGCAAAGGTAGGGTCCCTTGGCCTAGCCGGTGATTGAGGCCTATCAGGGGGCCGGCCAGCCAGGGGGAAGGACCTTGGTAGGTTGGTCAGCTTGGGGGGGTGCACAGGAGGTTGGCTGGCAGGGGAGGGGCCATGGGAGATTTGTTGTGGGAGCACCCTGACCACCAGGGAGCAGCTCCTGCATTGAGTGTCTGTCCCCTGGTGGTCAGTGCACTTCATAACAACTAGTCGTTCAGTCATAATGTTCATTTAGGTTTTTATATATAGAGATATTTAAAAGAATATTCAGTCTATCTCTTCATCTTACTAAGGACCTGAGGATCCAAGAGATTGTAATTTGCTCATAGCAACACAGTTTTAGATGAGAAATTACACCCATATTTCCTGACAACTGTCTCTTTTCTACTATGTACAACCACTTTCTATTCAAATTAGAGGGAAAAATATTGTTGGACTTTAATTAATCTTTTTTTGTGTGTTTATGTGTTCTTATTTTATTGTTGTTATAATAAAATTCATTTCGAATGAATTACCCATCAAAATGAAGTAACATACTTAATTTGTGAAACAAACAAAATAATAAAACCTCATTCCAGTACTGAAACATGGTTTGGCCCCCTTTCCAGTTTTAACTTGAGAAATAAATATAAAATATTCAGTCATCAATATTTCCCATTCCCCTTTTGCCTTTCACTTTACGGTTAGCAATTAATACTCTTTAACATACCATATGCTTTCCTTGTATGTTATATATATTTTTTGTCCATTCCCTGCACCCTCTACTGTAATTAAACTTTATGAGGACATGGATTTTTACTGATTTTGTTCATTGCTATGTTCCAGGTATCTCCAACAATTTGGCACATATTCAGTATTCAGTAATATATTCTGAATAAATAAATGGATGAGATTTAAGATAAGAGAAACACAATCTTCATTAAACTAAAATGTTAACAGTAGCACTCTTACCACTAATACATATCATTTTTAATGCCAAACATAATAAATGAACAGGAAAAATGCAGATGTTTTAAATAGGCAGTGACAAATGAGTCAAAGAAATCCCACAGAACATGGTAATTTTAGAGAATAGAAATTCTCATATTTCAGTGGGCTGTTACTTTATAGTCCAGATGCCCTTCTTAAGTGAATACTATCTCAGATATTCTAGAGTTACATGACAAGTGACTACAAGCTTTCTGGGATTTATTTGTCCATATTCTCTTTCTACTTTTTTCAAAGTTTTCTAATGGGTAAAAGATAAAAAATAGACTCAGTAGTTTCTAGATACTTTTTAATTAGCTATCTTGAACAGAAAGTTTTGGTTCAAAATGTAAAAAAAAAAAAAAAAAAAAAAAAAAGAAGAAGAAGAAGAATCCAGAGAACAATTAAAGGTAAATAAATAAAATAAATATAATATGAGACTGTCTGGTGAAAATCAAAGATTTCTTGATTTTATTTCAGTTTTAATAGTCTCTAATATTTAATTATAAGATAAAAATTTGTCAACAACTCAGTTTTGACACAAACATAATTAAAAACCTTTGTTCTCCATATCTCTTAAAAAATGAGAATAAATAATTTGATGTTTTGATATAGTGTGTGATCACTGGTATCAAAATCAATATTTTTAACCTATCTATAATGAGAAAGTTCACTGCTTATTATAAAAGTATATAACCATGTCCACTTTCTAAACTTATGAGAGAGAGAGAGCTCTTTCAGCAATACAGTGCATCAGTATCTGTTTTGATTTTGGTTGACTGCTTAACATTTCAGCTTGTTTCAATCAACACAAAGCTTGTCTAATTCGTTGACTCTGTGATTTAAGATTTTCATGGCATATAAAGAATGTAATTTAAAATGTAATTATATTGAACATGGGTTAACAATCTTATATGTTAAAAAAAAGTTTAGTCAGTTCAGTCTATTATATAAATTAGCCCTTAATCATGAGCTAGGCATTTAACACTAAAATGTTGATTACAAGAAGGCCCACATCTCCAACATCCTCAATCTTGTGGTACATAATCATCAGAGCAAGACTATAAAAAGAATTCTGATTAAGAAAGAAGCAGTTACAGACAGATCATAACATAGACAATTCTATAGAACATAGAAAATAAAACGTCAAATAGTTGCAGCAGGTGAAAAATAAATGTAAGGGCCCTAACCGGTTTAGCTCCGTGGATAGAGCGTCAGCCTGCAGACTGAAGGGTCCCAGGTTGGATTCCGGTCAAGGGCATGTACCATGGTTGCGGACACATCCCCAGTAGGGGGTGTGCAGGAGGCAGCTGATCGATGTTTCTCTCTCATCGATGTTTCTAGCTCTCTACCCTCTCCCTTCCTCTCTGTAAAAAATCAATAAAATATATCTAAAAAAAAAAAAAGCAAAAGAAATGTAAGGTGAGTAGAAGATTGAGGTCATTCATTGTAGGGGTAAATGGTTTCTATAACTAAATAAGCCTATATTATTATACAATGAATTTTATAGGAAAACTTAATCACCATTAATTTAAGAAGTGTGTTTACATTTTTCTCTTTAGGTTTGAATAGAAGTTTATAATTTAGCATGTTTTCTGTTAGAAAGTTCAGTAAAGAAAACAAAGTATTTTGTCTCAATAAATGATAGAGAAAATAAGGTAAATGATAAAAAAAATATTTTTATTTGTCTTTCCTCTCTTTCCGCCTCCTTCCCTCACCATTTATCCTTCAAACATTCAAACAATATTTATTGTAAATAAATTATATAAAATTATACCTGGTACAAACACTATAAATACAAATGAGACAAAATATCTAGCCTCAAAAAGCTTTCAGTGGGGAATCTGGAAATATTATCTAATGATATTTAAAAACTCATATGATTAGTATATTATAATCAAACACCTCCTCTTCTCTCTTCCTCCACATGCCAATGTTTCTCTCTC
Organism: Ia io; assembly: GCA_025583905.1. Lineage (NCBI taxonomy): Eukaryota > Metazoa > Chordata > Mammalia > Chiroptera > Vespertilionidae > Ia > Ia io. The sequence goes on from JAJQQW010000003.1 coordinate 40,634,334, forward strand.
TTCACAACACATATATTCAGTAGGGTACAATAAAAATTCATAGATGACTATAGAAGAGCATAGATAAATAAGTTTTTAATACATTGATCTCAAATCAGAGTACCTCACACTTATGGATGATAAAGAGGCAATTAACTGTGGGATTTTAAAATATGTGCTTTTCAGGCAGAAAGAATGGTTTCTAAACCAAGCACAAACTACCTGATTGACAATGATATGCACTTTACTCTTCTTCACTAGACTGTAGGCTCTATGAAGGGAGCTCATCAAGCTCATCAAGCTCATTGAGTTTTTCTAGCACATAGCACATTGCCTAGTACATAGTAGCTACTCAATAGGTAAATATATCTTTTACAAATGAAGAATTTCCAAAGTTTAAAAGCCCTTTTAAGTCCTTGTTAGAAAGCCACTGTTATCCATTTTTAAACTTGTTTTATATTTTACCCTAGGGTAGATTATGTCCCTTGGTATAAGTTTCAGTAATACCTCATAATTGTCTAACATGGCATTTACTACATTTGCTAATTACTAAGTAACTTTATTATTATATTTTTTTACTTTCTGTCTTCCCCTCTAGACTGTAAGTTCCATAATGAAAAAATACATCTAATTAGTTCATTACATTGTCGCTGTTAAATATAATACTCCCAGAAACTTTATTAATAACTCAAAATGTTAGTTAAATTATTTAAGGAATTACTGTGCTTCAGTTTACTATGGCTAATGCAAACCACATGGCTTTTGTTATATACCTATACTATATTACAGATTTTACATGATTTTTATGAACTTTTAAATTTTCAAAATTAAAAATTTATCAAGATCACCAATCAGCATTGAAGTTAGTCCAACTAATTCTTTGCTTCTATTAAATTATAGATACTTTAAATATTTTATTAAATCTATGATTTAAAAAGTTATTATTTGCGATTATAAAAAATACACTAATCTTACTTAATTTAGGCAAGAAATCATATAGTTAAAGATAAAAAAATAACTCTTAGTTTTAATAATGCTTTAAACTTATTCTTTTTGACTAGGGTACCATGTATTTTAACAGCTAAAAATATGAAGAGCAAGGTAACCTTTGAGAAAAGAAAAATGTCATCTTTATTGAGAAGTAGAGGCCCAGTGCATGAAATTTGTGCACTGGAGGGGGGGGTGTCCCTCAGTCCAGCCTGTGCCTCTCCTTTCTGGGACCCCTCAGGGGATGTCTGACTGCCGGTTTAGGCCTGATCCGGCCTAAACCGGCAGTTGGACATCCCTCTCATAATCCGCAACTGCAGGCTCCATACTGCTCGCTTTCCTGCCTGCCTGATTGCCCCTAACTGCTTCTGCCTGCCAGCTTGATCACCCCCTAACCCAGGGTTCCTCAAACTTTTTAAACAGGGGGCCAGTTCACTGTCCCTCAGACTGTCGGAGGGCCGGACTATAGTTTAAAAAAAAACTATGAACAAATTCCTATGCACACTGCACATATCTTATTTTGAAGTAAAAAAACAAAATGGCAAAAACACCCGCATGTGGCCCGCGGGCTGTAGTTTGAGGACGCCTGCCCTAACCACTCCCCTGCCAGCGTGATCGATGCCTAACTGCTCCCCTGCCTGCCCGATTGCCCCCAACTGCCTCCCCTCCAGGCCTGGTCACCCCCAACTGTCCTCCCCTGCTGGCCTGGTCACCCCCAACTGCCCTCCCCTGCTGGCCTGGTCACCCGTAACTGCCCTCCCCTGCTGGCCTGGTTGCCCCTAACTGCCCTCCCCTGCCGGCCATCTTGTGGTGGCCATCTTGTGCAAATGGCATGATAGTCAATTTGCATATTACCTCTTTATTATATAGGATAATGCACAAAAACATGACAGGTTTTTTATTGGTATATTTAGAAAACTGATGACAGAGGTGTCTTGTCAGTGAATGATAATTGTTGAATTTCCATGAGTGTGTTGGAATTGTACAAAGCTGAAAGGTGAGAGAAGCATGTCTATTTTCCTTCTTATTTTAACACATGGTCTTCATGAAAGCCCAGTTCACTCATGAGTCCTCTTCATTTTACACAGCTCCTCACTTCAGCACCCACATAATTATTATCTCCCCTGACTTATGATCCAAGTTACTTATTTTAAATCCCATATCCAATGCCCCATATTTTACTTATTTTCTTACTTATTGTCATTTAACAAAGTAGTCTGATAACCTAAGTCACAGGAGGCTGATAGAGTATTTTTTATCCTTTGCATTTGCATATTCATTGTAAAAGTGGATATGTCAACATGATATTAAATTAGTGTGGCAATAATCAGGCAAGTATACAGACTTTTTGTAGGAAGCTTTAAGGCATATTAGGCAGAGAAGAATTTTCACTGACTTTCAAGTTCTGAGTTATAGTTGCCTATCTTATTTTTATACTCTTTTTAATTTATCAGAAAAAAATATATAATTTATGCCTGGCCAGTGTGGCTCAGTGGTTGAGCATTGACCAAGAGGTCATGGTTCCATTCCAAGTCGGGGCACGTGCCCAGGTTGGTGACTTGATCCCCAATGTGGGCCATGCTGGAGGCAGCTGATTGGTGATTCTCATCATTAATGTTTCTCTCTCTCTCTCTTTCTTCCTCTATGAAATCAATAAAAATATATTTTTAAATATAATTTATGAGTTCCACTTATTAGTCATTTTGACCAAAGGATATAGATTTTAAGTTTTTAAAAAGCCATTTTCTGAAATAGTCTTAGAAAAGAAAGTAATGATGCTTGTGTTTAAACTGATTAATTAAGGCATGCTATATTTATTATTAAGAGCATAATGATAGGACCAAACTTGTCAGAATATTGCTGTGATGGTGTGAGGCTGGCATTGTGCTACAGGTGAGGCCTTTTAGAAGGATACTAACATTCTTAGTACTTATGGACCATCATCCCCATTACCTTTGGAACAGTTTAAGCCTCTGGGCAAAAGAGTTAAATAATGTCAATGTTTGAAAGAAAACTACAAAACTCCCCCTGCTGGCAAAAAGTACAGAGTAAATTATTTGTGGTACACAAATCTTTCTGCAGGCAACAGAGAGGGGAAAAATGATAGGAATCAATCAGTTGCCCAAGGAAATATAATAATCAGAAACCAATCAGCAAGTTAACTGCTCTGGGACGATGAGTGGCTTTCTAATGGCTGATAGGTAATGATACATGATCAGAGCAACAGGCAGATAGGTAAGTAACCTTCATTTTTCCAAAGGTAATACACACCATCTATTATACTGTCATGATTCCATAGCTGGAGGCTTAGAGAGCTCTTAACTTGTAAATAGATTGTGGATAATGGTTAACTCCAAATGACTTCATTCTTGAGGCAGATTACAGATAGCAATTTTTTAGGAAGGTTTGATGACAAGACTAGCTAGTTGTAATTTTCCACTGTTGTAACATTTTGACCCTAAGAAAAATGTTGTAGTAATACTGTTTGACCCCTTTTTTATAGTCAGATTTTTATTGTTGTTGTTAGAGGAGCAGCATCTTATCAAATGTCTAAGGTTTCCGTGATCCATCTAAATGATTTTCAACATTAACTTGCAAAGATAGTTTTAACATAGAGTATACTTAACAGGTAAGGCATAAATTGTAGCTGCTATCTTAGTGATATTTTAACAGAAAACAAAATTTTAATCCAAAGGTGTTGGCACATTTAATATGGGATTATTTGGGAGGAATTTATCAAAGGCAGAATTATTTTGCTCCTAATCTTATAAAGATAAATCAATAGATCTATGTCAGTACTTTTGCAAGATATTATTTCTGCATACATGGTCCTATGTTCAAGAGTTTTGGAAACACTGCTTAATGTATATCTGTTAGTGTCCCCAAATGTACATCAGTATATTTAATTATCTGGAGTTTCTAAAAAATATTTATGTTGGACACAGATTTCCCAAACATGTGCCCATGGAATTTTTTTCATGTAAATTCTTATAGCATTGTAATAAAGATTGTTTGAGAATAATCACATGGATAAAAAGGACATTGATGTGTCTGTGATTACATGTAAACCAACATATTTTTCTAAGGAAGAAAGTCACAGTAAGATAATTTATATTTTTAAAAAATCTGTACAGGTAGTTAACATTAGATGTAAAATTATGACATGTCGCTATATGTGAAATTATTTTAGGTGTTCACAATGGCTATTCTCACATTTACCTTTTGTTCACAAATATTGTACAGTACATACAGTTTATGAAAAGCAAAATGTGATGATCATAAGGCAATCTTTCTCCATCTGAAATATTACAGAGATGTGAGTCACTGGAGAGCAGAAAGGGAGTTATAGATTGATATTGCACTCAAAGGCTCACAGGTGAGAAAGAACATTGCAATTTCAGGGAACTAAGGATGGTTCAGCACAGGCAGATATAAGCTACAATGCCTGCTACTCTAATGTGTACATTGGAAGTGGGGTGAAGATTTAAAGAGAGGCAGTGGTCAGAACGTAAACTCCTTTGCATGCAAAGACAAAATTTTGGAAGTCGCCTGTAATCTGTGAAGAGGAATCTCCTGTTTTTCAGGGAGAATAACTGAGGAAAAATAAAAATGTTCACGGCCTGCATTTTGTCTCCTGCAAATTAAAAGAGCTTTGTTGAGTTGCATGAATAATATCTATCTATCTATCTGTCTGTCTATCTATCTATCTATCTATCTATCTATCTATCTATCTATCTATCATCTATCTATCAATATAAAAAGCTAATATGCTAAGTGCCCCTCCCTCCATGCAACCGGTCATTATGATCCACACTGACCACCAGGGGCAGACTCTCAACACAGGAGCTGCTGAGCTGTAGTGACTTGGCAACAGCAGTTCTTGGGGGATGCACCCCAAAACCAGAGAGGAGGCAGCCCAATTCCTCACAGGGCCACATGACTCCACCTTCATCTGTGGGTTATATTGTTGCTAGGCCACTGTCGACCCAAATCTGGTTTACTGCACACTTGCGTTTGCATTCCACACCCTGTACGACAGCAACTTTGCAGAGTGCCAGGGTCACTAGTATGTTATTATAACTTGGATGATGTATTTTTTTAAATAAAAGAATGTTATTGAGAAATTGGCACTGCTCTTTAATAATGAAAATTAATATTAATATCTAGAAATGTTTTTAACTGAACAACACAGAAAAAGCTTAATTGTTCATTCCTCTCGTTTGTGATTTGCTTTAGAATTAACTGGCAGGTTCACATGCATGATCTCTTTGCATACTCACTTTACAGAGAAAGCAACTGAAGTTTAGACATTGAAAGTTACTTTTCACTCTCACACTGTGTAGAGATTCACACTGATACTTTTCTTATTATTTTTATTGATTTCAGAGAGGAAGGGAAAGAGAGAGAGAGAGAGAGAGAGAGTGAGAGAAAGAAAGAGAGAAAGTAAGAGAGAGAGAGAGAGAGAGAGAGAGAGAGAGAGAGAGAGACATCCATGATAAGAGAACCATTGATTGGCTGCCTCCTGCACAACCCACACTGGGGATTGAGCCTGCAACCTGAGCATATGGTCTTACCAGAAATCGAACTGTGACCTCCTGGTCCATAGGTCGATGTCAACCACAGAGCCACACCAGCTGGCTTCACACTGATACCTTTCAATGCAACATTTATTGAGCACCTACTGAGTGTCAGAGCATTGGGGATAGAGTAGTGAATACAATAGTCCTTCTTCACCTTTTGCCAAATTCAGGATTTTTTTATTTTGTATTACAGGCTCTCAGTCCACTTGGACTAGCCTGAAGCATCCTTCCACCTGTGATCCCTGTGGGATTAGGCCTAAACCAGCAGTCAGACATCCCTCTCACAATCCAGGACCACTGGCTACTAACTGCTCACCTGCCTGCCTGCCTGATCTCCCCTAACCACCTCTGCTTGCTTGCCTGATCACCCCTAACTGCCTCTGCCTGCCAGTCTGATCGCCCCCAACTGCCCAGCCTGCTGGCCTGATTGCCCCCTAACTGCTTGCTCCCCCATGCTGGCCTGATCTCCCCCCTAACTGCTTGCTCCCCTGCCAGCCTGATCACCCCTAACTGCCTCTGCCTTGGCCCCCACCACCGTGGCTTTGTTCAGAAGGAAGTCGGACACCCGGAAGATGTCCAGTCAACCTGGTCTAATTAGCATATTACCCTTACATTTTATTGATACTCAGAGTAGAAAAATTTATACTATTTAGTGTATAAAAACAAAATCTGGAGGAACAATTCTAGACACCAGTTCAGAGATAAGTTAGAAGGCTGTTGCAGAAAGCAAAATAAGAAATAGAAGGGTCCAGCTAAAATAGAGGAAAGAGGGTAGAGAAGATTGATTGGGAAAATATTTAGAAAATAAAATCAAAAGTGTTATCAGAAAGCACCCTGAGTCAGAGGAGAGGCTGTCCTTTCTGTGGCTTTTGTCAATCTTTTTTTGTTTTGTTTCTTAATACGTTTTTATTGAATTTTAGAGAGGAAGGGAGAGGGATAGAGAGAAACATCGATAAGGGAGAGAAACATTGATCGGCTGCCACCTGCATGCCCCTTTCTCGGGATCAAGCCTGCAACTAGGGCGCATGCTCTGGCTGGGAATTGGTTCCTGGTGCATGGAACCAACTGAGCCACACCAAAAGGGTACTTTTGTCAATCTTGTAAGAAATATTTCAGACAAGTGTCAGACAACAGTGTTGAAGCAAAGTAAGTGAATTTATTAAGAATACACTTGGCATAAAGCACAAGGGGGCAACTCAACTAATCTAAGCACCCGCCCTATAGTTTATAAAGTTCCCTGCCATATATCTTGGGTAACATATGAGGTTTCAAAGACCCCTTCTACATTGTTGTGGCTTATCTTGGAATGTTTGTACATACATCTGGTCATCTTGTTTGGCAAGTCCTAAGGTGGCTGATTTCTTGGTTTAGTGGGTAAAATAAAATCCCCACTTCTTTCTCCCTTCCCCCTTTCCTGCCCTAACATCCCCCACACTAATACTCTCTCCTAACAGTTATATCATTTTCCTACTAGATACCTCCAACTACATTTCCCACTAATAATTAATTTAATATATTCTAACCTGTACTTGTAATCTTTATAGTCTAAATTGTTCTCTCTGAAATATAGCACTTAAAAACTGTATAACTTGGGTTGGCTCCCTTTGGTTCTCAAAATCAATTTTCTTATCTATAAAAATGGAATAATAATACATACACCAGATTATTTCTATGAAGATTAAATGAGACAAAGATATTACCATTATGCTCTTACACAAATAAAAGCTAAATATTTGGAACTTGATGATTTGTTCATCCATTTATTCATTAATTTTTAAGTAAGTATATGTTTCATAATTATTATGTGTAGGCATTATTATAGGTACCAAAGATGAAAAAATAAATTAAACAAGGCCTCAGCTCTCCTATAACTTCAATCTAATTGAAGGAAAGCAAGTAGTAAAAAATATACAACGAGTTTAATGGTGTAAGAGCTATAAAAATAAATAGATCTAACTCTAGGAATCCAGATTGATAGGTGCAGGAAGCCACCACTTGCCAATACTGTCAGTGCACTAAGGAATGCAGAAGGCTGATGGACCGTGAGAGTTAGCAGGGCTAGTGGTGGCTCAAGGCAATTCCCTAACCTGATAATCCTTTTACTGTTTACCAAAATTTACCTTTGATATACCTGTATGAATTGCTAAAGGGAAAATGTGTATTCACATTCACAGACCAGAAGTTGGTGTGTCTCTTCAGGAAAGAGGTTCCATCTGGCTCCCAATGCCTTCTAAATTCATATTTCTTCTATATGTGTGTCAGCCCTTCCTTCAGATCCAGAACCCAGCTGTGTAGGTCACAGCATTCTGGCACCAGGAACAGGGACTGGAGAAGATTTGCCTGAGTGAAAAATGAAGTGAAAAAGGAAAAGTGGAAATTCACCAGAAAGGTGGGAAGTTCACCACACATAAAGCCCATACCAACTTCAGACTTGTGGCCATAAGTGGACGGGGACATTTTTAATCCTCCAGGTTATAATGGGGAAGAATTCAAGTAAAAGGCAAAAACATCATTGTAAATTTTTAGCTTGCATGTTCAAGGATAAAGGAATTAAGGTGTCAAAAAGTACTCTGTTAAATCAGGCTGAAGGAAAATGAGTGCCCTTGTCATCTTTAACTATGTGGGTTCTTGTTCGAACTGCATTATGCCCACTTCATATTGGGGATCAAAAGTCTGTAAAACCTAAGGCCCTGGATCCTCCGCCTCTAGTGTGGGAAGGCTCATCAACTAGAGATAATGGGGCTTACAGTCCTTTTACAAAACAACTTTTAATGCTTTTTCTGGAAATTACCATATGACACCTTGGGGTTGGCAGATTTTAGCTGAAACAACTTTAGACGCCAGTCAGTGTTATGGAGAGCAGAATATGATGAGATCTGTAAACAACAGGCTAAGATCTGGACCACATTCTGGCTGTAAGTCCTAGGCAATGTAAAATATCTGAAAGATCCATGAAAAGAACTCTGCTTGTCTACACGTTATGTGTGCTTGTAAATATCATATATATGAGGGTCTGTTGATTGTTGTTTTATCTGACTTTTTGTTTGGTTTATTAATTAAGTATGCCTTTAATTTATCTTAATAGAAAAGAAACAGTAGGTGGCCAGGCCATTACTAAATTTCCCCAGAGCAAACAGAATGTGAGGGTGGGGAGAAAGAATATGAACGGTACACATGGCTGATAGAACAGGTCCTAGAAAGATTCCCCTAGACAAAGGGAGATAACTAAAAAGGCTCCATCCCATTAATTACTAGGTCTCTTAGTGATTCTGTAAAATGTACTCAATGGAATATTACGCAGCTGTAAAAAAAGGGAACTTTTACCATTTGCAACAGCATGGATGGACCTTGAGAACATTATGCTAAGCAATATGAGAAAGTTAAATATCACATGATCTCACTCATATGTGGAATCTAATGAACAACATAAACTGATGAACAAAAACAGATCCAGAGACATAGTAGCAATCAAACAGACTATCAAACCATAGAGGGAAGACGGGATGGTAGGTGGGTGGGAAGAGATTAACCAATGAACTTGTATGCATATATGCACAATCCATGAACACACACAATAGGGTGCTGAAGCCCTGGGGTGGGAGGGGGTGGGCTGGGAGAGATCAATGGGGGAAAAAAGGGACATGTGTAATACTTTCAACAATAAGGATTTTTAAAAATGAGAAAAAAATAAATAAAAAGACTTATGTATCTCTCAAAGGGTCAGAAAAAGAATTCACGATTATAAGTTATCTAAAGAAAATGCTCTAAGAGGTGTGAACAGATACCTAGAGTAAGGAAGAAGTCTATCTATTGTTTGGTCAAGTTGAGGAAAATGTGAAGGTCATCTTGTTCAAGAAAAAAATAACCAGGAGAGAATAATGGGAAACAGTTAATTTGTAAAGGATTTTAGGGAGATGACTGAGGTGATATATGAGCAGTGGCAAATAGGTGGGTGTTCCTGGAGACTAAAGTTCCTAGGCAGGCAGAAAAGAAAAAAAAATGCCTTTGTTAATGGTGGGGAGAGGGCCCATCTCCCCTGGTTGCTAGTGGCTGTAGATTTCTTGTGATACCCTGAGAAAAGGAGTTGCCTGAGGCTCACACAGGAGAATGAGATATGGTATAAAGCTTTATTTCTGTGGAATTATACCCCTGGGTTTCCAAAGTCCCATTTCCCTTTGTCCAGTCACAGAAGAAGTATAGATGGGGCTTCAGTAGAACTAAAATAAGAACCAGTGTCCAAAGTTTCACCATGTCTGCACTGTCCAATCCAGTATGAGGCCAATTTAATTTTAGTTTCCCTGCTGCAACCCACCAGTCCATTGCATGTATGGTCCACAGGCCCAACTGGCTATGGGGAAAACATGGGTAAATGGAAGGAAGCCAAAAACAAGCCAAGAGCACAAGAGCAACAAGAGAGTGAACTCCTTTGTTTAGGAGATTATGTATTCCCAAATTTTCTCATCCTTGCAGTGGCCATGCCAAATCTGGCCAATGATTTCTGTTCCCACGTGTGACTGACAGTCAAGCACCTTCCCTATGTCACACCGGCTTTACTAGGCCTGGTCTATCTTCCTTTGTTGGATCCCTTCCCCAGTGTTTTTCAGAAAAGTGCAAAGTTGCAGCTTTCTGGTGAAGCTGCCAAAATGACATGCCTATGATGCCTGGCCTTCCCTTTGCTCCTTTCCTATTATTAATAGCTATTTAACTACAACGGTATCACTTATTTTAATGTTTCCTTTTTCACTTCTATTTTCAATATTGTCCTAAAATAGGGGGAAAAGTTAAGTAGTTCCTCTAGTCTTCTGTTTTATATCCTGAGACTAGAAGACATAAGTACTTGGCCTCTACTCTTCAGTTCTTCAGCTTCTCTAAGATGGCTCCATAATGAAATGTATAAAAACATAAGTCTATTGGAGAGGAAAGGCCAAAGGACTACATACATTTCTTATAGCAAAGAAAAGTTCTCACATACGTTTTATCCACTGTGTTGCCTTACACAAAACATAATGTAAACCGTTAAAATTTATCTTTAACCACTATTACTGTTTAATCTACAGTCTCTTTAATTTACATTCAGCGCAAATTTTTATGCAAAAATATTAGGGAGCAATTCCGCACTACTCTACATTTTTATTGCTTTAATACATGTTCAATGACTGGCAATTATATTTGTAATATAAATTGTATCCTTAGCCACATACTTACGGTAGGCTACAAACTCCACATTCAAACTTGGGTAAGTGTGTCTAAATTTAAAATGTAAATTGAATTACAAAATTTTTTTTAAAAAATGTATTTCTTTATTGATTTCAGAGAGGAAGGGAGGAGAGAGATATAGAAACATCAATGATGAGAGAGAATCATTGATTGGTGACTCCTGCATACCCGCCACTGGGGATTGAGCCCCCAACCCAGGCATGTGCCCTTGGCCGGAATCAAACCTGGGACCCTTCAGTCTGCAGGCTAACGCTCTATCCACTGAGCCAAGCTGGCTGGGGCTGAATTACAAAATTTTTGAGACAACACAATATCATTGCTATTATATTCTTCCATTACAAGGAACTGCTAACAAAGTGCTGCTAAGTGGAGATCCTCTAGGTCAGTGGTTCTCAACCTTTCTAATGCCACAACCGTTTAATACAGTTCCTCATGTTGTGGTGACCCCCAACCATAAAATTATTTTCGTTGCTACTTCATAACTATAATTTTGCTACTGTTATGAATCGTAATGTAAATATCTGTGTTTTCTGATGGTCTTAGGCAACGCTGCTAGCGGTTCTCAACCTGTGGGTCACAACCCACAGGTTGAGAACCGCTGCTGTAGAGCCTAAAACCATCGGAAAACACAGATATTTACATTACGATTCATAACAGTAGCAAAATTACAGTTATGAAGTAGCAACGAAAATAATTTTATGGTTGGGGGTCACCACAACATGAGGAACTGTATTAAACGGTCAAGTCGTGGTATTAGAAAGGTTGAGAACCACTGGTCCTCTTTTAATGAATAGATAAGCTTCATTAACACATTATTTACATGTTAATAAGTATGAGGTACTTAAATATTCTCTCAGATATGTTAACTATTTCTCATGCAATTTTATTTCCTTATTATTCTAATTTTTTTTTTTTTTTTTAATAAAAAACAAAGGAGGGAAAAGTAAACTCTGGTCATAAAAATCCCCCAAATCCCAATGTAGTTAGTTTGCTTCATTATTACTCTCCCTCCTTCATAAACAAATACACACAGTCAAGTGAATTTTCAGAAAATGGCTTCTACACTAGCTGGATTTATAAAGCTTTCACAAAAAGTAACTATATAAATTGAGTTTATATGACAATACTTTAGAATTATTGCTCAGGTAGGATAGTAATAATTTTAGGGGAAAAGCAATCATAATGTATATCTCTTCTTGTAGTCCTGTGTTATTTAAATTATTAGAACAAATATACACATTTATATTTCAATAAAGTAAAAATTTTAAATTTAAGCAAAGTTTTGTCTAGGATGAAAATAATATGAATAGCAATTTTTGAGAAGTCCTTAGTTCTAAAAGTACCTGTTTTTTAAAAAAGAAACTTGATTAATGAAAGTATTATGGTAAAGCATAAAAAAGTAATATAACCCACTGCAGACTTAAGTAAATTGTTTTCTTTAAAATTGCTAAATGTATGTGAGCAGTAAAAACATTCTGATGTCACAAAATTCCTTATTTTAAAAATATCTTTAATGACACTATAATATAAATACATAGGAATAATTTCCCATGAGATGGAATTTACTTTACAAAAACGAAGAGCTATAAAATAGGTTAACATTAACTAATAAATTATTAATTTTGGAAATGCTTTTTTTCTACATTTAGTAATTTGTTAATTTTAGTTGACATTTTCAAGTAACTAAATGCTTTCAGAATTTATTAGAAACATTTTTTATTTATTTAAATACAATCGATTTTCAAATTATAATGCAGCAACAGTGTCCTTTGCTATGTAAATATTGGGTTGGTATGGCCAACCCAAGCACAGTTTTCTTTTTCTTTTATTTATTCTTTTTAGAGCAGTGAAAATACTCTGTATTTTCTGATATCTATGATAATAAAAGGGTAATATGCTAATTAGACCAGACGTCTTCTGGACGTCATTCTGGACATCTTTCCTGATGAAGCTGGGGCCAGAGGAAAGCCAGCCCGGGTCCCTGGTGTCTGTGGACAGCCCGAGAGAAGCCAGTCTGGGTCTCAGGTACCTGTGGGCTGCCCAGGGGAAGCCAGCTCAGGTTCTGGGTGCCTGCAGGCAGCCGGAGGAGGGCAGCAGCTCAGGTCCTGGGTGCCTGCCAGTGGCCGGAGGAGGGAAGGCTGGATCCTGGGTGCTGGAGGGAATCCAGTGCCGGCAGCTGGGGGAAGGAAGGCCTACTCTTGTACCAATTTTCATGCATCGGGCCTCTAGTCCTATACAATAAAAGGGTAATATGCAAATCAACCAAACGGCAGAACGACCAGTCACTATGACACACACTGACCACCAGGGGGCAGATGCTCAACACAGGAGCTGCCCCAGCCTGCAGGCCCCAATTGCCCAACCCCAATTGCCCAATAGGGGCCTGCTGGCCAATCTCTTGGTCCCTTTCCCTGGCTGGCAGGCTCTGATCGCTTGATGGGGAACAGGGAACTGGGGGTGGGTGGCGGATGTGGGTGGCACCAGGCCAAGGCCCCTGCCCTGCCAGTCACCCCACACACAGAGGGCAACCAGCAGTGGGGGTTGGCCGGCGAGCTGGCAGGATAGGCCAACCTTTTGGTCCCTCCCCCCACCCGGCAGACTCTGATTGGCCAATGGCAAACGGGGATCCTTGGGTGGGTGGCGGTTGGGGGGTGGATCCAGCTAGCGGGCAGAAAAGGCCAACCTCTTGGTCCTTCCCCCAGACAGCTGGCATTCTTTCCTGCAGCTGAGACACAGGCCTGCCCACAGCTGCAGACAGTTGCTCCTCACTCCTCCCCACCTACTCCCTGAGGGGGAGGGAGAAGCCATCAGCAAGGTAGTAGGCGTTGGTTAGGTGAGTTGTTGAGAAACCTGTCTCCTGATGCTGCTGAATTCTAACCCTGTTCAGAATTCTGTGTTCTTTGCTTAAAGCACATGATCTTACCCTCATCAGTGGTGATGCGAACTGAAATCTAATGGGACCTTTTTGTGGGATGGGTTGTCGCACCCCAGGACCCTGCAAGTAGAATCCTCCAGCGAATAAACGCAGTGAACGTTCAGGCATGACTAGAATGACCCTGATAGCACCACTGGCCCCCTGGAACTCTCTCGGGGGGCACTGGGCCCACACCCCATCCCTTACCTGAAAGAAATTCCACACAAAAGCACCTCCCAGGAATGGGTCTCTACAGGGGGGGATCACAGCCTCCTACATAGGCTCAAAGTATATCCTGGGTCGGGCCCACCTCTGATGCAGGATGGAAAAAGGGGAACTGGGGGTGGGTGTGGATGGGGGGGCGGGGCTGGCTGCCAGCAGCTCTGGAAAATGGCCCTGATCGCAGGCCAAGCCTAGGTCCTGTACTAGTGCAAGAATTCCATGTGCTGGGCTTCTAGTTATAATTATAATGATGGATATATATCATTATACATTCCCCAAAAACCATAGAATGTACAACACAAAGAGTGGATCATAAAATGAACTCTAGACTCTGCACGATTAACTTGTGCCAATGTTTGTTCATCCTGGGTAAAAAATGTATCATCCTGGTGAGTGAAGTTGATAATAGGGAAGGCTATGCCTGTGTGGGGACAGGGGTTATTTAGGAAATATCTATACCTCTCTCTCAATTTGCTGTAAACATAAAACTGCTCTAAACAAATAAAGTTATGTGTATTTTTTAAAGTAAGCTCTGAGAAAATTGGAAATTATAGAATTAAATTAAAATGAATTAGTAAAGGAAAAATACTTGTTTTACAATACAAATATTTTTTCATTATTAAAGCTAATGATCTGCAAATGTGCTTGAAGACTATCATCAGTATTTGTCTTTACATTGCCGTCTACAAAACAGAAACTCAGCTATTTGATGACACTTGCTTCTCGGATCTGCCTCCTTCCTTATTGTTAGGAACAATATTATTACCAGGAAGAGCTACTGTCAGATTAACTTCTGGGACTTTAACTAAAAAGCTCTGGGCAGTGGAAAGTAAGAATATACCTTTGATTGTTCTTGAATATGGAGTCGTGTTCTATGCCAACACACAGGAAATATTTCTCTTGTATTTGCAGTTATACTATGTTATATGAGTTTCAAAACAATACTTTTTTCTTTACATATACACAATGGAATACTGCTCAGAGAGTTTTCTTTATGTGAGGATTTGCTTATTCCCACCATGTCTAGGCTAAAAATCCCCAATTGTTATGCATTATCACCAGTGTAGGGTACCAAATAGAGACACTGTGTAGGAAGGAAGAAATGGTCAATATATCATTAGTCCTCTGAAATTATGTGGAGCCATCCCACAACCCAGGAAATATAGGGTGTCCCAAAAAATGTATACACATACTTTGAATAATTATAAAGGCTGTGTTTATTCAAATACACTTCATTTTTAATATTGAGCCATCAGCTGTTAAAGTATGTCTACATTTTTGGGAGACACATTGTATTTGCAGCTGCTATTCAAAGGGTAGGCAAAAAAAAAAAATATATATATATGTGTGTATATATATATATATATGTACATATATATATATATACACACACACACACATATATATATATATAACATGTACTCAATTTAATCAGAGGTCTGGGTTCTAGAAAAGCTAATTTTAACCTAAACACATTAAATGTATGTGGGTGGATGGATTTTTTGTAAAGTTATATCCTATGATGGTAGATATATGTTTGTAAGTTTCTTTAAAATACATAATAAACAATTAGAAAAAAAGATTGCATGAGTTGAGCACTTATTTTATAAGCAATAAGTGATAAGTATTTTTGAATACCCTGAATTGTCCCTTGGTTTAAAGTGTTCATGTGTTCTTTAGAACCACTGATTTTTTCCCCCAGAGGACTTAAAAATAATAGCACAAAGCACATTCTATTAAAACAACAATCATATTTAAAAAAGGCAGAATAATAATTTTCTAGAGTAATTATAGGAATTTATTATATTGAAACTTAGACAGAAAATGATTTTATAGACATCCTTTGAATTTAGAAGTTCATGAGACATAACCTGACTATTGGTTCTGATAAGGGATGTAAAAGTAGCTACATTATTAAATCTTTCTACGCTTCATTTGCTCATATGATAAAATGGATGTAACAATAATTTCTAATAATAATTATAAACTAAAATTTGTGTAAACCCCTTAACATGTTTACTAGTATATGTTAAGAATATGCACCTGTGCGTATAATGGCTATTGCTATCTATTTTTATTTTTGGCTCCAACACATGCCTTCATCATTAGCAGTCTGTAAGGCCACAATAGCACCCTATGAGGCATAATTAATTTAATTTTGTAGAACCTCATAATAATCATACCACCAGCCTATCCCCAAACTTATTCTGTATTTCTTTGACCAAGTACGTAAGGACTTTTACTATTTTTCCAAAAAACCTATTTTTTTCCTTCCCTCTAAATATTTCCCTCCCCCAAACGTACATTCCTGTAAAACTATGTGACTTCCTATTTCTTAGATAATTATTCCTCTGTGCCTTTGCCCATCTCATTGTTTCCTCGTTTTGAATTACCTTATCTCTAGTGCTGTTCTCTCCTGTAACAATTTCTCATCTAAAAATCACCAAAATACTTCATATAATTTTTACTGACCCTCATCTTTCCCCTCCATTGTATTGTATTATGTGTACAGTACTTATATAACACAGAGCAAATTGCTTTATGTTGCAATTGTGTAAACTTTTCATCTATTTTTCTAAAATATAACTGATATGAAGCCCTGATACTCTTATATATCCTTGTAACCCTAACCTCTAATATTAAAAAATATATATTTTTTTCTGAAGAGTAATTCTGTGATATTGAGCTTACCTGAAGCATGTTCTGCTCATAAAAATAAATCAGTTCCCAAATAAAAATCCAATAATTTGATTTTTTATTTATTTATTTTTGACCATTAAACCTACTGCTTAAATGTAGAATACATATAGCACTGTGCAATAGTATTATAGTCACAGTTTTATGTAACATACCTTCTGACAATTTAGAAAGTGATGTGAATGCAAGAACAATAACCTTGAAACAAGATTTTAAAATTATTTTTTTGGTGATGGAAGGAGACTTGGTTTGGGGTAATGAATACACGATATGATATATAGATGATGTATTATAGATCTGTACACCTGAATCCTATATAATTTTATTAACTAACTAGTGGCCCGGTGCACGAATTCATGCACAGGTCCGGCCAGCCTGGCCAGATCGGCCGCAGGCAGTTGGCTGGCTGGCCCCACCCCCTGGTAGAGGGGACAATTTGCATATTAGCCTTTTATTATATAGGATGTCATCCCAGTAAGTTCAATAAAATAAGTACAAATAAAATTATTTTTATATAAAAAAAGATTAAGATATAACTTTGTTGAGAAATATGTATACACATATGTATTTAGAATAGCAAAACACATTTATTGAAGGAAGTCTATAAATAAACTTGGAGAGAAATTTTATAAGGCTTTATATGGGATGATTATAAGCTAACCTTGAAATTAGCAGAAAGTTTGGTTAAGAGTACCTAAAAAAAAAAGACTTGCTAATAGTGAGCCAATGTCACTAAAATGTTTCAAGGAAAAAGGGTCATTTTATAATCAATATATTGTTTAACCTATAATTTGAACAAAATTCAAAAAGGAGCATTAACATATTTTCAGATTGATGTCTTTTCAAAGAAGAATAGGCAGCAATGCTCTGCACCAACTGGAGTCTATGCAGGTTCCTCTTGGCCAGCAAGCCCAGGAGAGGACTGGTAATCTAATCCTGAGATAACAAAAGCATGAATGACCATTTCAATGTCATCTTTAAATAGACAAGATTACAATTTAATAGGGGTGGTTCCTTTTCTGAAGGAAAAAAATACCTTCCCTTGGAAATTAAATACCTTAAAACAAATAAATCCAGAAAATATGGAAAGCAATAATAGTATCTTATGATTATTTATTTTTACCAGTAATTAAAAGAGCACTCTAAAAGAGGAAAACATAAAATATAATATAAAAGACAATTAAGACAAAAGGGGAACACATTACAGCTTCAATTATTTCTGTACCTATTCTTCCACAGTCCATAGTGAACATGTATTATGAATTATACTCTAATTAACCTTGACTGGTTAAATTATAGAGACCAGGCAAATATATACAGGTACTGACCAGTATTTTTACTATATGATTGGAATCCAGCTCCACTAGAAATACTTTAACATGTATAACTGAACCCTGAATGGCAAGCAGGATTCCAGTTCTTGTCCCATGAAGTTTGAAGAATAAAGCTCACTGACAAAGGATTTTAAGCAAAAGTGTGGAAATTTATTCCATGTATATACAAGCTCCCGCTTGGGGAGAGGTTTCAACATGGGTAACCAGTGAAGTCTCTTTGTCTAAGGGTTTATGAATGCTGGCAGCTTCTTTGTGTATATGTGCTACTTTCTAATTGGACCCGTCCTCATTTTATGTCCCCTGTGTTTTTTCCTAATTGGCCGATTTCCCCTTTCCCTGTTTAGTCTCAGTTTGGAAGCTCACCTGGTGCTCCCCCCTCCTCTTATATGATAAACATTATAGCAGTTTGGAGCTGGCTCTGTCCATCACGTATGCATTCCTTTCCCACAGACTCTACCCTAACTGCTTTTCCTGTCTCTAAATCCTGATCATAAACAATATCTATCTATATAAAAGCCTAAGTGACCATCTCAACTGAACAGATGACTGAACAGGCTGCATGGGGCAACTAGGCTGGCAGGGGGGTTAGTGAGGGATGACCGAACAACCAAGCAGCAAGCTGCGTGGGGTGACCAGGCTGGCGGGGCGGGGGGAAGTTGGGGGCGACCAGGCTGACAGGGGGGGCTGTAAGGGGCAATCAGGCAGGCAGGCAGGTGAACTGTTAGGAGCCAATGGTCCCCAATTGTGAGAGGGATGTCCAACTGCTGCTTTAGGCCCGATCCCCAAGCCAGTGGGGGGGGGGGGAAGTTAGGGGCAACCAGGCCGGCAGGGGGAGGTGGAAGTTGGGGGCTAACAGATTGGCAGGGGGGGGTTGTAAGGGGTCCCAGATTGGGCTCAGGATTGGGCCTAAATCCACAGTCAGACATCCCCCGAAGGGTCCTGGATTGGAGAGGGTGCAGGCTGAGCTGAGGGAACCCCTCCCGTGCACAAATTTCATGCACCGGGCCTCTAGTAGTAACATAATGAATTAACAGTTAAAATAAAATAACATTTATAATAAAATTTAAAAAAACATATTTTAAAACGTCAACCTTATAACACAGACTGAATAAAAGATAGAAACATTTTTTCCAGTACAAAGAGTTAAACCAGGCATCCTCAAACTATGGCTTGAGGGCCACATGCGGGTGTTTTTGCCGTTTTGTTTTTTTACTTCAAAATAAGATATGTGCAGTGTGCACAGGAATTTGTTCATAGTTTTTTTAAACTATAGTCCGGCCCTCCCACGGCCTGAGGGACAGTGAACTGGCCCCCTGTTTAAAAAGTTTGAGGACCCCTGAGTTAAACAATGATTATACAAGTGATGCCAATTAGATCAATTCTAATCTATGATATGGATAATTAATGTGGTTGAATGTGTTATACTCTATGAGCACCACCAAATGTCAAGTTAAATCAAAGAAAATCAAAGTCAATCTTGAAATAATTATTTTGTATTGTTGTTAGCAATGTTGCTACTTAAATATAAAAATAATTTTATATTAAAACACTTCAAACCCTAAATTTCTGTCCAGTTATGACTATAAAATTATTTTAACTTCTCAATTCATTCAAACCAGTTGATTTGATCTACTCTCTCTCTCATTCTCAATCTCCTCTCTCTCCACTCAGACACACACAAAACACATATAATCTGCTATCATAACTAAAAGCTACTTATTAACTTTGATATTTAAGCTATTAAGTTCATCTAGGGTTCCATGACTTCATACTAAATGAGACTGAGCTGATAGGTCTTTACCAGTGGCTAACATTCCAATCCTTATGTTAGTCTGCAGGCAGATGTGCTTCTAGGACCACATGGAAGGAACAGAAATATTCATTCTCAGATCTTTGATCCATTCTAATGCTACAGATCTGTTGGTATCCCACAAAGTCCCAAATAAAGTACTTATAAATGTAGTTGTTTGATAAACTTATGGAAACTGCCTATTCCTTGAAATTACGCAGTCAAAATATGAACTATGTTATATTAAGAAGTGGATTTGTTGTAAAATTTGCCAAAATACCCACATAAATGATTGTATAGAACATCCAAATGTTTAAACAACAAAATTAAAGTGACATTTAGTTATCCATTCCATCTTTAACAAGAAAAAATACAGCTTATTCTCTTCAACCATACCTAATAATAATTTCTAACCACTAAACAATAAAAAATTAGACTATAAAAATGGGTTGAAATCTTAATAGATGCTTGAAGCCTCTAGTAAAAATATCAGTAATTTTAATAATTCACAAAAGAACTATTCTATGTTTTCCTCTGTAAATTTTATGTGAGAGAACTTGAGGAACAAAATATGTAATATTATTAAGCTCATACTGAGTAACACTAAAAAAAAAAGAAAAATGAGTGTAAAACTAGCTCTTTCTAAAGAAGGCAGAGGAAGAGGAGGAGGAAGAGAAAAAGACCAACTAAGTTCAAGCACTTAAGCTCAGGAAGAACCAAAGAAAATTTTCAGAGTAAAATGGTTAGTGCCCCCGACATCACCACCACCATTGCTCCCTTCACCTGGATTACTGTAATGAAGTCATTGAAATTATTTTCAAGGGAAAAATGAGTTTCTTATCTAAACCTCAGATGGAAACCTAAGAAGTATAAATGGATTATATTTTGAAAGCAAGATCAGGAAACTATCAAGAAACAAAGAAGCAACCCAAAAAGCAATTAGCAAATATTTGTTGTTGGGGGGAATTTGGGGGGTGGTGTGTGGGGGAGGAGTATTCTCTTTATTTATATTATGAAAACAACCAAGATTTCCTGACCCTCAGGACAGTCTCTGATACAGACAAACCAGGTTCCTTCTGTCTTCACTTTTATGATTGACTTTTGAACCTAGATAAAGACCTTCCCATTTATCTTCAGAAAGAGCACAACCTTCTAGTTTGAGGAATCTTGCTTTTGAAAAATCAGAAAGTAACAGAAGCACAATAAATTGTCATCAATGATCTAACTGCCTTCTGCACCTAAGCAGGGGACCTGCTTATTTTTAAGAGCTTTTCTGGGAACTGCTACAAACCTCAAGGCTATCATCAATCCACATACCTACCCTGAGGCCAGAGGAGAATAATGGTTTCTACTTTTCCACCTTCAACATATCATGTAAGTATATTATTTTGAGGAAATCCAAACCAAAATTGTGTTGACAACATTGTCTGGAAATGGGACTCTGGTTTGCCTGTGTATATGAAAACAGAAAAAAAATTCAGGAGGGCATAGGTCATCTTTGTATCAAAATATAGTATTCAGAAATATTGAATAATTATTTAGTTAACAATCAGAAAAATATAGTCATAAAAACTGAAACAAAATGTAGATAGGTGAGGAATAGAGAGTTATCTAGAGCATTTTTCATTTTTATTTTTGTCCAGCAATATATATGGTCAATATCTGGAGAGGAAGAGACTGGGGCGGTGAAGAGCACCAAACGTCAATTTACTCAGTTATCAAAATTATTCAGGAGGTACTGAAGAACACTTTCAACTATTTGATTATATATATATATATGTCCATGTATATATAAATATTATATACATTAATAGTAGTAGGAATTAATCAAGGTGATTAGTCAAGTATATAGAAATAAGAGATTTATTATAGATATTAAACCTTATTCAATTGTGGAAATTGATGGAGAAGTCTCTAAAAGGCTGTTGGCCCTGCATACCATGTTGGAGTTTAAGTCATCACTGTCTAAGCTAGACTGGTAGTCATGATGCGAAATGGTAGAGATCATGGAACACTGGAACCCACAACAATATGGAAACTTCAAAGAAATAATGGGACATCCCATGAAAACATTGAACTCATATCTGTCTGGTGGAATTATGGAGCTGCTTCATATTAGCTCATGAGCGCCAAATGTTAAATTTTAAGAATTTGTAAAGAGAGTTAACATCACACTGGTGGGTTGAAATAAGCCATGGTGAAAAATTATTTACCATAGAAACTGGCAAGTTCTATTAATTAGGGATTTTATTTTCTGGAAAGATTACTTCTAATATTTTCCAATTCAACACTGCTTCTACTTCTGACCACCTCCAACCTCAGTGGTGCAGCTGACCCAGGTTGCACCCTGCACCACTGAGCAGCATTGCTGCCTAGCCTAGGACTCAGCACAGCTGTAGGAGAAAATCCACTGCAGCTAGAGCTACAGCTGGAGTGATGCTATTGTCAAGGAAATAAGCCAGCAACAATTTGTGATTTGACAAAATGAATACCTTTCCCTGACCTTCAGAGCATAGAAATAGCTACTGCTTTACTTTTTTCCTCCAAATCTTGTTCAACTTTTTCATATCATATGCCGTACTTCAGAAGTATTCATGGAAAGGAATTCTGGAAAATATAGTTCCAACTTACCTAAGTTGTCAAATCACAAAGCCACCGTACAGCCAGGCACAATATATTTTCACTTGTCTGCGGTAGCTCTAGCTCTTTTCTATTTTGAATCTAAAATACGTCAACTCGCGGTACAATTTTGCAGAATGTGCTAATCATCTACAATGCTGACAACACTGCATTGATAGCACATGAAAAATTTGTGGCATTTAGATTTCTAATTAGGGAGTCTCAGAATAAACCTTCTTGGTGGCTTGAGCCCCACTTACAAATAACACTGGTGAATTGGGTTTTATTCCCATTGGTAATAAAATAAGCCACATACTTGCAAGGGTTCATTGGGAGGGGAGTACACTTCCACTTTCCCAAAACATAATTTCAGCTTGGCTCTGTAATTTGCTTTTGTAAATGAGATTAAAGCATAGATATGAAATAAGTGTTACTGTTTGGGTATAGTACTTTTGTGCTTCTATTGCATGTTTGCTATTGCAACCTGAAAGAAATACTCCAGACAACCACTATCACTGAAGGCTAGATCCGAGGCCAGTTGAGTTCATGAAAATTTCAGATAACCTGCAGATTTGTGACTTGAAGGAAAACCATACTAGCTGACCTGAAGAGCTATGGAGAAAAGGGTGAAAGAGGATAATGCTTGATGCTTAATGTTGGATATCAATGAAATTTTCAGGTGGTTTGTTAATGAGTACTATTGTGGCAACAGTAAACTAACATAGCTACTTTGTAAGGAGGCTTTATTTTTTGGTACAGAAAATATATTAATTGAAAAATGTATAAGTTAAATACATATTTGATAAACTATGTCAGTTTGAATCTAGACCAAAAAAATCAATTTAAAATGTGAAGTGTGAGATTGGCATTTAGCTATAGATTATTTTAAAAATTGATGGTTAACTTGCTGAGTCAGTCCCAAAATTCAAACTCAAGTCTACTACCAGTGAGCTCTGGAAGTATAAAGAACCAAATAGCCATCTTCCCAGAACAGCGTGAAAGAACAGGACATGCATGCAGTTGACGGTAGAGATACAGAACCTGAAAAAATGCCCATGTGGTATGCATTCTTCTGCCCTGACAATATGAGAAAGGACACAACTTCCAGCACCTGACAACACATCCCTGTTGCCTTTCTCAACATCCAAGAGAAGCAAGTATCTACTCTTTTATTATTTTTTAGCATCACCCTCATATTTTGATCCTGAAATTGGTGGAAATAGCATGATAAATAACTTTTCTCAAATCTTATAAGGTGCTGTATTATTTCTTAGGGCTGCCATAACAAATGACTACAAACTAGGTGGCTTAATATAATCAGAATTTATTCTTGAGTAATTCTAGAGACTAAAGGTCTGAAATCGAGGTGTCATTAGGGCAATGCTCTCACTGAAGGCTTTAGGGCCATGGTTGGCAAACTGCGGCTCGCGAGCCACATGCGGCTCTTTGGCCCCTTGAGTGTGGCTCTTCCATAAAATACCACAGCCTGGGCTAGTCTATTTTGAAGAAGTGATGTTAGAAGAAGTTTAAGTTTAAAAAATTTGGTTCTCAAAAGAAATTTCAATCATTGTACTGTTGATATTTGACTCTGTTGACTAATGAGTCTGCCGACCACTGCTTTAGGGAAAAATAATTCCATTCCTCTCCCTAGCTTCTGGTGGCTCCTGGCAACGCTTGGCATTCATTAGCTTGTGGCTACCCTCCACTCTCTGCTCTATCTTCACATTGTTTTCTCCTCTTCTTATAAGAACTTCAATCATTATACTTAAAGCCCACCCTAATCCCATATGATTTCATCATAATGTAATACTTCGGAAAATATCCTATTTCCAAATAAGGTCAAATTTTGAGTAATAGGTAGGCATGAATTTTTGGAGAACACTATTCAATCCACTATAGTCTGTCCTATGGTCCCCTAAAATTCACATACATCCAATACACAAAATACATTCACTTCATCTCAACATTCCCCAATGTCTTACCCCATTACAGCATTAACTTTAAATCCAAAATATTTTCTAAATAGTATCAACTCTAAATATTCCAAATCTCAAAATCTGATTTATATATAGGTGATACTCTGGATATAATCCATCCTGGAGCAAAAATTCTCTCCACCTCTGAGCTTATAAAACTAGAAAGCAAATTATTTGCATTCAAAATATAATAGTGGGACAGGCATAGCATAAGCCTTTCCATTACAAAACAAAGAAAGTGGAAGGAATAAAAAGATCACTATTCTAAAGTCAGTTCACAACTAAGCAAGGCAAGCTCCATTAGATTTTAGTCTTTGGAATAGTTTTCTGTGGCTTTATGTTCTGTCCTCTGGGCCCTTGGCAGCAGTGATAACCCTACTCGGCAGAGCAAACTCCATCAAAACTTAATGTCTTAAGTGACAATTATTATCACTAAAGATTCTGTGGTTGACTTGGCACAGCTGGTGGTACTTGCTGGGATTTCTCAGACTCTTACAATCAATTTACATTCATGTCCCCTTAATCCTCTGTTGGTCTGGACAATCCAGATGGTTTGCTGAAAAGATTTGTAACTGACCTACCATTGGTTGGAGCTGTTTGCTGGAACTCATGACATGGCCTCTCCAGGTGCCTGAGCTCTCAGAACATAGCATCTGTGTTCAGAGAGGGAACATTCTAAGAACAAGGGTTTAAAAAAATAGAAATCTAACCAGAACTACTACATATTACTTCTATGTTTGACTATTCATAGCAGTTGCAAGCCTGTTCAGATTCAAGAAGATTAAACCAAAATCCATATCTTGACAGGGGACTGGCAAAGTCACATTTCGGAACAGCATAGGTAATGGGAGGTACTTTTTGATATCATTTTAGAGACCCAAGTTAATTAAACACATTTTCTATTTTCCATGTTTATAAGCAATCATTTTGTTAAGATTATAATACTTAATAATATGGGAATATTAATAAAGATTTTACAGAGAAACTGAACCAATAGGATAAATAGCTAAATACAGGAGTCCCCTCGTATCAATAGGGGATATGTACCAGGACTACCAGTAGTTGCTTAAAATTGCAGATAGTACAAATCCCTATATATATATTATGTTTGTTCCAATCATACATATCTTTTCACTTAAAGAAAGCACCTTACAGCTTCTCTTTGGCATATCTGAATTACCAACATCACTACTCTTGCACTTTGGGGCCAAGTAAAATAACTTTTATTTTAAGTAAAATAGGTTTAATAAACACAAGCACTGCAGTATTGTGATCTGATAACCAAAATGACAATGAGTGAATAACAAGTGGGTAGTGTATATAGTATGGATATTTCAGACAAATGGATGATTCATGTTCAGGTAGGATGGAGTAGCATGGTGTGAGATTTCATCATGCTATTCAGAACATGTGCAATCTAAAACATGTACATTGTTTATTTATTGAATTTTCCATTTAATAATTTTGGACCATGGTTGAACATGGGTAACAAACTGCAGATAAAGGAAAACTGCTGTAGATAGATAGATATATGATAGATAGGTAAAGAGATTTATTATGAGGTATTGAATCATGTGATTATGAGGATGAAAAGAATCACATTCTGCTAGTGGGAGGTCCAAGAATGTAATGGGAGGTCCAATGATGTAATTCCAGGCCCAGTCCAAAGGCCTAAGAACCAGAGGAGCCTGTGTTGTAAATGCACATCCAAGAGCAGAAGATGGATGGCCCAGCTACCACAGGCAGGCAGGAAGTAATAGGGGGAAATTATTCCTTTCTTTCCCTATCTTATTCTATGAGGACTGTCAATGGATTGGATGATGCCCACCCACATTGGAGAGGACAATCTACTTCACTGAGTCCAAATAGTCAAATGCTAATTTTACCTGGAAACATCCTTACCATATGTGTTACATGCTGTTGAGTCAGCTTCATCTCCTGGTGATCCTATGAATGAGAGATGTCCACAAAATCCTGTCCCCAACAGCCCTGCTCAGCTCCTGTAGACTCATGGGTATGCCTATCTATGGCTTTCTTATGGAGTAAACCCAGCTCATATTTGATCTCCCACTTTTGTTGCTGCCTTCTGTTTTTCCAAGAATTATTCTCATTTCCAAAGAACCCTGCTTTCACATGATGTACCAAAACTGTAGAATAGCTGCAGTTTTGTTATTTTTGCTTCCAGTGATTTTTCAGGCTTAATTTGATCTAGGACCCACTTGTTTGTTTTTCTGGTGATCCAAGGTACAGTTTTTCTCCAACACTGCCCTCTGCCAGCCTGGTCACCCATTACTGTCCCCCCCTGCAGGCCTTATCTCCCCCAATTTCCCCCTCATCCAACTTGGTTGCCCCTAACTGCCCTCCCCACCAGCCCAGTTGCCCCTCACTGCCTCCCTGCCAGCCTAATTGCCCCCAACTGCCCGCCCAACCAGCCTGGTCAACTCTTACTGCTCCCCTGCCAGCCTGGTCGCCTCCAACTGCACCCCCTGCTGGCCTGGCCACCCCTCATGGCCTCCCCTCTGGCCTGGTCGGCCCACGCAGCCTGCTGCTCAGTCGTTTGGTTGTCCCTCACTAACCCCCCTGCCAGCCTGGTCCTAGGCAGCCATTTTGAGAGGGTGTGAGGGTTAATGTGCATATTACCTCTTTATTATGTAGGACTAGAGGCCTGGTGCACGAAATTTGTGCATGGGGGTGTGTGTCCCTCAGCCCAACCTGCACCCTCTCCAATTACCAACATCACTACTCTTGCACTTTGGGATCCTACTGGGGTCGGGCCTAAACGGGCAGTCGGACATCCCTTTCACAATCCAGGACTGGTGGCTCCAAACTGCTCGCCTGCCTGCCTTCCTGATTGCCCCTAACTGCTTCTGCCTGCCAGCCTGATCACCCCCTAACCACTCTGCTGCCAGCCTGATTGATGCCTAACTGCTCCCCTGCCAGCCTGTTTGCCCCTAACTGCCCTCTGCTGCAGGCCTGGTCACCCCTAACTGCCCTCCCCTACAGGCCTGGTCCCCCACTACTGCTCTCCCTTGCAGGCCTGTGTCCCCCCCAAATGCCCTTCCCTGCAGGCCCAGTCACCCAAAACTTTCCTCCTCTGCCGGCCTGATCACCCCTAACTGCCCTCCCCTGCAGGCTTGATTGCCCCCAACTGCCCTCCCTTGCAGGCCTGGTCTCTCCCAACTACCCTCCCCTGCTGGCCATCTTGTGGTGGCCATCTTGTGTCCACATGAGGGCAGCCATCTTTGAGCACATGGGGGCAGCCATCTTGTGTGTTGGAGTGATGGTCAATTTGCATATTACTCTTTTGTTAGATAGGATAGAGGCCTGGTGCATGGGTGGGGGCCAGCTGGTTTGCCCTGAAGGGTGTCCCGCATCAGGGTGGGGGTTCCCTTGGGGTGTCGGGTGGCCTGGGCGAGGGGCTTGTGGTGGTTTGCAGGCTGGCCACACCCCCAGGCGACCCAAGTGGAAGCCCTGGTATTGGGATTTATTTATCTTCTACAATTGGAACTTTGTAGCCTTGAGTGGAGTCCTAGGCCGGCTAGGGTGTGCAGAAAGCTTGGCTTCCTCCATCGCCGGGGAAACCCAAGCCTCCTGCTCACTCCGAGGCCGCAGCCATCTTGGTTGGGTTAATTTGCATACTTGCTCTGGATTGGCTTTTGGGCATGGCTTGTGGGTGAAGTGGAGGTATGGTCAATTTGCATATTACTCTTTTATTAGATAGGATGGTATACCAATATTGTTTTATTAGTTATAACAAATGTACTACATAAATACAACACATTAATCGAAGAAACTGTGTGCAGGAGGAAGTCTCTGTACTTTCTGTATAATGTTTTTGTGTACTAAAACTGCCCTAAAATATAAAGTCTATTAATTAAAAAAACACACAATTAGTTTACATGTGCACCAAAGACATAAAACAGTAAATTTTATAATACAAACTCTGTTAAGTCATAAGTCAAGGTTCCTGGCAGTCTGTGTTGTCATTTGAGTTTGGCAGTATGTGAGAGACAGTGAGGGGCGATCAGGCCGGCGGAGGGCGGGGCAGTTAGGGGTGACCAGGCAGGCAGGCAGGTGAGCAATTAGGAGCCAGCGGTCCAGGATTGTGAGAGGGACATCCCCCAAGGGGTCCCGGATTGGAGAGGGTGCAGGCTGGACTGAAGGGCCACCCTCCTCCCATGCACAAATTTCCTGCACCAGGCCTCTAGTTAAAGTATAAAGCTAATCAATACTTTCTTTTCTTCCAGATGAGCAAATTAGCTATATCTACTCCTACATAATATTGTTGTTGCATATATGAATTCACTCTTTTTAGCACTATTAAAGATTATAATTTCTGTTCTATATAGTTGATAATAATTGATAATTACCTACATATTTATTATATTCCATTAATTCTTTCTTCTCATTCTTTCTATTTGGAGTTGTTTTGATAATGTATATTTTGTATTAATTTACTTTAAGGAATGTTTGTTATTTTCAAACTCTCTATTTTTGCTTAAATGAATTTATTATTTAGTCATGAGCAATATTTTTGCTAATTATAGGTCATTTGTAGTTTCCTTTCAGCATTATTAAAGGTTTATTACACTATCTACTGACTTCCAGTGTGATCTTATACTTTACTCCGTGTCCTTTAACTTCTATTACATCTATTTATCATTTTTGTTTCTGCATTCTGGATAATTGTTCCTAATCTGTTTTCCAGTTCACCAACTTATATTTTCACAGTGTCAAATGGGTTATTAAATGTGTCCTGTGTTATTGATTATTTTTCTTTAATTTTAATTGTTTTATTTTCTAAATGTCACTGGACTCTGTCCATATCCTTAATATTATTTAATTGTTTTCATAGTTAGTAAATTAAGTTTGTATGCTTATGTATAAACTAGTGGCCTGGTGCACAAAATTCGTGCATGGGGGTGTGTGTCCCTCAGCCTAGCCTGCACCCTCTCCAATCTGGGACCCCTCGAGGGATGTCCGACTGACCGTTTAGGCCCAATCCCAGCAGGATCGGGCCTAAACGGGCAGTTGGACATCCCTCTCACAATCCAGGACTGCTGGCTCCTAACTGCTCTCCTGCCTGCCTTCCTGATTGCCCCTAACCACTTCTGCCTGCCAGCCTGATCACCCCCTAACCACTCCGCTTCCAGCCTGATTGATGCCTAACTACTCCCCTGCCAGCCTGTTTGCCCCCAACTTCCCTCCTCTGCCAGCCCGGTCACCCCTAACTGCCCTCCCCTGCAGGGTTGATCGCCTCCAACTGCCCTCCCTTGCAGGCCGGATGCCTCCCAACTGCCCTCCCCTGCTGACCGTCTTGTGTCTACATGGGGGCAGGATCTTTGACCACATGGGGGAAGCCATATTGTGTGTTGGAGTGATGGTCAATTTGCATATTACTATTTTATTCGATGGATAGAGGCCTGGTGCAGGAGTGGGGGCCAGCTGGTTTGCCCTGAAGGGTGTCCTGGATCAGGGTGGGGGTTCCCTTGGGACGTGGGGCGGCCTGAGCAAAGGGCCTGTGTTGATTTGCAGGCCAGCCACGGCACCTGGTGACCCAAGCGGAGGCCCTGGTATCTGGAATTTATTTGCCTTCTACAATTGAAACTTTGTAGCCTGGAGTGGAGCCAAGCCTCCTGCATGCTCCACTGCTGGCAACCATTTCTGTTTGGGTTAATTCACCTTCTATAATTGAAATTTTGTAGCCTTAATCAGAGGCCTGGTCTCAGCCAGGGTGTGCGGAAAGCTTTGCTTCCTCCATTGCCGCTGGCAACCCTGGTCTGGTCTCTCCAGCTCCGTGGCTGCCGCCATTCTGTTTGAATTTGTTTACCTTCTATAATTGAAACTTTGTAGCTTGAGTGGAGGCTTAGGCCTGGCAGGGGCATGAGGAAAGCTTGGCTTCCTCTGTTGCCTGGGAAACCTTGCTCTCCGTGGCTGTAGCCATCTTGGTTGGGTTTATTTGCATACTTGCCCTGATTGGCTGGTGGTCATGGCTTGGGCTGGTGGGCATGGCTTGGGTGTAGCAAAGGTGCGGTCGATTTGCATATTACCATTTTATTCAGTATGATACATTATATATTAGTGTTTTAGTGTAATACAGTATATATCTCTTTCTGCTCTCTTTTTCCTCTAATTTTATCTCTAATTATAATTTATTTTTGTTTCTGTTAGGATATTATTTACTATGTTTACAGATTATTTTTGAAGTGTTGCTTATGAGATACCACTGAGGACAGGGATAAAGAAACTGTCTTCAAGAGAGCATATGGATATGCTTGTGGAAGATGTGAATCAATACATATTTAGCATATAATCTATATCTTGAAATTTATGAAACCCTAGTGATGCAAGTTTGCACTTTAAATCAGTGTGAATGCCAAAGGTATTTGATGCTTTTCAGAAACAGTTTTCCTTCTTCCTGTCCCATACAGCAGCAAAGAATAAGTGTGATGGGAAGGTTGTTACTACTGATCCAGTTGTCCCAAGAGAATATATCTTTTAAGGGGTCCAAACTTAACCCTTTGCACTCGCTTGCTTTTTTCTCGATTCCTTTATTCTAATGCTAACCCTGTCGAGTCACACTCAACATCCAAGTGCAAAAGGTTAATATGAGAAAGATCTCCTTTAGGCTACTCAATTTAGTGGTCTCTAAATTATGATTTCTAGACTTCTTATTCTAGTAAGACATGAAAACTGTAGTGGATTTCTTTAATATAAACAAATGCTCCCTGAAAAAATATTATTTTCTATCTTTCTCTTAACTCTAAGTAACCTTGCTTCTTCTTAATTTTAACCTTATGATTCCTTTACATTTTATAAAATTACTAGAGGCCCAGTGCACAAATTTGTGCACAGGTGGGGGTCCCTCTGGGTGGCCTGCAGGGATCAGGCCAAAACCCACAGTCCAATGCTGCCTGCAGCTCCTACCTGCCATTCCCACTCATCCCGGCCCCACTAAGCCTTCTGAGGGCTCGCACCCAATCAGTGCCGATTGGGAGAGGCTCACGTTGTAGCAGCAGTGCTCGCCAGCCATGAGCCCTGCATCTGGCACCCTCCCAAGGGGCGTGGCCTGCTGGATCGGGCTGAAACCTGCTCTCTAACATCCGCTGAGAGGACCCAGATTGTGAGAGGGCACAGGTTAGGCTGAGGGACCCCATCGGTGCACTATCGGGCCGGGGAGGGACCTCGGGAGGGCTCCAGGGCATGTCGCTCAGTCCCGATCAGCCAGACCTCAGCAGCAAGTTAACCTGCTGGTTGGGTCATCTACCCCCTGTTGGTCAGTGCATGTCATAGCAACTGGTCAACCAGTCGACTGTCTGCCCCTTGGTGGTCAATGCACATCACAGCGAGCAGTTGAGCAGCCTTAGTATATCATTAGCATATTACACTTTGGTTGGTTGTTCAGTTGTTCTGCCGTTCAATCTATTTGCATATTACCTTTTTATTATATAGGATAATGCTTTTTTAAAAATATATTTTATTGGTTTCAGAGTGGAAGGGAGAGGGAGAGAGAGAAATAGAAACATCAACGATGAGAGAGAATCATTGACTGGCTGCCTCCTTCACGCCCCCCATTGGGGATCAATCCTGCAACCCAGGCATGTGCCTTTGACCAGAATCGAACCCAGGACCCTTCAGTCTGCAGGCCAATGCTCTATCCACTGAGCAAAACCAGCCAGGATAAAATTATAATGCTTTTAATAAGATTTTCAGATCGTTTGTTGAAATGCTTACTTGTTTTTAGTGGGATGTTTGGTCTAAGTATTCTAGTACATCTCATTTCTGGAAATGTGATGGAAGAAGGTAGTTGCAAATAAAATGACTTTTTATTCCCACTACCTGGAACACGAGCTGAAGTGAGGTAAATACATAAACTAATTCCTGGGCAAGTGGCTAATTATCCAGCCAGATGTTAAGGAATCTTTCTGTAGATGGCTAATGTCAAAGATGTTTTAGAAGGAAGAAAATAAACAGACCTGTTTAAATTACCCAGAAATTAAGGCTATTTATGGACTGTATATGTTCATCAAGAAATTAAAATTACAGAATAGGTTCTTAAAAATCTTCTAGAGAAGGTGATTATTTTAAAATTAATGAGCTCCTGAAAGGAATGAGAATTGTGACAAGAATCCCAACTACAAATGAGCTCAATAATATAGGCTATTCTCATATCCTTGCCTGTACTTTAACAAGTATTCACAATTTTCTAGAAGCAATCTCTAACATTAGGCTCCCCATGTATGAGAATGGTCAGTAATTTGTCTTTCACATAATATGCAATTATTTTGTAATTTTATTTGCTTTTTCTTAATATAATTTCTTTTATACTATTATAATCTGGATATTTATTGAAAATCTTTATCGTACCTAATAAAGAGGGAATATTCTAACTGACCATCACGCCCTCACAAAGATGGAGGTGCCCACAGCCAATAAGGAGGAAATATGCTTATTGACTACCATGCCCTCAAAGATGGCGGTGCCCACAGCCACAAGATGGCGGTACGTAGTCCCCTCAGCCCTGCCGGGGTGGCAGGCATGCAGCACAGCCGGGCCTGCCCCTAGGCAGGCCAAGTCATTCCAAGCACCTGCCTGCAGAGTTCCCCAGTCTCCTCAGCCCCCCAGCAGCCCAGGGCCAGCCTGAGGCACAGGCAAGCCTCAGATGACAGCTGCCCAGCTGCCCAGCTGCCCAGGGCCGCCCAAGGCTTGTGCTGCCAACAGTGGAAGCAGCAGAAGTGTGATGGGGGCATCGCTTTCCCTGATCACTGGGTTGCCTCCTGTCCCTGAGGGCTCCTGGACTGTGAGAGGGGGCAGGTGGGCTGAGGGACTCCCCTTCAGTGCATGAATTTTCATGCACCGGGCCTCTAGTATTATATAGAATTGCTTCTGAAAAGTAAACAATTACTTACTTTTATTTACAGAGTTACTGTGCTGGCTGGGGTGATTGATCTTGTTTGTCAGTGGAGAAATTGGACTGCCATTCCACAATAGAGGTAAGAAAGATTATGTCTGGAATAAAGAGATGCCTTAGTGTCTCTCAGTGCTACCATAACATGATATTAAGGTCAGTTGAAAATTACAACAACCCAATCCAGCAGGACTACTAGTGACCCAGATCTCTGAAGAATAAAGATTTGGGTCACCACACCTGGTAAAGAACCAGAACCAGCTAATGTGCTTGTTCAAGACAAAGGGACTATAGAATAGGTAATGGAAGAAGGCAGTTACAATTACCAGTTACAACAACATGACCAGCTATAGCAACGAGGACTATGATTGCCATGAGTATTCCTCCTTAGTGTGTGTGTGTGTGTGTGTGTGTGTGTGTGTGTGTGTGTGTGTGCACATATAAATTTGAGTGGATCACAGGATGCCTAGATATTTGACTAAACGTTATTTTTGGTGTAACTGTGGCAGTACTGCTAGAAGAGATAAAGGATTTGAATCAGTAGACCAGTAAATCACATCACCCTCCCTAATGGTTTTGGTCATGACCCAATTCATTAAGGGCTTGTATAGAACCGAAAGGTGGAAAAAGGAAGGTTTCACTCCTTTCTGCCTGAGTGCTTGAGCTGGGGCATATATTCGCGCAACTTTAGTGCTCCTATTTGTCAGACTTTCAGGTTCAGATTGAAGTCAACACCACCAGCTTTCTAGCTCTCAAGCCTTTGAACTATACCTCTAGACATCCTTGGTCTCCAGCTTTCAGATGGCAGATTTGGGGACTTATTCATAATCATGAGTCAATACCTTACAATAAACCAATATCTATCTATCTATCTATCATCTATCTATCTATCTATCATCTGTCTATCATCTATCTATTTTCCAATTGGTTGCTTTTTGTTGTGTGTTCTGTGAGTTTGTTGTTGTTGTTTTTTCAAACTGTAAGGGAAAGTTTATTTAGAAAGTCACAGGGGTAGAAGTGAGCTGTAGAAGAAATGGGCTCAGGAAACAAGTGATAGAGCCAAATGAAGAGGCCTTGGAACTTAGGAAAAAGAGAGAGAGGCAAGTAAATTGTGCCTGGGGGAGGGGAGTGAGGAAAGGTATGCTCCGTAGAGAGAGCCCCCTTGTCTGTTTGTTTTGAGAATGCTGATTTACCCACTAAGGAATGTAAGTGTAAGAAGCACAGCTTTAGTTGATTTCCTCAGGATAGTTACAAATAAGAGGCAGAGCCACAACATGACACTAAATATTCTTCTTATTCCTCTGATATTTTCAGAATAGTAGAAATGAAAAAGTGAGTTATGGCTTAAATCAGTTTATTTCTTAAGATGTCTGAATTCCATATGAGAAGGAAAAAAATGATGAGACAGAACACTTGAAATAAACTTCTGTTAAATTATATCTGAATATTTTCTTGGAAGTACCTGAAGTTTTTTGAGAAGTTCTTTCTCTTGGCATATAGAATTATATTTTTCTTGGTAAATCTTTTCTCTGAACATGCATTCTGCTCAAATAAGTTATACTATACACAAGGACAAGGTAACTGGCTTTTTCATATCACTCTCCATCATTGCCCACAGTGGGGCTCATAAGTGCTACTAATTCCTTTTAGGAAATCATATAAAAAGTTAAGTTATTTGAAAAAAATTTATTTCCTCTTTATGGGTTTGTGCATGTGTGTGTTCAAATATAAAGCCTTCACACTGCATTAATGAAAGACTTTGCATTTACATTAAATGCTTAAAATTATACATTAATTGAACTTTGGACATAAACTCAGCAAATGTAATTTTTCAGTCATTACCATTGTTAAATCTTTATTTAATAATAATCAGAACAAAATACCATGTCCATTTAGTATTTTAAAGACTTATTTTCCCTAAAATGATAATAAATTAATGTCTTATATCTGTATTAATATAGCATTTCCTTGAAATAGGAAATAATCCTCCATACTGTTTGCCTTTTTATTTAAAGTCATCTTAGTTCACAACAAAGCTATAAGTATAAATATAAAGTTATAATTTATAAAATATTCGTTTCTACTTATTTATTGAGTCAAACAGGGAATTGGGTGTAGTTTCATTAAAGAATATAGAAAAACAATGCTCATTTCAGCAGTGTACAAT
Source organism: Ia io (assembly GCA_025583905.1). Taxonomy (NCBI): domain Eukaryota; kingdom Metazoa; phylum Chordata; class Mammalia; order Chiroptera; family Vespertilionidae; genus Ia; species Ia io. The sequence continues at coordinate 40,669,723 of JAJQQW010000003.1, forward strand.
TTGCCTCAGATAACATAACACACAGAATGTGATATGTAACAGATGGTTGTATAAAAGCAAAGTAGTATTTCCCTTTTGGTGCTTTTATATTTATGTGCCTACTTATTGGGGAAGAAAACAGCTAATCTGCTAGATTTTTTTTAAAAGAAATGGAGATTTAAGAGAAAATTTCTAAAGATGGGATTGCTATTTTGCATGTTATATGAAAGCTACTAAAAAACTGTAAATATAAAAATTCTTCAATTCACATAGTCCGCAGGGTATAGCAGTGAAAGAATTGGCAACGGCATCTGTAAAACTTTGTTTGCAAAACTATTTGAAAAGCATACATTAAAGTCTTTCCACTAAAGGTTAGTATATAATAAATTAACTGACCTAACTTTCTGTTTAACAGTGAAGAGCATCATGTCAAATTAACTGTGTGTGTGTGTGTGTGTGTGTGTGTGTAAAAAGGCTTCATAAATCTAAAACAAATGAACTCAAATACACAATTAATGTCACTGATTTACTATCTTGCATACAAATATAAAGCACTTAAATTTATTTTTTATTATGTGATGTTAATTACAGTTTTACCCTAATTTCTTAGATGAGAAAATGATGTTTTAAAAATAATCACATTACAATGAGATACCACCTCAAACCTGTTAGAGTGGCCATTGTTAATCAGACAAGCAATAACAGGTGTTGGAGATGTTATGGAAAAAAATGAACGCTCATGTAGACTGGTACAATCACTAAGAAAACAATCTTGCAATTCTTCAAAACATTGAGAATATAGCTACCATATGATCCAGTAATTCTTCTCCTGGGTATAAACCTAAAAACCTCAAAATCATGTATTTGCAGAGATATATGCACCCTTATGTTCATTGCAGCATTATTCATGGTGTCCAAAACATGGAAGCAACCAAAGTGTCCTGCGATAGAGGACTGGATAAAGAAGATATGGTACATATACACAATGGGATACTACTCAGCCATAAGAAAGGATGAAATAATGCCATTTGCAGCAACATGGATGGACCTTGAGAAAATTATGCTAAGTGAACTAAGTCAGTCAGAAAAAGCTAAGAATCACATGATTTCACTCATATGTGTGATATAAAACTGAAAATCATGCAGTGTGGTGCTTGCCAGAAGGAAGAGCTTGCGGGGAGTAGTGGGTACTAATATATCATGACGGGAGAAGGTTTGACTTAGAGTGGTGGACACATGCTTGCCATATATAGATCTTGTAACATTGAAATTTATATGTTCATGTTGACCAATGTCACCCCAATAAACTTAATTTTAAAAATAAAATAATTAATTTACCTAAGTTTAGGGGGCAGGAATGTGGTGGTCTTGGGATTATGCTTCACCACACACCTTTCAAAATTATGCCACAAGATGATAATTCAGAAAGCAACTTTGCCTTTATATGTATTGGGATCTTGGGGTCTTATTATTTTTGTGATAGTTTAGAGTGAATTATTCCAGCACAGGTAGAGGTAGATTTGTTTATAACATTAATAAAGTATGAGCTTCAGGATTTCTTTACTCTATTACACAAAACTTCTTAAACTTGGGACACTTTTCAGATGACTTACCAGACTTTATTGTACTTCAGAACCCCATTTGTACGTTCTCCATGTCATCAGATGGAGATATAATCATTTATAGTGTTTTACTTTGGCCATGTATTTTAGAAGAATCTATGGCCTTCATGAAAAAAAAAAAATTGAGCAATGTGGTGATGAGTATGGATCGTCTCTCTCAGAATAGTACACTTTACATCCCTTTTCAAGTGGTTCTCAGACCTCAGTTCTAGATACCTTACCTTCAGTGTAAGAGACTTGAAAGCAGGGATCATGTGTTATTCATCATTTCACTACCAATGCCTAGACACAGTGCTTGCAAATTGGTACTTCAATAAGCTGAAATATCTTTCTTATTACAGGTGTATTCATTTCAGGAAAAAATAAAAAGGTTAATATTTCCGGGTTCTATAGCTAGAAAGACTCTTCAAAAATAGTAAATATTTCCAGCACTGGTCACTTAATAAAAGTTTGGGTCTTCTCAAATATTGGCTAGGGGATCAATATGGGTGGACTTTGGACAAGATGCCAGGCAATACTCTACTTGTCTCTGACTCAAAAATAAAATTCATATAGATGCTGACTAGGAACAAGAAAAGTGAGACCTACGAGTAGATTACAACCTGGATATGTGATTGATAGGCCAAATTACATGATGTCATATTATTCGCTATAAACCTTGTTCTGATCTGGATATATGCATGTGGCTTTCATGCACAGGTTTTACTGCATCCATACAGCAGTACATTGTGTGTTTCCCATTTCTTTGTTTCCTGATGCAATAGATTCAGTATAAACAAACATGCACAAACACACCCACACCCGTAACATGTACGTGCATACACGAGTACACTAATTTTTAACTTTTGGCACTAAGCCTTTTATTTATTGGGGTCTTTGTGTCTTTATTACAATTTTATGATATTTAAGCAATGTTAGAGTGGCATTACAATGGCATTAAAATCTGATTAAGTTTGTGAATTCAATTCAAAGTGCAGCAGTTTTTGTTTTGTCATATTTTTATGTTGTTGTTGTTGTTAATCCTCACCCAAGGCTATTTTTCCATTGATTTTTTTTTTTTTTTTTTTTAGAGAGAGAGAGAATGGGAGGGAGGAGGGGAGACTGAGAGAGAGAAACATTGATGTGAGGCAGACACATCGATTGGTTGCCTCCTGCACTCTTCCTGACCAGGGCCAGGATGGAGCCTGCAACCAAGTTACATGCCCTTGATCAGAATCGAATCTGGAACCCTTCAGTCTGTGGGCTGACACTTTTTCCTCTGAGCCAAACGGGTTAAGGCAGTGCAGCAATTTTTGAATGGAAATCTTCTCAAATATATTACTTTTATAAAGCCTGGGCTCATCAACTTTTTTAAAAAGAAAATTCAGAGAAGAATTCAGTCAACCATGCACAAATTGATGAGCCTGCAAGGGCAGGGAGAATCAGAAGAATGAGAGCCCTAGTAGGAAAGGTAGTACCACATATACACACACAAAATGGTTCTTATATTTTAAGGATCTAAAATGTGTTGAATTACTTTGGTGAGATTGACTGAAACAACAGTGTCTGAAGCCAAAATAATATCATTAAGTATATTAAAACATAAAGCAGCATGTGGTAAAACAATGGTAATTCTTATAGTGCTATTTAAAAACTGGGTTTATTGGATACAATGTAGTAAATGCCAGCTGATCATGATGTTGCTCCCTGCTACCAATAGGTAAAGTCTAAAAGGTGTTGAAAGAATCAGACATACAGAGGACAAACTGATGGCTGCCAGAGGGGTGGGGAGTTGGGGGATTGGGTCAAAAGTGAAAGAATTGAGAAGTGCAGATTGGTAGTTACAAAATATTCACAGGGATGTAAAGGACAGTATGAAAAATACAGTCAATAATATCCTTATAGCTATGTATGGTACCAGGTGGGTATTAGAAATATCAGGGGCAACACTTTATATGATGGTCTAACCACAATGCTGTACACCTGAAACTAGTACAAAATAATATTGAATATAAATTGTAATTAAGATTCTTAAATTAAATAATAAATAAAAGGTGCTGAAAGAATACAAATGCATCCATGCACTAAGGCTGACCAACATCTTTAGATCAACAAATGAGCAGATCAAACTGTGTGCTCTCTCATTCCTGTGACTTTGCACAAGATGTTCTCTCTAGAGTGAATCATTCCCTTATCCTCACTTCTCTTACTCTTTCCTCATCCCCATGATAAAACTTCAGTATCAACATCTTGGGGAAAGTCTTTTACATTACCTTTGGTGAGCTAAACATTTCTCCATCTTTTCCACTAGATTAAATGCTCCAGAGCTGTGGTCAGCAAACTGCGGCTCGCGAGCCACATGCGGCTCTTTGGCCCCTTGAGTGTGGCTCTTCCACAAAATACCACGGCCTGGGTGAGTCTATTTTGAAGAAATGGCGTTAGAAGAAGTTTAAGTTTAAAAAATTTGGCTCTCAAAGGAAATTTCAATCGTTGTACTGCTGATATTTGGCTCTGTTGACTAATGAGTTTGCCGACCACTGCTCCAGAGTGTCATAGGTTTTTTTTTTCTTCCACTAACCTGAAACCAGGTGAAGAGAGAAGCATTTCTTCCGCAGAAGCATGGATGGACCTGGAGAGCATTATGCTAAGCGAAATAAGCCAGTCAGAGAAAGATAAATATCACATGATCTCACTCATTTGTAGAATATAATGAACAACATAAACTAATGAACAAAAATAGATCCAGAGACAGGGAAATACCAACTAGACCGTCAAACTTCAGAGGGAAGGTAGGGGAGGGTCTGGGGAGGGGGGAGTGATCAACCAAAGGACTGGTACACATGCATATAAGCATAACCAATGGACACAGACACTACAGGGGTGAGGGTATGTGCTGTGGGGTGGGGGTGGCCTGGGAGAGGGTTAATGGGGGAAAAAGAAGATATATGTAATACTATATGTAATACTTTAAATAATAAAGAAGTAAAACAACAAAACAAGAGAGAAGCATCTCTCCTCATCTACTAATGTGAGCATTTTTCCTTTTATGTTTAGATCTCATCCTTTTCCAGATGAAATTCATCCCTACAAAGGTATAATACCTCTTCTTGTGGCTTTGCAGTCACAGCATGCGGTATACATAACAAATGACTGACTGTTCAATATACAAATGAATTATATCTTTTCTTTCCTTATTTGCCATAAAGAGAAGAAAAAATTAACTTATAAGGTAGTGATGAAAATTGTAAAGAGTATTTTAAAGTAATACTTTATAATGTCCTGGGAACCAACTGTTCCTTAACAAAATAAATTAAACATAATTTATTCATGTTTTACGAATATAGAGTTATCTGTTGAGTCCATTTGTTTTTAGTTCCTTCTCTTATTAGCTATTTTACAAAATTTTCTTACAAATTTGGTTTTAAGAATTCTTATTCAAGAATTCTGTAGTTTCTTTACCTTTTTAAAACTATTGGCAGGTAAACCCATTGCTAGATTAATTTATTTTAAAAATTGGATTACATGGGTTTGTTAGAGTTACATAGAAGAAATAAATCGCAAAGTTAAGCAGTGTTAAAAAAGTGGACAGGAAATTAATGTCTAAAATCAGACTTTTGCTCAAATCTCATTTTTGATATTTATTAGCTTGTGACTTTGGATAGAATCATATGTAATTGTCCATTTATAAAGAGGGATAATTGTAATTCCCCCACTTTGAGTTGTTGGAGAAATTAAATGAAATAATAATTATTAAAAATTTTCATAGTTCCTGGAACATAATAGATGTTCAATAATATTGGCTATTTTTCACTTTAATAAAGAACTAACAAGCGACAAGAAAGGAAACTAAGTAAAAAAAAAAAAAAAAATCAATCAACCCTAACTATCCAGGCTCTCTAGTTGAGGATCCCAGGAAACACACAGTTATTAGGTTTATGGATTGTAAGACAGATGAAAGCTTATGTGAAAATTGGAGCCTGAGATAGAAGGGTCCCACTAACGACCTTGGTGAGAAAAAACAATCAGCAGAATCACTGATCCATAAAGCATGCTGCAAGGTAGCCTAAAGGAGATCTTTGAAAAGATAAAATCAGCACAGAATAAAGAGGAGCAGAATTACAGAAGCAACTGGGAGGAAACCATTTTCAGAAGTTTTGAATTGTTGTGTGTGTGTGTGTGTGTTTATTTTTTTTACTTTCAAAGACATCTTGATGAAAGTTCTTTAAATGTATTCTGCAATTATTCTTTTACAGTTTAAAGGACAGGAAACAAATGGAATTGAGGCTATCTGCAACAGGGATTCAACCTATGAGATATTGTTAAATAAATCACAGAGAAACATTATACTACTTTATATAAGTAAATTTTATATCAATGAATATATAAATAGCAATATGCTTTCTTTGTTATTGGGTTATTAAAATATTAACCGTCACAAAATGATATTTTAGAAATAGTCAATTTTAAATTTATTTCTTAATTGAAAATGTACTAAATTTTAATTGATATCAGTTGTCTACAGATTTGTCAAATTAAATCAATTTTAAAATAGTGGCAAAGTAATAGTGGACCCAAGAATATGTGTAGCTGTATATTGCATAAAAGAAAGATATTAAATCAATGTTGTGCCTGTAATGCAATTCTAATCCCATTACCAATAATAAATTTTCAATAAGAAAGGTTGCATCAGTGTTGAAATTTCTGTCCGGGAATGATTTTTATGTTAATGTTATGAGTATGTTTCAATGAACAGAGCCTCAAATCATCCTTCATTCAGATATCTAAATCTTTTAATTTAGTAGAGAAGCAAGATGATCCAGAATCTGGTAGTTTCAGTGAATTCTGAAAGAAAGATCCAGCTGAATTGTTGGCTCATATTTTTTGTTTATTGTGAAGCTGGAAGAGCTGGTAATCAAGGTCTGTGTTACCACATGGTGACTGCTTCCTTCAGGCAGAGAGAAACGGCTGTGAGCCCGTCCCCGATTCTTCCATTGCTCATCTCACAGCTACTTCACATTTTTTAAGTTACCTGCCTGACTATGTAGATATTTGATTCTGTGCTCCTAATGTGTAGTAGTCTACCTTTTTCAACCCCATCATCATTGTGTGTGTGTACATCACACACACACACACACACACACACACACACACACACACACACACACATATATATATATACTACAGGCCCAGTGCACGGATTCGTGCACCTATGGGGTCCATCAGCTTGCACCCTGTCACAATCCGGGACTCCTTGGGGGATGTCAGACTGCCGGTTTTGGCCCAACCCCGGGATCAGACAGAAACTGGCAGTCTGACATCCCCTGAGGGATGTAGTAGTGTGGGAAGTGGCAGGCGGCCAGGGAGGAGCCCAAACCTGGGCTGGGCGCTGCGTCACTCCCGCTCATCCCAGCCCCATTGTGCCAGCTGCAGTGCTGCTCTGTAGCGCTGTTGTGGAGGCAGGAAAGGCTCATGACACCGCAGCTGCGCTCATCAGCCATGACCCCGGTGTCCGGCACCCATCGGTCAGCTGAGCAGCACTCCCACTGTGGGAGTGCACTGACCACTAGGGGGCAGCTCCTTAGTTGAGCGTCTGCCCCCTGGTGGTCAGTGTGCATCATAGCTACGGGTCAAGCGGTCACTTAGGCTTTTATATATAGAGATATTAGTACATATATATGTATATATGATATTTTGTATATATATGTGTGTATATATATATATATATATATATATACACACATATATATACACATAATATATATATATATATATACACATATATATTAAACCTAGAGAAAGATAAGAGAGAAAATACAACAGACTTAACACTTACCCTCAAAATATATATAATTAGAATGGAATGGTGAGAAGGATATTAAATTTTTATCTGTACTTTTCTGTATTATTTGAATTGCTAAATTATGTATGTATTACTTCTGAATTCAAAAACAACTCTCATAACAAAGATACCATTAAAGACCAAAAAAAAAAAAAATAAGGCAAATTATCACTGGAATTAAGAAGGGTGATTATACAGTCTACCAGTATCTAAAGAACCACATAAACAGGCCTAGTTTTGTTAAACCTCATCTATATAGTCATATTAAAAACTCATAAAATTAGCACATGGCAAAAAGGAAAATTTCTCAAGAATGAAGAATCTAAATCCCTTTCCTTAAGGAATTTATAATCCATTGGGAAAATATGAACAAAACCAAATTGGAAAAAAAATAAGCAAGCATAAGCACAGAGTTCAAATAATAAAAGAATGAGTATAATTCTCTAAATAAGTGTAACATATATTTAGTGCTGAAAAGTTCTTATTTTTTTCAAGTATATATTTTGAAGTGTATAAGTCTATTAACTCAATTTATGTTCACAACATATTTAGGGGCTATGAAGGTAGGTATCATCATTCTTATATTTCAGATTAAAAAAAATATGTTCAGAAAGAAATTTTTCTCCCTGTGTTTATACCAAGCTGGAAGTAGATGTAAAATTGTCTGATTTCTCACTAGACCACTGGCCCTTTACTTTAATGTTCTGTCTTAGAAAGTATTTTAAAAGGTCATTTACCAGAGTATTCAATTTCGTCTTCATAAAATGGAGCTGGATCCTTACGAACTTGATATTTAAATATAATTTTGGATAGAGACCTCCTAAGTTACCTTTAGGACATGTTCTCCTAATGGCTATCTGTCAATGGTCAATCTCATTAGAAACTTCTGAGGTTGATAAAAATCTCAGATCTCAATTGATAAAATACAGATTTTTAGCTCTGACCTCATATCTGAATAAATAAGTCTGGGGTTGGCATTACAATATGTGCATTTTAAAATAAACTTTCAAAGATTAAGACACCTCTGTTGTTTACATAAAGGGAGGAACCTCTGGCTTGCTAAAAGGAAAGAAGAAAAGAGAGAGTTCATGTATGTTGCAAATATAAGTAAAATAATAAAGATTATGAACAGGTTTTGTTTTAAAGGAACAATGTGCAGAAAACCTTGACCTGTTTGGAACATGTAGGAGTTTAATCTGGACACGTTTAAAAAGGTGGGTTTTGACGTTGTCATCAGTGGGGCTCTCTCTGGCAATAATTTTGCTGCCCTGAGAGTAGCTTCTCCTTTAACTCAAGGTCAGCATCAGTGTAGTCTTAAAACATCAATGGAAGTGAATTTGATTCTGTAGGAGCCTGGGGCTATTGCTTGTATTTTCTCTGGTTCTGTGTCTGAATCTGTTCCCAAATGCCCATTCAAATAATCATTCACATCAGATATTAATAACAGAATTTGCAAGGTTAGACACAAAGTTCCCAACAAAAGTGCCTGGGAAAAAGACATCTCAAATTCATTCTGTAAACTTTGAAATAAAGCAAACCTCTTTAATCAGTGCTTAATATTTATGTCACATTGTTTTAGGTGGAATAATTTTGCTAGGTGAAGGGTCAGTTGATGGAGGGGAGTGGTCAAAGGCTAGCTAGACAGGAAATAAATTATTTAATAATTCCCATAAAATATGATATAGATTTGAACCATTTTCAAGTGGGAATGGAATGAAAAAGGTATTTGTAGGAGAATTTAGGAAGGAAGATTTGAAAATATTTGATAATGGAATAAATATGGAGGGAGATAATTAGATAAATGTGAAGAAAGTCATTGAGTTTAGCTACCTAACAAAATTATATTTTTAAATGATGTCTAGTAAGTTGATTGTTAAAATATATTGATGAGATTACTTTTTAACATGTAGAGGAGTTTAAGGTGAAAGGAATGCTAGATGGTGATTAAAATGATTTCTGGCCCTAGCTCGTTGGCTCAGTGGATAGAGTGTAGGCCTGCAGATTGACAGACCTCAGTTGCAGGCTCCTCCCTGGCCCAGTCCCTGGACGGGGCTCATGCAGGAGGCAACCAATGGATGTGATTCTCTCACATCAATATTTCTCTCTGTTTTTCCCTCTCTCTTCCACTCTCTCTAAAAATCAGTGGGAAAATATCCTTGGGTAAGGCTTAAAAATAAAAAAAATAAATAAAATTATTTCTAAACTTGAATGTTAAAAATTGACTATAAACTTAAGAAACAATTATGCATAAACTTTTAAAAATGGGGAGGAAAAACATGGTTCTTATGTTGCATATAAAATCATGTGATGGCTTTTAAATAATAATTGTCCTTGAAATTTTGACATTCTCTCATTGAGAAGTGTAGTGTATAGCCAACTCCTTGATTCTGGGCTATTTTGTGACTGCTCCGACCAACAGAGTACAGCAGAAGGATACTATGTGACTGCCAAGGCCACCTGGCTCTCTCATGATGCTTACTGTCCATAAACCCCTCTTATAATGTCCATCTAAAACACAGCCATCACGATGTGAGAAGCATAAGCCAATGAAGAAGCCATATGTTGACTGTCTGTTTCCTAGTGCCAGCTGGTCTCATCCAACTGCCACTCCACCTCAGGCTGAGTGACAAAGACATCTTGGAAATAGACCTTCCAGCCTAATTTTTCCACCCTTCAGGCATTTGAGTCTTTCTAGCTGTAGTTTCCTTTCTGAATTTCTGGTACACAGAATCTGTGCACTGAATAAAAAAGTGTGCTGCTTTACACAATAAGACTAGGATACTGTGTTATATAGTAATAGTCACCAGAGCAGTCCCAATCAGTCAGATCTTCCCAGCTGAGGTTCAGCCATTATGGCACAGGCACAAGCCATACCTGCTGTGCCCTCTTAGAATTTCTACCCCAAAGAATCCATGAATATTATGAAACTTTTTTATACCACTAAATTGGGGTAGTTTGTTATCTGGCAACAACTACTAAAACATATAGCCTTTGAAAATGCGATAAAATTGGTGGATGTCTTCCCTACATTGCACTATACACAAAATATTGCTTGTAACTATAAGTAGTTCTGAGTCTCCCTTTTTTATTATATTAATAATAACTGTTAACATTAAATAATGCTTATGGGAAAACAACTTTAAGAACAGTTTAAATGAAGAAACTGATCTGTCTCCCATAACAAATATAGAGGTACTCTAGTTAACTCTATAAGGTAGATATTATTGTTTTAGTTCAATATTATATAAAAAGAACCTGAAGCTCAAAAGGAGCAATTTTTCCAATTTTATGTGATTATTTAGCTGTGGAGAAAGTATATAAACTCACACAGTCTAGCTTAAGAGTCTGTGCTCTTATCTCCTACACTATCATGCTTCTCAACTCACCCTAGAGAAGACAAGTATCTCAACTAAGATTAAACACTTCATTACAGATTGTGTTTAAACCAAATTTAAGCTTCTTAACTCAAATTCCATGCTTCTTCATTCAGTCTGCCTCAACAAATAATGAATCACTAAGTCTTCTACTTTTCTATGTGAACTGAACAGTAATTAATTTCATTAAGGTGTTTTTCTAAAAAAAATATAAAGCCAAAAACCTACACAAGGAGTATTTACATTGAGCACAGCAGGATACCAATCAGGGGTTATGAAATAAGAGTAAGTCAAGGACATTAAACTGTTTCAAGGCCTGGTGATCTGACCTAAAATTATGCAGCCTTTTCTTGCTCTATTAAATTTGAATTATGCCCTTGTGAGATCTCCTCATTTTGGAAAAAGCTAAAATATATCTGGAAGTAGAATATTAAAACATCAGGGGATATTTACAAACTTAGACAAATGTCTTAGTATTGAATTTGCCTCAGTGGTTTTTATTATAGATGCTTTAACAAGAGAGAAGTGCTTATCATGAAAAAAAGAATTTTTTTTAAGGCTCATATCCCTTTAACTGGGGAATGTTAGAAAGGATATAGTTATGTCAGCTAAATTCAGATTCTGTTAACAGAATAGCTATTCATATCAATCACTCTCTTACCCTCTTTCTTTGTGCTGTATTTCCACACTGCAATTCCCACAATTCTCTTGGGCAAGTGCTATCTCTTCTTCATCAGCATACTGTATTTGAGCTAACAGTGGTTTCTATAGAAGGCAATGTATATAACATTTGATGGGGCCTAATCCTCCCCCAACCAAGAATCTTTACTATCATGTTGATTCTATTATTTGTAATCCTTTTTAAAATTATCTTTATTGTTGAAAGTATTACAGATGTCCACTTTGTTTATTTGTTTGTTTGTTTGGTTGTTTCCCCCTTTCCCCATTCAGTTCCTCTACCCTGCTCCCTCCCACTTTCCAGTCCTTCCCTGCACGACTGTCTGTTCATGGGCTATGCATATATTCCTGAAATTTCATTGGTTATTCTCTTCCCCCCTTCCCTCTGAAATAATGTCAGTCTGTTGCATACTTCAATGTCTCTTGGTCTTTTTTGTTTATTAGTTTATTTTGTTCATTAAAGTCCACATATAAGTGAAATCATGTGATACTTTTCCTTCTTTGACTGGTTTATTTCCCTTAGCATAGTACTCTTCAGGTCCCTCTGTACTGTCTCAAAAAGTAAGACATTATTCTTTTTTCTTTTTAATTTAGCATTATTTTTATTTTTAAGTTTATCATTATTGTTGACAGTATCACAGATGCCCCCTTTGCTTGTTTTTTCCCCTTGACTGCCTCCATCTTGTACCCACTACTCCCAAACCTTCACCACTCTATTGTCTGTGTTCATGGGGTACGCATATATGCATATAAGTTCCCAGGTTAATCACTACCCATCCACCCCACCCACCCAGTCGAGATCCTTCTTTTTTTTACAGCTGCATCACATTCCATTGTGCAAATGTATCACAGTTTTTTAATCCATTAATCTACTGATGGGCACTTGGGCTATCCTATCTAATAAAAGAGAAATATGCAAATTGACCTACCTTTGATACACCCACAAGCCATGCCCACCAGCCAATCAGGAGAATATGCAAATTAACCCAACCAAGATGGCTGCAGCCACGGAGCGAGCAAGAGTCTTGGCTCTGCTCAAGGCTACAAAGTTTCAATTGTAGAAGATAAATAAATCCCAGATATCAGGGCCTCTGCTGGGTTGCCTAGGGGTGTAGCCGCCCTGCAAACCACCACTGGCCCCTCACCCAGGCTGCCCCATGCCCCAAGGGAACCTCTACCCTGATCTGGGACACCCTTCAGGAAAAACCAGCCAGCCCCCACCAGTGCACCAGGCCCCTATCCTATCTAATAAAAGAATAATATGCAAATTTATCATCACTCCAACACACAAGATGGCTGCCCCCTTGTGGACACAAGATGGCTGCCAAAAGATGGCCAGCAGGGGAGGGCAGTTGGGAGGGACCAGGTATGCAAGGAAGGGCAGTTGTGGGCAATCAGGCCAGCAGAGGAGGGCAGTTGGGAGGGACCAGGCCTACAAGGGAGGGCAGTTGGGGGCAATCAAGCCTGCAGGGGAGGGCAGTTAGGGGTGACTAAGCTGACAGAAGAGGGAAGTTGGGGGCAACCAGGCCTGCAGTGAAGTGCAATTGGTGGGGGCCCAGGCCCGTAGGGGTGAGCAGTTGGGGGGGACTAGGTCTGCAGGGGAGGGCAGTTAGGGGTGACCAGGCCTGCAGGAAAGGGCAGTTAGGGGTGACCAGGCCTTCAGAGGAGGGCAGTTAGGGGCAAACAAGCTGGCAGGGGAGCAGTTATGCATCAATCAGGCTGGCAGGGGAGTGGTTAGGGGGTGATCAGGCTGGCAGGCAGAAGTGGTTAGGGGCAATCAGGAAGGCAGGCAGGTGAGCAGTTGGGAGCCAGCAGTCCTAGATTGTGAGAGGAATGTCTGACTGCCCGTTTAGGCCCGATCCTACCTGGATCGGGCCTAAACGGGCAGTCAGACATCCCTTGAGGGGTCCCAGATTGGAGAAGGTGCAGGCTGGGGTGAGGGACACCCCTTCCACACATGCACAAATTTCATGTACCGGGCCTCTACTTTTAAATAATGCTGCTATGAATAGAGAATCCAGAAATTGACCCAAGCCATTATGCTCAAATAATATTTGACAATAGAGGCAAGAGCACACAATGGGTTAATGACAGTCTCTTCAATAAATGGTTTTGGGATAATTGGACAGGTACTTACAAAAAATAAAAAAAAAAAAATGAAACTAGACCACCAACTTACACCACAAAAATAAACTCAAAATGGATAAATGGATAAAGTAAGTCATTAAACCATAAAAATTTTAAAAGAAACCATAGACAGCAAAATCTCAGACATGTCTCTTAGCAACATGTTCACCTATACATCCTCTAGGGCAGGGGAAACAAAAGAGAAAATAAACAAATGGGACTACATCAAAATAAAATCTTCTGCACAGCAAAAGAAGCCAGCATCAAAATGAAAAGGGATGAGATTGCTGACAATAAAGGCAGAGATCATTTTTTGTTTATTTGTTTGTTTTGTTTTCCATTTTTGTTTTCTCAACAACTAGCAGCATGGTGGCATAACTATTTGTTGAAAGAAATAATAAATACCTTGTCTTTCAGAGTATTTACTACATAACATTTATTGAAAAAATTAATAGCTTATTTTAAAAAAAATTCTTATACCTGAAATTCGTCCATAAAAACTTTATTACTTTTATACTTTCTCCTAAGTATCAGTCATTTACTCACTGATTTTAGTGTTATTTAGTTCCACAGTCTTGGAGCCTTTTAGCTCGGTGACATGATTTGAATTACCTAAATGACAAAGTCAGTCGTATGAGACAGGTTTGCTAAATCCTACTCTTCTAGAATCTCTATGGGATAGCATTTTGGGTTGCAATTGTAACAACATTATTTCAGTCTACTAATAAATGTACATTTTAAAATTCTAATACAGTGTTGATTTTTCACAACGAAAATCTTTCTTAAGTGAAAAATAACGACTTTACAATCCTTGTCGATAAAGCAAGTATTGGCAACTTAGCAGTTTTAATGAAGGAATTGTAGCACTGAGTCTGTTGCAAAGTTTTGATAAAAGTGCTACTCTTTGTGATGGGAATAATTATCACTGTAGAGTAGGCATAAAAAACACCCACGATAGTCAAACCCACAGGAAAAAAAACGCAAATTAGAAAAATTTGTTGAAACATGATTGAATATACATAAAACGACATAATCTAGTCCCAATAATGCTCATATTCTAATATAATTGTGATTTAATCAACATATAGGGCTCAAATTCTTTTTATATTCTGAGTTAGTGCAGTGAGACAGCAGTGACACCCATTAGTACCGATATTCATGAATTCAAATATCAGTCTTTGAGATTGTCAAGTCTCACCCTCCAACACTTTGCTGTCTCCCTTTAGTCCCTTGATTAAATGACATCCTATTCTTTCCAAAAACCCTTTTTACAGAGTTGGATTTGGGGAGAACTCCATGAAGCATATATAATGATACATTTGGGCAACAGTTATGAAAAAATACACAGTTCTTAGCTGATAAGTGTAATTCCCATGTTCACTTTTCTAATATGTTCTATTCTCTTTAGCTTTATAATTAGTATATCTTAAATAGCACAGTTTATTGATATTTTGTAACATATGGTAATGAAAATGTGTGTTAAGGTGGGTGTGTATGTGTAGTACAATAGTCTTTTGATTATACATAAACCAAACTAGTGAAATAAAGTAAATAAATTTTATTTTTATTTATTTTAGAATATTTATTAAGTAACTGTTTTATAAATTTTGACAGAAATGTCAGAATTAAAAGTCTTTATTTTAAGAAAGAGTATAAGGAAAACTATATTTTATTATGCTTAATCTGGGGAACATGATCAGAAAGAATTTGTCAGAGACTAAATGCTGAGATTTAGGAAGAATGTAGAAACTTGCTCTACATAATTTTGGAGATAGTGTCTTAAACTCAGGCTCCATTATTTGTCCCTTAATCACCAGATTTTGCTTTTATTTAGTCCAAAGTGACTATTTTACGACTTTTCCAAAACACTTTCTTAAGCAAGGAATCGCACCACCATTTTCTCTTCTCAGCAAACCATCTTGCTTCTTGTTTCAGAAAAAATAAAGGCCTTCCATTGAAACCTCCCTCTTTCTAATTTTTTTTTTCACTTTTAATTTTCTTTTTCCTTCTGTCTGAAGGAAAGAATATCACTGTTTGTGCAGTTGATTATGCCTGCTTGCATCTATTTGGCAAAGTTGATCTCTCAGTTATAAATTTCTTTATAGTATTTTCAATGTCTCACCCTCCCAAGAGTCCTTCTTCCTCCCATAAACATGTTTTTTAAAAGTAACTGAACATAAGCAAGCAAAACAAACAATTTTTCCAACTTCCAACTATACTACATGCTATTTTCCTTTAAGCTCGAATTTTCCCCAAATCACTTATTTGTGTTCTATTATTATTTTATTACTTCCTTCAATTCTTTCTAAATTCCTTCCTTTCATTATGTATTTCAAAAGTAAAATTTTTCTTAAATACTTAATATGCACAGGACATTCTTCTAAATGCTGGGGCCGGGCCTTGTCATCAAATGAAATACCATACTGCTTATATGTTAGAGTTATATGAATCTGACCAATAACAAACCATCACAATACACTGTGATTGGTGCAACACAGAGGCAGATGAGAGCAAAAGGATTGATATCTCATAAATTAAACATTTTTAAAAAAACAACTACAAAAGGACAAACATATGGATAACTCTTGAATGAATATATATATATATATACAGAGTGGCCAGATTATTATGATCTCTGAATGCATAATAATCTGGCCACTCAGTGTATATCCTATATAATAAAAGTGTAATATGCAAATTGTCCCCTCAACCAGGAGTTCGACCAGCAGGCAGGCTGGCCAACCGCCCATGTCCCCTCCACCTGGCCAGGCTGGCCAGACCCCACCGATGCACGAATTCATGCACCGGGCCTCTAATATAAATATATATATATATATATATATATATATATATATATATATATATATACATATATATATATATATATATATATATATATATATATATATACACATATATATATATATGTACACACACACACACACACACACACACATATATATATATATATATATATATATATATCCTATCTAATAAAAGAGAAACATACAAATTGACCATACATTAGCTATGCCCACAAGCCACACCCACCAGCCAATTGGGGTGAGTATGCCAATTAACCCAACCAATATGGCGGTTAATTTGCATATTCAGGCCAGAGTGAAGACTGAATACAGCATAGAAAGAAGCCAAGCACTGCATAAGGGAGAGAAGCTGCAGAGAAGCAAGCAAGCGGGGCGGGGGAGAAGGGAGGGAAGCAGGTGGGGTGGTGACCAAAGCAGAATCTTCCTGCAATGGGCCTCTAGTATATATATACTGAGTGGCCAGATTATTATGCATTCAGAGATCATAATAATCTGGCCACTCAGTATATATATATATATATATATATATATATATATATATATATATATATATATATACTCATTCACTTCACTTAGTAATATTTACTGAGAAAGTACATGCCAAGCACTTTGTTAGGGAGAGCACGGATAGGAGAATGAAATCATTACACAGCCCTTAGTTAAGTAAATATTTATGAGGGCAATAACTATAATGACAAGGGAAAGGTGACTGTTTCAGCCCAGAGGTAGCATAGAAAGGTTCTAGAGAAGGCTGTTTGTAACTTGAGCATGGAAGTCCTGACAGTTAGCCAGGTGAGTCCATGGAGAGGTAAAGGAATGCATAATAACTGCATTGAGTACCTTACAGTCAGGCTTGAACAGGTCTCTCCCCTTTTTCCTTGAATGTACATTTAACACAGAAGATAATGGCTCTTGGGCTCAGTTCAAAGTGTTTTTGTAACTGGGAACAAAATTTCCCCACTTCACTTTTAAAACATATGCAAATTGTACATATTCATAATAAAAAGCTGAGATTCCCCTCCCCTAAATTCTATAGGGAGTTAGTAAAGAGTATTCATATGGAAAGTGATATGATTACAGTTGATATTTAGATACATCATTTTATCAGTCTTGTTAAAAATAGATTCAAGTCAGATGGGACATAAGTTGTTGATAAGAAGGTATTTTAAAAACATGGGTGAAAAAGTTGACTGTGAAGGAAAGTTGTGGAGGTAGTAATAAAGGGAAGTGTTAGGATATAAGATTAAAGAAATACAATGCACTTCTGAGTAAATAAAGCTATTTTTTTGAAATGGGTAACATGAAAGAAGTTTTTAGGAGGGGAAGATAATAGCCTAAACACTTCAGGAAAAAGCCCACTACCTCTGTATTGGTTTTCTACTTCACTGTAACAATAACTACCAACCTAGCAAACTTAAAAAATTCACTTGCTAGCACATGGTTATGGAAGTCAGAAGTCCAGGCATGTATGACTGGAGTCTTTTTAATTTTTATTTTTTTAATCTTTATTGATTGTTGAAAGTATTACAGATGTTCCCCTTTTTTCCCAATTGACCCCTTCTAGCTCCCACCCCACCCCTGCACCACAGACCTTCTCCACACTATTGTCTGTGTCCATGGAGTTTGTCTGGCCCGTCTTGCTCAGTCCCAATTAGGTGGACCCCAGCAGCAAGCTAACCTACCAGTTGGAGCATCTGCCCCCTGGTGGTCAGTGCATGTCATAGCAACTGGTCTACCAGTCTACTGTCTGTCCCCTAGTGTTCAGTGCATGTCATATTGAGTGGTTGAGGGTCCTTAGCATATCATTAGCATATTATGCTTTGACTGGTTGAACAGACAACCGGACGACCAGATACTTAGAATATTAAGCTCTTATTATATAGGATTGTTTCCTAAATGAATATAATTAACAATAACTTGGGTACTTATTAAAATGATTCCTAGACTTCAACTCAGACTTATAGAAACAAATATCCAGAATTAGAACTTGGAAATCTGCTTCTCTTGCAGTTTCCCCATGAGAAGCTTAACAATGTTTTACTGAACAATGCATCTGTATTTGCAAGAATACAAGACACAAAAATAAATCTAAATGTCTAAAACAAATGGCAAATTTACTTTTTATGTATCTCACAATCCCAAATCAGTTTCTGAAACAACAAGTTTATAGCCTATATTCAAAGAGAGATAGTGGTTGTTACCTTCTTTCCAACCTTTGGTCTTCCCAATTAGATAAATTTAAATATGGATTTGTTATTAGTTGGTGATAAGTTATGATTAATTTTGTTGCAAGATAATTTTATGGTGATGATGTCTTTTAAAAGAAATTCTGGCCAATGATCACAGACAGATACATAAATATTATGAGTAAAAATAGATAATGTCAGATCTGTGTTTACAAAATGGGCAGAGACTAAATTACATAGATTGATCTAAGTTTTTATACTCTACCCCTTACTTTGATAAATGCTCGGCGTTTTCAAAGGTAGACGTTTTAAAGCAAGCACTAAGGGTGTTTGTGTAGAAGTATCTGTTTTTACAGTTTCTCCTAAGGTCATTCGTAGGCTACACTTTCCAGCCCTGTTACAGTTTAGGAATGGCCATATGATCAAATACCTGACAATGAAATATGAGCAGAAGTGATCTTCACTGTGCCCACTGGTCCAGAAAAAGTTTTCCTCCTAAGTATTCTTTCTTATTTTTTTACCTGCTAGAAGCTGAGTGTGGTGAGCCAGTCTCAATAATGACTCTCCACAGCAATATCCTAGGAGGTTGCTAGAGCCTCCAAAGGAAAAGTTGGGTTTTTGATTCAACAAATGACAAAAGACTTACCTGCAAGTCTAAACAGATAAATAAGTAAGTAAATAAATAAATTAATGAATGAATGAATAAATAAATAAACAAATAAATAACTAACTAAATAAATAAAACCAAACCTTGAATGGTTTTGTGAATAAACAATACACTACATTTGTTGTTCAGTTTTTTCTACAGCAGTTTACCTTACCCTAATAAATATGGTAACAATGTGTTGTGGGTGCTAACTTAATTATTAGAAACTTTTAGAAAAACACATTAAATATTATTCTAAATTAAAACTAGAATAATTATTAAAATAGAATAATTATTAGAATTATTATAGAATAATAATAAAATTATTATTATTATAGAATAGTTATTATAGAATAATTAAAATAGAATAATTATTTTAATAATAATTCTTAAAATAGAATAATAATTATTAATCTAGAATAATTATTAAAATATTTAAAATTAATACCTATCGAGATATAGGTATAGTTAATTCTAGGTAATATGAAATATTCAAAAAAGATAATTTTGTTAATTAAGGTATACTGATAGAGTATAATAACAAAATCACATATTCAGTTATTGTATCATTATTATATCACACAAGCTTTTGTTATAAAATTAAAATTATAAAATTCATGTCCATAGCACATAATCTGTTGAGTTTTTAGAAAAATAACATCCTATATAATAAAGAGGCAATATGCAAATTTACCCTCACTCCCTCATGTCACAAGATGACCACTCCCACGTTGTCACAAGATGGCCACCCTATATCATCACAAGATGGCTGACCCCATGTTGTCATGAGATGGCCACCACTATATGGCCACCCCCATGCCATCACAAGATGGCCACTCCCACATTGTCACAAGATGGCTGGAAGGGGAGGGCAGTTGGGGGCAACCAGGCCTTCAGGGGAGGGCGGTTGGGCATGACCAGGCCTGAAGGGGAGGGCAGTTAGGGGCAATTGGGCTGACAAGGGGACAGTTAGGCATAAATCAGGCTGGCAGGGGAGTGGTTAGGGGGTGATCAGGCTGGCAGAAAGAAGCGGTTAGGAGCAATCAGGAAGCCAGGCAGGCGAGCAGTTGGGAGCCAGCAGTCCTGGACTGTGAGAGGGATGTCCGACTGCCCATTTAGACCCAATCCCTGCTGGCTCGGTCCCCCCTAACTGCCCTCCCCTGTAGGCCTGGTCTCCCCCAACTGCCATCCCTGCTGGCCTGTTCGCCCACAACTGCCCTCCCCTGCAGGCCTGGTCTCACCCCCCAACTGCCCTCCACTGCAAGCCAGGTCCCCCCCCAACTGCCCTCCCCTGCAGGCCTGGTCCCCCCCAACTGCACTCCTCTGCAGGCCTTGTCCCCCCAAACTTCCCTCCCCTGCAGGCCTTGGTCCCCCTGAACTGCCCTCCCTTTCTGGCTGGTGTTCCCCAGCTGCCCTCCCCTGCTGGTCTGGTCAACCCTAACTGCCCTCCTCTGCTGGTCTGATCACCCCAACTTCCCTCCTCTTCTGGCCTGATCACCCACAACTGCCCTCACCTGCAGGTCATCTTGTGGTGGCCATCTTGTGTCCACATGGGGGTGGCCATCTTTGACCACATGAGGGTGGCCATCTTGTGTCTTGGAGTGATAGTAAATTTGCATATTAGTTTTTTATTAGATACCATAGAGGCCTGGTGCACAGGTAGGGGCCGGCTGGTTTGCCCTGAAAAGTGTCCCGGATCAGGGTGGGGGTTCCCTTGGGGCAGCCTGGGTGAGGGGCCTGTGGTTGGTTGCAGGCTGGCCATGCCCCCATGGGGTGAGAGTACCCGCTGGGGAGGGCATGGCCAACATGGGTAAGGGGCTGAGGGCCATTTTCAGGCTGGCTGCAGCCCTTTCATGGTGGGGGGGGGTCCCACTGGGGTGCCTGGCCAGCCTGGGTGAGGGGCTGAGGGCAGTTTTCAGGCTGGCCACACCCCCTTCAGGGTGGGGGTCCCCACTGGGGTGCCTGGCCAGCTTGGGTTTGGGGCTGATGGCTGTTTGCAGGCTGGCCAAGCCCCCCATGGTGAGCCCGCACCCCATGAGGGTGTGGCCAGCCTGCAAAAGGGGCTGAGGGCCATTTTCAGGCTGGCCACAACCCCTGGCTACCCAGGCTCCCAGCCCCTCCTTTTTTTCTTTTCTTTTCTTTTTTTTGAGCACCTCCTTGAGTGGAGGCCAGGGCCGGCAGGAAGCAGGTATCTGGGATTTATTTATCTTCTATAATTGAAACTTTGTAGCCTTGAGGGAAGCCAGGGCAGGCCAGGGCTGGCGGGAAGCCGGGGGCAACCCAAGCCTCCTGCTCGCTCCAGCTCCGTGGCTGCTGCCATTTTTGTTGGGTTAATTTTCATACTTGCTCCTGATGGGTTGGTGGGCATAGCGGAGGTATGGTTAATTTGCATCTTTCTCTTTTATTAGTGTAGACTAGTGGTGCAATGCACAAATTTGTGCACAGTGAAAGATTATTCGGGTATCCAGGTATCTAGCTCCCGCCTCCCTCCTGTCAGGGTCTGGGTGTGGGCGAAAAGCATTCAAGGCTGTCAGGGCATCAACATAGCTACTGGGTCAGTGCTCATCATAGCTACTGGGTGGTCATCTGGTCATTGGTTGTTCTGATTCTTATGCAGTAATGGTCTCTGGGCTTTTATTATATAGGATAGGAAAGGAGCAAAGGGAAGGCCAGACATTACAGACATTCTCCCTGCCAAACACCAGGTAGGGGATCCAACAAAGGGAAGATAGATGCATGCCCAGTAAAGTTGGGATGACATAGGGAGGATACTTGCCTGTCATCACACCTGGGGACAGAGATGGTTGGCCAGAATGGGCATGGCTGTTTGCAAGTGAACAGAAATTTTGGATGTGTAATCCCCTTAACAAAGAAGCTGGAGCTTTTAGGCTCTGTGTTTCTCTTGACATGCTTGGCTCATGGCTCATGCTTGACTTCTTTGCGTTCTCTCATGTGGCACCCCACACACAATGGACTAATGAACTGCAACTAAACTGATGCTGGACTGGACCCTGCTCCAACATGGAAAGGAAACTCTGGATACTCACTCTGATTTTAGCCCTACTAAAACCCCAGCTACACTTCTATGACTGGACTAATGGAAATGGGACTTTGGAAACCCTGGGTTATAATTCCACAAAATAAAGCTTCCTACCACACTTTATCCTCCCATGGGGGGCTCTGAAAATGCTTATCCCAGTGATATTCCAAGAACCCTACTCTCACTAGCGACGGGGAAAGATGAGGCATGTTTTTCTCCCATATTACTGGAGATAGGGTCTTCCTTTGAATTAATACATCTAAAGAATACCAATGCTAATGAACTGGCTATGGAAGGGGAAGTGGTTGATAATAACACAGCTTTGTTTGGACTAAATTAGGAAAGACTTTAATAAATAATAGGTCTTGATACATAATAGTTACCTGCAAGGATGACCCTATAACTATAGTTTTCTTTCCCCCAAAATTTGCTTATTTGAATACATTGTGGTCACTAATCCTTGACTGAACTGGCTCACTCTATAATCAGTAAAATAAAGTGATTATAGTATTAACTTTGAGTGTTTTCACTGACAAATTACAATAGAGAGTAATCAGAAACTTAGAAAGAAAATTACTCACATTGCCATTTTCATCCACTTACGTAAGTTATCATACTTCATAGTGAGTGACATTATTTCTGGGAATAGTTACCTTGTGTAAAAATAGAAATCAATCACTGGAATAATCATATCCTCAGAGAATAGTAGCACACTAGAGCTGGAAGGATCTTAGTAATTATCCAGTTCAGCCACTTTCTAACTGGATCTGTGAGAATTAGTGTTTATCAGAAATGTTACAAGGACCCCTTTGGGAAAAGTGAACCAATTTTGGGGTTTTACTCAATCATCTCAGCCAAAATACATAAATGTTTTATGTGTTCAATAGATTTGGAGAAAACAGATTTGATTTAATAAAAAAATCACAGAGTTCAAAACACATATTGTACTTATATGAAAACTAAAACTCAGTATAAATATGTTGCTAGACATGGATAAAATGAAGTAATGAAAGAGGACAGGTTACAGTGGTATAGATATGTATTGACTGCCTATCTTTTACAAACACAAAGTTTATGCTTTGAAGTAACTCTTTATTACATTTTATGCACCCTTTTTAAACTTTTGATATAATGTTTTCATCATTCTTATTTGAGACAATTGTAATAGCTTCCTACAATGTTTATTGCTGTATCTTCTTCATCGCTAGTCAGTAGCCTTTACACTACCATCTCTACTAAATTACCTTCATTGGCTCCTATCATCAGCAAGATGTATTTTAAACTCCACAGCACAGCTGATCAGTTATTTCATAAACTGGGACCACCACTCCTTCACATCTGAGCTTAAACCATTCCATCCTATATACCCCTTGCTACATTCCCACTATTCCCACAATGTTTTTTCACACAATACCTGAACACATTATTTTCACTTCCTGAAACAATCCTTAGATATCTCTGCCTGCTTTTTTTTAAAAAGCATTCTTTAGAATCAAGTGTAAACTCTATGAGACTCTCTATCTTAAGCAGCTTTATCTACTGCTGCTTCTACACTTTCACAGATGTTTTCCTTATAGCCATCGTGATGTGGATTGTATTATTTAACTAAAGTCTACATATGCATTATTTCATGTTTGTGAAAGATAGAAGCCTCCAAGGATAGCTGCTTTTTCCGGTCATCATTTGTTCTTCCATCTGGCTACTTTTATGAATATTACTACTTTGCCATTCCAGTGCATAGAGAAAGAGGCATTTTCCTTCACAGGAAGACTAATCCTAACAGCGCTAATCACTGTTGGAAGAGGCTGTGTACTTTTCCTGGCTATGATATCTGTTACCTCTGGATGAGTGAGGCACTCCCCTGGGCTGGCTTGACACTCACCTCCTGTGCTTTAATTTCTAAAGGCTTATCGGTGTTTATGACACACAGCAACTATCACAGAGCTTTCTTCAATCCTAGTCTCCTCTTTTAGTGTTGTAGCTTCTGTTTTTGAACACTCCGTGGTCTCAAACAACCATGGCAGGGACATCTTTGTAACTGACACCATCTCAGGTGTCCGCCAGCGGCAAATTTCCCAACTCACAATCAAGCCAGGAAGGGTTGTGTAGCAGAGATAGTGAGGGTTTTTTTTGTTTGTTTGTTTGTTTGTTTTTGTTTTTTCAAGTTGATTTGAAAGTAACAAAATGTGAACTGCAGGGTCAGGACTATCTAATGAACCAAAATCTGAACAACATGAATTAAGGATATTTAGCTAACTGGGGACTTGTTCAGATCTGGAAAACAATTTGAAAGAAGAGTTGCTACAGTAATTCTTATAAGAAGATACTTAAACTAGAGGAATATCCTTAAACATCATCACAAGCTTATATTCATTCGATCTTATAATATATAACTTACATTTAATCTAATATAATTGTTTTAGTTGAGAAATAAAACCTGATATTCTTATGCTGATTTTCAGAATTCTATGAGGTACATTTCCCTAAATGCCACTGACAGAGAAAAATAAGTAACTCGGGGAAAATAAAGCTGTGCTACCTCCACCCTGGCAAAACTGAGTCAGACACTTGTCCTTCAGAGGTTTTTCTGTGTAGCTTCCTCCATAAACTGAGGATGCTAGTGAGAATGTATCTTCTGATCATTCCCAAAGAGTGTAAACTCTGTTCCCTTGGCTCCTTTTTGTTCCCTCCTCAAACAATACTAATTTTAAAAGCTAGTGTAATCATATTAACTATATCATGAATAAAAATAAGCCATTTGTAACTACAAAATTTCTTTCTAGCACACTGTTTTGAAGTAGCAGTTTAATTCTATATGCTCCATAGTTTGAGAAATAAAATGTGATATTTTATATACTGATAACATTGTTTGTTGAAACTTATGTGTGTGAACTAATACCAAACAAATATATGATACTTTTAAATAATATTAAAATGGACCAAATGGAAAAAGATGGCAACCGGCAAGAAGGTAGGGAGAGAGAGAGTGTGAGTGAGGAATCCATAGAGGAGAGTGTAGACATGTAGACGTGAGTGGTGTGTGTGTGTGTGTATGAGCTAGGGTCAGTTAGATTCTGCAGGTCTTCCAAGGGGCTGCCTAACCGGGCAGTCCTAGACTGCGGAGCCCCGCACACAAAGTGGACACTTCTCGGCAGCTGGTGCGGATGCAGAGACCACACCATCTTGAGAAACAGAGCTGCCTGAGACTCGGATCTTGGCTTCTGACACAAACCAGGACCCTGCAGCCACTGGGGACAGAGAACTGCTATCACAGCTTCAGATGAAGAAACAATAAGAATCCAGACTTCCCGGCAGATTCCCGTGAGTCAAAGAGCCTATCCCCCTCCCCGCAGGCGCGCGCAGATAGCACCATAGTAACTGATAGACACGCCCCTCGCACAAGCTGCAGAGCTTTGCTCAGGGACGTGCTCCACCTTAGGAAATTTGGCGCGCAGGACAGAAGCAGCTCACCTTTTGGGAAATCTGTCAGTGCACACAGAGGGCTCCCCTTCGGGGATTTGGGGGGAATTTGGCTTGCGGGTCACAGCTCCCCTTCAGGGAATCTTAGAGCATGCACAGAGGGGCTTCCCTTTGGGGGATTTGGTGCCCAGGATGGACTCCACCCCTCTTCGGGGATTCTGGGAGAGTGCACGGAGGCAGCTCACCTTCAGGGATTTGAGAGTGTCAGCCCTAGCCAGTTTAGCTCAGTAGAGAGAGCACACACAGGACGCAGCTCCACTTCAGGGAATTTGGCACGCCGGACACAGCTTCCTGATATCCCTGACTCACAGCGCATTCACACTAAGAGCCAACGACCCCAATTGTTGGTGCATGCACACACAGGGACCCTGATTCTCAACAAGAAAACGCACAAGGCAACAGAGACTCTGACTCTCGATTCTTGGTGCAGACACAGGGAAACTCTGACTCCTGGCACATGCTAAGGATCTCATTTTCAGCACATACCAACAGTGTGGTGCAGACAGGGCCCCTGATTCTAAGTGTGCACATGAGACCACACAGAACACTGGGGATACTGACCCTGGGCAAGTCTGGTTCCCACCAACCAAAGGCAGCCACACGTCCTAGTGTCAGAGTACTTCAGTGAAACTCGGGTGGAGTGAAGTCCCCACAGCACACGGCCCAGGTCCATGCAAACTGAAGCTTGAGCTTTCTGGTGATAGCCAGAATGGGGAAACGAAATAACTCACAGAGGAAAGAAAATGTAGAGTCGCCAAGAAAGGAAATTAGTGAAACTGAAGCTTGCAACATGACCGAAAAGGACTTCAGAGTAATGGTCGTGGAATTTATACATCGGATGGATGAGAAAATCAACAACTTATGCAAGAATCAGGAAGAAATGAAAAGTGATATAGCTACAATCAAAAACACCATGGAAAGTTTCAACAGTAGACTACAAGAAGCAGAGGACCAAATTAGTGAGTTAGAAGATCAGGTACAGAAACAAGCTCAATCTGAAAAGCAATTGGAGAAAAAAATTAAAAAGCAGGAGGAAAGCCTAAGGGAGCTTCGGGACAACATGAAACAAAGTAACATGGGTATAATAGGGCTGCCAGAAGGACAAGAAGAGCAGCAGGGATTAGAAAATCTATTTGAAGAAATAATGACAGAAAACTTCCCGGATATGGGAAAGATAAAAGTTATGCAAGTACAGAGAGTCCCAAGCAGGATCAACCCCAAAAGACCCACACCAAGACATGTCATAATTTCAATGGCAAATATAAATGATAAAGAGAGAATCTTAAAGGCGGCAAGTGAGAGACAGAGAGTTACCTACAAAGGAACACCCATCAGATTGTCAAATGATTACTCAACAGAAACACAACAAGCTAGAAGTGAATGGAAAGAGGTATACAAAGTGTTGCAAAGCAAAGGACTGAATCCAAGAATACTATATCCAGCAAGACTATCAATCAAAATTGAAGGGGAAATCAGGAGCTTTGCAGATAAAAAAAGACTCAGGGAGTTTATCACCACCAAACCAGCAATGCACAAATTGCTAAAGGGAATACTGTAAAAAGAAGAAATAAACAGGTAAGAAGGAATACAGACACAAAAATAGATATGATTACAAACAAATACCTTTCAGTAATAACTTTAAATGTAAACGGACTAAATGCTCCAATCAAAAGACATTGAGTGGCTGAATGGATAAAAAAACATGACCCATATATATGCTGTCTACAAGAGACCCACCTCAGAACAAGAGACTCACACAGATTGAAAGTGAAGGGATGGAAAAATATCTTTCAGGAAAATGGAAATGAAAAAAAGCTGGGGTAGCAATATTTATATCTGACAAATTAGACCTCAAAGTAAATGCCATAACAAGAGATAAAGAAGGCCACTTCATAATACTAAAGGGAGAAATCCAACAAGAAGAAATAATTCTGGTAAACATATACGCTCCCAATATAGGAGCACCCAAATACATAAAAATACTCCTGGAGGATATCAAGGGAGAGATTAATAGCAATACAATCATAGTAGGAGACTTTAATACCCCACTATCACCATTGGACAAATCCTCTAAACAAAAAATCAGCAAAGAAACAGCAATCCCAAATGACTCACTAGACCAGATGGAATTAATTGACATTTTCAGAACATTTCACTCCAAAGCCACAGAATATACATTCTTCTCAAGTGCACATGGGTCATTTTCAAAGATAGACCACATGCTGGGTCACAGGCAAAGTCTCTTCAAATTCAAGAAGATAGAAATTATATCAAGCATCTTCTCAGATCACAGTGGCATAAAACTGGAAATCAACTACAATAAAAACAATCCAAAGAAATCAAACACATGGAGACTAAACAGCATGCTATTAAACAAGGACTGGGTCACCAGAGAGATCAAGGAAGAAATAAAAAACATCATGGCAACAAATGACAATGAAAACACAACAATCCAAAATCTATGGGACACAGCGAAAGCAGTCTTGAGATGGAAGTTCATAGCTCTACAAGCCTATTGCAAAAAACAACAATGGTAACAAATTACCTAACCCAACAACTCAAAGAGCTAGAAAAAGAGCAGCAAGAAAAGCCCACTGTAACAAGAAGGAAGGAAATAACAAAGATCAGAGCGGAGATAAATGACATAGAGACCAAAGAAACAATACAAAAGATCAACAAAACCAAGAGCTGGTTCTTTGAAAGGATAAACAAGATTGATGGACCTCTAGCCAAGCTCACCAAGAAGCAAAGAGAGAGGACCCAAATAAACAAAATCAGAAATGAAAGAGGTGAAATAACAACAGACCCCGCTGAGATACAAAGGATTGTTACAAAATACTACGAACAGCTCTATTCCAACAAACTGGACAACCTGGAGGAAATGGACATATTCCTAGAAAAATACAACCTTCCAAAAATCAATCAAGAAGAATCTCAACAGCTCAATAGCCAATAACTATGGACGAAATTGAAGCAGTCATCAAAAAGCTTCCGGCAAACAAAAGCCCGGGGCCTGACGGCTTCACAGGAGAGTTTTACCAAACATTCACGGAAGAAATAAAACCTATCCTCCTCAGACTGTTCCAAAAAATTCAAGAGGAAGGAACACTTCCAAGCTCCTTCTATGAAGCCAGCATCACCCTAATACCAAAACCAGATAAAGACAACACAATGAAAGAGAATTACAGACCAATATCCCTCATGAACATAGATGCCAAAATCCTCAACAAAATTCTAGCAAATCGGCTCCAGCAGTACATCAGAAAGATCATACACCATGACCAAGTAGGATTTATCCTAGGAATGCAAGGATGGTACAATATCCGCAATTCAATAAACGTGATACATCACATAAACAAATTGAGAGATAAAAATCACATAGTCATATCAATTGATGCAGAAAAAACATTTGACAAAATCCAACACCCTTTCTTGATAAAAACTCTCAACAAGGTGAGAATAGAAGGCTCATACCTCAACATAATAAATGCTATATATGATAAACCCACAGCAAACATCATACTCAATGGACAAAAACTAAAAACATTTCCCCTAAGAACAGGAACAAGACAGGGATGCCCACTCTCACCACTCCTGTTTGACATAGTACTGGAAGTATTAGCTGTTGCAATTAGACAAGAAGAAGAAATAAAAGGCATCCAAATTGGAAAAGAACAAGTAAAGCTGTCTTTATTTGCAGACGACATGATATTGTACATAAAAAATCCGAAAGACTCCGTCAAAAAACTAATAGACTTAATAAATGAATTCGGCAATGTAGCAGGATACAAAATTAATGCCAAGAAATCTATGGCCTTTCTATACACCAATAGTGAAATTACAGACAGAGAGACTAAAAAGGCAATCCCATTTACCATCGCATCAGAAAAATTAAGATACCTAGAAATAACTAAGGAGGTAAAAGACCTATACACGGAAAACTACAGGACACTGAAAAAAGAGATAGAGGAAGACGTAAACAGATGGAAGAACATACCATGTTCATGGATTGGTAGAATCAACATCATTAAAATGTCCATACTACCCAAAGCAATCTATAGATTCAATGCACTCCCCATTAAAATACCAACGGCATATTTCACAGACCTTGAAAGAACTCTCCAAAAATTCATCTGGAATAAAAAAAGACCCCGAATAGCCACAGCAATCCTGAGAAAGAAGAATAAAGTAGGAGGGATCTCAATACCAGATTTCAAGCTGTATTACAAAGCCACTATTCTCAAAACAGCCTAGTACTGGCACAAGAACAGACATATAGATCAATGGAACAGAATAGAGAATCAAGATATTGATCTAAACCACTATGCTCAATTAATATTTGACAAAGGAGGCATGAACATACAATGGAATAAAGACAGTCTCTTCAATAAATGGTGTTGGGAAAATTGGACAGACACATGCAAAAAAATGAAGCTAGATCACCAACTTACGCTATACACAAAAATAAACTCAAAATGGATACAGGACTTAAACATAAGACGGGAAACCATAAAAATACTAGAGGAATCCACAGGCAGCAAAATCTCAGACATATGTCAAAAGAACTTCTTCACCGATACTGCCCCTAGGGCAATGGAAGCTAAAGAGAAAATAAACAAATGGGACTACATCAAAATAAAAAGCTTTTTTACAGCAAAAGAAACTATCAACAAAACAACAAGAAAGCCCACTTCATGGGAGAACATATTTGCAAATGGTATCACTGATAAAGGTTTAATCTCCAACATCTACAGGCAGCTTATACAACTTAATAAAAGGAAGATAAATGATCCAATAAAAAAAGGGCAACGGATCTAAATAGAATCTTTTCCAAAGAAGACAGAAGGAAGGCCAAGAGACACATGAAAACATGCTCAACGTCACTAATTATCCGAGAGATGCAAATCAAAACAACAATGCGGTATCATCTCACACCTGTCAGAATGGCTATCATCAACAAATCAACAAACGACAAGTGTTGGCGAGGATGCGGAGAAAAAGGAACCCTCGTGCACTGCTGGTGGGAATGCAGACTGGTGCAGCCACTGTGGAGAACAGTATGGAGTTTCCTCAAAAAACTGAAAATAGAACTCCCATTTGACCCAGTAATCCCACTCCTAGGAATATATCCTAAGAAACTGGGAACACCAATAAGAAAGGATATATGCACCCCTATGTTCATAGCAGCACAATTTACAATAGCTAAGATCTGGAAGCAGCCTAGGTGCCCATCAGCAGTGACTGGATCAGAAAACTATGGTACATCTACACAATGGAATATTATGCTGCCATAAAAAAGAAGGAATTCTTACCATTTGCAGCAACCTGGATGGAATTGGAGAACATTATGTTAAGTGAAATAAGCCAGTCAATGAAAGAAAAATACCACATGATCTCACTCATTTATGGATAATAAAGAACATTAAAAACTTGAACAAAAAGATAGATACAGAGGCAGTAAAGCATCAAACAGTCTGTCAAATTACAGCAGGAAGGTTAGGGAGAGGTGGGGGAGATAAGAGATCAATCAAAGGACTTGTATGCTTGCATATAAGCATAACCAATGGACGCAAAACTCTGGGGGGTGAGGGCATATATGGGAGTGGGTGGGGGGGGCAATGGTAAGATATGTACACATATAATACCTTAATTAAAAAATTGGAAAAAAAATAAAAATAAAAATAAAAAAGTAATATTAAAATGAATAACACAGAAAATGATTTAAAATAAATTATCTGCTATTTTGTTGTAGTTGTTAATTCTCACCCGAGGATATTTTTTACATTGATTTTTAGAGACAGTGGAAGGGAGGGAGGAGTGGGGGTGGGGGGGAAAGAGAGAGAGAGAGAGAGAGAGAGAGAGAGAGAGAGAGAGAGAGAGAGAGAGAGAGAGAGATATCTATTGGTTGCTTCGCAGGGATCTGTCCGTCCACAGGCTGATGCTCTAACCACTGAGAAAAACTGGCCATGGTTAAATTATCTGCTATTTAAGAGCTATCATCTTGCCACTGAAGATAAGATTCTTTAAAAAAAAAACAACAACTCAATAACTTACTTTTGTAAGTAAATTATTAACCACCTGGTTGTAGTATTTGGACTTTTATTTATGTAAATATGTGTATATATACTCCAAATTATTTACTCACATATTATTTCACAATCCAATTGGTAATATCTTTTGAATTTATGGACAGATGAAAGTCATAAATGATAAAAAATCAGATGCTATACAATCCAGGACTGAAGCACTGCCTGCATTTTCAGAGGTGAATATGACTTCTGTTAATGGGCAGATTTAAACAGGTGTATAGGTGGGTATCAGTGACATCCAGTAGAAAAACAAAATGCCAGTAGTGGTATTTTCAGGAAATTAAATATAAGCAAACATGATTCTGCTCACAGCTACTGAGAATACAAAAGACAAAATATAACTTTATTCACAAGGAACATCAGGTTATAAGGTAGAGCCCCAGAGTTGGAGAAGAGAAAAATTGAACATGTTTCAAGGAAGAAACTTAAATGAGATTAAAAAAAAAATAGTGGCTCAATTATTAGAACTAGATTATAAGGCAATGACTCAACTATAGAAAAACTTTCTCACCCTTTTATTAATTAATTAATTCATCTTATTTGAAATGTTAATTGAGAAATTGCCAGTGATAATTTTAGGTACCAATTAAACAAAGATAGATAAGACATGCTTCTTTCAAAAAACAATATTTGGATACAAACAAAGAATAATATTTAGAGACAGACTAAATTTAGTGGAGTGTGATGTGTGTTATAATTATCTTTCCAAGTTATAAGAGATGATGGAAGGCAAGAATGTTTAATTTGTTAACAAGATACAAAGAGCTTCAGAGATGTGTTCTTAGATGATTTTCAGGGCTTTTCTTAATGGTTGTGGTGAGGGATTAGGGAAGAACACCTAATTAATAATAATAAAAAAAAACACACACACAATACATATAGACATAGAAGCATAAAAATTCCTGGCACATTTTGGGGATGGCATAACTGGTTATGAATAAAGTGAACTATGAGGGATAAAGTGGCAGGGGCTGAGCCCGGGGAGATAGAACTGTGAACAGATTGGAAAGCACTCTTTATATAGCCATAAAAGCTGCAGTCTCTAGCTGTGACATGGAGAATCCTGAAAGTTTCTATGGTAGTGTATAAAAGGGCTAGTGCAGCCTGGCTGGTGTGGCTCAGTGGTTGAGTGTCAACCTATGAACCAGGAGATCATGGTTCAGTTCCTGGTCATGGCACATCCCCATGTTGTGGCTGTGGGGGAGGCAGCTGATCAATGATTCTCTCACATCATTGATATTTCTCTCTCTCTCTTCCTCTCTGAAATCAATAAAATTTATTTTAAAAAATAAGGGCTAAAGTAATATTTAGAAAATCAGTTTAGAGGCAGGAAAGATTGGTCTGGTAGAGAGAATGGAGAGAGCAAGACAAGTTAAGAAAATATTGAAAAATTCAAGGCCCGAGATGAGAAGGAATTGAATAAATGTGGTGGCCGACTTGATGAAGAGAAATGAATGTATTAGAAATCTCTTTGGAACATTGATTGTGAGACGTTGTTAACTATTGTGATGAAGGAGAAGAATTAATTAATAGTCACACCTGGATTTCTGAGCCAGATGATTTGTGGGTGGTAGCATTATTCACCACCTTAGCATTTCGCACTAGGTGGAAAAAGAGAAAATGTCAAAGAGAAATTATGACTGACAAGAATTTCTACTGTAGTTGTACCTGTGGAATGACTGGGCATGATAGCCTATGTCTGTTTGATATAATTGTAAAAAACCCATGAATAATTTCAGGCTGGAAATGAAGAGTCAAGATGCATATGGTTAGAGTGAGCAGTTAAAAAAAAAAAGGTAATCATGTAGTTTCAATTCTTTGCCATTAGAGTTGAGAAAAATCTGTGTATGTAAGCAAAAAACACACAACTGCTTGTCTGTCAATGTTTTGATCTTTATCACAAAACCTTTTAGCAAGGTCTGGTTTTTTACTTTTAGGAGGAGTTCAAATATAATGATTAGCCTATGATTCATCTTGTTTGCCTCTCACCACAATTTTTAGTTCTACCAAGAAATGATTTACTGAGAAAGGTCAGTAAGTATAAATTGGCATGCTTATTTGTTCTCCAGGAAATAAAGCCCAGACTCTGAGGACAGAGTTCTGGTAATGGCTTTTTAAATAACTCATAGACAATCTTTATAGAAAAGTAGCTAGTAACCATGACTTTAGTCTCTAAAACACAATATGTATTTCTTATAAATAAGATCATCATATGATGTAATTAGAGTAATTAAGACCATGGGGTGCCCTAGCTGGTTTTGCTCAGTGGATAGAGCATCGGCCTGCTGAGTGAAGAGTCCTGGGTTTGATTCCCGTCAAGGACACATGCCCTGTTTGCGGGCTCGATCCCAAGTAGGGGCATTGCAGGAGGCAGCCAATCAATGATTCTCTCTCATCATTGATGTTTCTATCTCTCTCTCTCTTCCTCTCCCTTCCTCTCTGAAATCAATAAATATATATATATATATTTTTAAAAAGATCATGAAGTAACAAAGCTTTAAAAGCATATAAGTGATCAATTTACATAAGATTGAAAAACAAAACTGATTGTATTTTGTTATTCTGTGAATAACAAAATAGATAATAATAGCTAGTAGTTCTGGGTCATAAAAATCAGTGACAGTAAAAAGAGCAATTGTTACTCCCTAAATACAGAGATTCTTGCCAAAGACTACTTATTGCAGTTACATGCTGAATACAAACACAGATTTTTATAAATGCTAATTTCAGATGATCTGGAAAAAGCTTGGCAGAAAACAAACCTAGTGTGATTGAAAAAAACTAGGAGTGGAAATGGTTAAGAAATACTCTCCCCCCAGAAAATCTTAAAAAATAAAAATAAAATAACTAAGATTTAAGTGTGGAATTAGGGAGAATTTTGAGGGGGCTTTTATGGGGACTAGATGGGAAAACATGTTCAATTTATGCTGTCACAGACCTTCTGGAAACAGCAATTCAGTGAAAACATGAGAGTTCATTCTCTGAGAAGCTGAACAAAACAAAACAAAACAAGCAAGTTAATACACAAAATAGTCTATCTTGTTAGTGTTAAGGATCTTGCAGAGGACCTTTTTATTTTGAAGCATGGTAGGGGATAACTAATTCAATAAATCAAATCTTCTAATTTACACATTGTAATGCAATCTCTCTCTACTATCTTTCATCAGAAGTTTGTCTGGATATATTTAAATGGTCCAGAAAAAGAAATACCTGCACATTGCATGCCTAAAGCATCTGAAACAGCACTGTGGCTTTGAGTGAGTTCCATTTTGATTCTGCTTATTTGTACCTGTTGCGGTATCCAAAGTTCCTCAAGTTGAATATTTTGTTGTTGTTAATCCTCACCCAAAGATTTTTAGAGAGAGTGGAAGGGAAGAAGAGAGACACAGAGAGAGAAGCACCAATGTCAGAGAGATACATCTATTGTTTGCCTCCCTCATGCACCCCAACCAGGGTCTGGGATTGAATCTACAACCAAGGTATGTGCCCTTGACAAGAACGGAACCTTCAGTCCTCAGGCTGATACTCCATGTACTAAGCCAAACCCACTAGGACTCAAGTTGAATTTTATTAGTTTAATTCCTACTGTGAGATTAACTATTTACCTTTGGTCATTCCTAATTTGAATCACTTTTATTTTATTTTTAAAGTTCATTTTCCTCTAGTGACATTAACTGATGTCTGAACAATTTCAGCTGTGTTTCTATCACCTATACTCTTCTGTGTTTGATCTAAGCTTGGGAAATCTCCAGTTTTACTCAACTTTACCACAAAGAGTAAATCTCCATTTATGGTATGTGTTGTTTTTTTTAAATTATATTTATTGGAGTGACATTGGTTAATATGATCATATAGGTTTCATGTGTGGGTTTCTAAAAGATCTGTATATTGTACTGTGTGCCCACCACGCAAAGTCAAATCTTCTCCAGTCACCATATATTAGGATCCCCTTACCCCTGACCCTTTTCCCTCTGGCAACCACCACACTGCTGTTTGTGTCCACAAGTTTCAGTTTTATGTCCCACATATGAGTGAAATCATATATATCTTAGCTTTTTCTGACTGACCTTGAGAATATTATGCTAAGTGAAATAGGCATGGGTGTTAAAGTTGGTGGTGCTTCCTCTGGGCACAGGTAAGGTAACTTTCCTAGAGATTGCAATCACATCACTATTAGCTGGCTGCTTTTTACTATCTTCTAACTGTTATGAAGGTTATGAAGTCAAGGTTAAAATACTATAAAGGTCTAAAAAGAGTCTTGGAATTCCTATTATACATAATGTGGTAAAAATTATTAGGAGATAAGGCAATACTGCAAATACTTCCCTGAGCATGACTTGATTACATTTTTAGTAAGTCAGCTGACAAGATAGGCAGAGATGTGAGTTAGGCCATAAAAGTAAAGTTCCCTTAGCTCAGAATGAAAAGGTTATAGTTGAAATATAGCGAAGTTTTACAAACTCCCACATTACACAAGATGTATCATCACAAGCACCACAATTACATCGTGGGGCCAGAATTCAATCTAGTAAGAGGCAGTACCTCTTCCTGACTCCTAACCCCCAGAATATGATTGCTAGAAATCAACAGCTACCAACTGCTCTTAGTGAAGAAAGTTATTGATAATTCCTTTGAAATCATGTGCTCTTTATATGCATACTAAATAACCTCCCCAACCTCATAATTCACATACCCTGGTGGAGGTGCTGCTAATATCTTGGACATAAGTCTGAGCCTCTGTCCTGGTGCAGCAATATTGCCCAATGAGACTAATTTCAGAGATTGCACTGACACAGCTGTACATATTGGATTAGTATGAGAGAAACCTAGCTCCTAAGATAAATCCAAAGACCAAATTTTATTTTTACTCTAGCCAAGCTATACTTTATTTGGGTATTAATTAAAATTTTGTTTCTCTGCAACAAAGAATTAAAACAACCAGCCAATGGTGTAGGTCCTTTTTGAATAAATGCCTACATCCCTGTCTATTCTGCCTACTACAATGTCCTAAGTCCTGGCCATCTCTTTAGATTTCTCAAGTAATTTTTCTTCAAGAATCATAAACTCCCCTTTATGTATACCGCCCCGCACCACCACCCAGTTCTGACTGTAGCAGAAGCAAAGCATCTAGGAATCTCTTGTGATTTCTAATGGGTCAGTGTGGCCTGAATCCAAGTGCCCCAACAACCACTGGCCTGTGGCATTCTGAACACACAGATACAAGGGAGCCTGGATTATGCAGTTTATGGTATGACAGCCTTGTGAGGTTTTAGAAGTGTGATGCATTAAAGAATCTCCAAGATAGAGTTCATGTTAAACCAGATTTCAAGAATGTATTTTTTGAAAAACTATAAATCAAAGAATTATACTATCTAGAAGTTATAATATCCATATGACCCACAAATGAGTGGCCAACAAATGCAAACTATTATGTAATATTTTTAATAAAATCACTTTTTATATTCTGAGATGGAGAAATACAAATTTATCCATCAATGCTTTAAAGTGGAAACTTCTGGTCACACATCATATTACCTCCATGTACTTCTGTCTTCTTTCATGCACACACTGCTGGCCCTGGAGAAGTTAGCATCTCATATGTTACATGTTCTACCATAGATGATATACTTTCCTATTTCCCAATTTTTCTGAACTATAATTTTAGATAGCATATGTAGAGATTCATTTTAGCTTACAGAGAAAATAATATAATTCTGGAAGTATTTTAATATAGTATATATCTATATTATCAAGGAAACATATAACTCTATGTCAAAATATATCCAGAATCTGATCATGTCTCACCACTTGCACTGCCACAATCCTGGTTCAAGACACTGACATCTTTAGCTTAATTACTGTAATGGCTTCATAACTGTTTTTCAAGCTATCTATTATTCCTGTCCCTCTCTAGTATATTCTCAAACAAATAAACCAGAGAGATTCTTTTAAAATATAAACCTACTAGTGCTGTTTCTGTGTGTAGATAACACCTGCAGGTTCCCATTACAATCAGTGTAAGAACAGAGCTTTCACCATGGCCTATAAGGGGCTGTCTGTGCTTTACACCTGCCGTATTTCTGACTTTATTTCTTACTCATACACACCCAACCCCCCACCCCGTATTTATGCATTCTTCTCTGGTTGTACTAACACTCTTATTCCTTGATCTATAAATACAGTTATCTTCAGTCTTTACACTTGCTATTCCTACTGCTTGGAACTCTCTTCCCCAGTATCTGATCCACCAGCCTCTTTCATTCAGTTCCTTTATGCCTCTACTCATATATAACCTTAAAGACAAGTCATTCCCTGGCTACCCTAATAAAACACATCACGCCCCAACCATGGCAGAGCTTATCTTTTCTCACTTATGACCATATTTTTCTCAATAATACTAGTGTGACTTATATATTAGTTTTGTCTGACTTCATTACTAGTTGGAAGGCAAAAATTATGTCCATATCATGCATTTATGTTTCTGTAGCAACTGGAATGTTGCCT
The DNA here is from genome assembly GCA_025583905.1 of Ia io. NCBI lineage: Eukaryota > Metazoa > Chordata > Mammalia > Chiroptera > Vespertilionidae > Ia > Ia io. Next base: position 40,708,091 of record JAJQQW010000003.1, read on the forward strand.
GGCATATTATAGGTTATAAATTATTAATAAACAATATTTGTTAAATGAATGACTGGAAGCTTTGCATAATGATGTAATTTCATAACTGCTGGATTTACTAACTGCTTTTAAAGCAACAGTAGGTGAGTCAGGGCAACTCCTTCACTTGTACTGACTTGGAAAACAACTTAATCCCCGGATATCACAATTATCTGAAGGGAAACCCAAATATATATTTATGTGAAGGAATATACTTTTAACAAGTAGTCTCTATCTATAAATTATTATAAATTATTATTCTCTACATAAATTTCATCTCCAGAATTTTCAATAAATTGGCATAATGTGATACCAGGTGGTGTTTTAGCAGCAGATGGCCACTTCTTCTCTGCCTGTATTCAGTGTACTACAGATGTGCTTCTGAGCAGTGTGTTATCAATGGATCCTGATTAGGATGCAAAGAAACATTCAAGGATATCTAGTCATTTCTATGAAAAGTCATGTAAATTATAAGGTTAACTCAAAACCTGCACCATCTCAGAAAAAGAACCAATAAAGAGGACACTGGTCTTCTGCTTCTCCTACTGACCTCTAGGTGGCTCTAAGGTGCTGAATCCATCCTTCTCCAAGGCCACAAATGAAATCCTGACACGTATATTTAGAACCTTTTGAGACCCCATGTCCTCTCAGAAGGCTTACATTTGTGTGTAAAAACAAATACAACTTTTGATGGTCTTTCCTAAGAATCAAGTTATACCAATTTTCCACCATTATCTGCATTCTCAAATCCTTCAAAAAGGCCTACGTGTCTATGCAGCAATATTTAAAGTGCTTTGTATATGTCTAAGAAAAAACGTGTCTATCATACAGCTTTGGCATGTTTTCAATTTATACATGAACCTAGGTTTTTAAGAGACGTCTTCTGAGTCACGTTGTTACTTTGGATGCCACCAACATTGATATGTAAACCTAATTTCAGGGGGAAGCAGAATATAATTAGTGAGGATACTTTTATGTGTCTATCTTTATTTGTACTTTCCCAAAGTGAAAGCTTCATTTTCACTACACCAATATAGAATGCCATCTCAAAAGACCTGAGACAGGGATCAGGGGTGGGCTAGAAGGGATCAATGGGGGAAAAGTGGACATATGTACTACTTTCAACAATAAAGATTCATTAAAAAAAAAAGAAAAATCACCCCTCAAAGATTCCTTTTAAAAAGTGATTATTGTAACGAGAAACTTTTTAGTAGCATTTAGCTCCTTTTCTCATCCCTGTTGTCATTAGATACAGATATTCAATTTATATATATAACAATTTAGCCTATATATTTTAAAAAGTTAGAAGTCCATTTAACAAAAATGTGATCATGTTAAAGCATATACCCAAAGCTAATTGGATTTTTCCTGAAAGTTGTTCAAAATGAGAAATAAAAGTTTTGTGTTTTCTTTATTAAAAAAAATTATGGCTTCTCCCTTAGGATTTTTAGAGAGTAATGGAAATACATAAATTTTTTACTTCATAAAACCAAATGAAAGTTTAAAATGATTTCTTTAAATCTTATTTTTTTCACTGGTAATTGTAATTCCCACTACCCCCCTTATAACCTCCCCCCACAAAACAAAACAAAAAAAAGGAAAAAAAATAGACTTGTAGTAAAAAAAAAAAAAAAAAAATTCTTCAGCAGAGCCTGATCCTCCCTCTTTGCAAAAACTCTGCTGTCAGGGTTACCCTATTGCTCTGGCTCAACCCTCTCAGAGATTTTTTTTTTTTTTTATCATTATTTATATTGGGCTCCTCTGAAAAGGTGGTGGAAAACAAGATCTCCTTGGGTAATCTGCCTTTGAAGCCCATTTTTTGCACAGTTTAGTGGCCTGAAAAATGGTTTCCAGGTCAAAGAGTTAATGGTATTTTTAAGTCTCTGCTTATTTTGTTGGTAACCTTGTTCTCTAGTAGGCTTCTGATTTGTTCACTCCCAGTCAGTTTGTGTAAATAATAATTCTCAAAGTTTTTCCTCTTGATATGGTTCTCAAATCCATTTGATTTCTTTTTTTCACACCCTTTGTTTCTCTTTCATCTTGATGTTGTTACCTTGAGAACAGAGTCTTATATGGAAAGGTTATCTTAATGTTGTCTTTGATGTTCATCACCTTTCCAAACTGAAATGTTTTATTGGGCCCTTATCATTGAAAATATATTAAAAGTTTTGTCAAAAAGCTGTCAGCTCTTTCAAATCTGCAAGATTCTGAATTTATGTAATGTTATTTTTTTGTATTTTTTGCCTGCAAACAGGTTCATTTCTATCTTTAAAATTTTGCCTAATGTAGCCAGTAATAGACAATACGCTAGATGTTTTTGGAACATTTCCTCTAAAGTAAACATGTGGCCTGCCTCAAAACCAATTGCAGTTGTCCCTATTACCAAATTTGTTGCCAGTACACAATACATATTATGATCTTTCCAGCCCCTGATATTGATTGATTCACTCCTTACTACCTCACTCTTAATTAAATAACAAATATAGGGTGTCCCAAAAAAAATGTATACACAAACTTTGAGTCATTATAAAGGCAGGCACTGTTTATTAAAATACATTTTATTTTCAAAATTGAGCTATCAGTTGTTAAAGTTTGTATACATTTTTTAAAAATATATATTTTTTTAGTGATTTTAGAGAGGAAGGGAGAGGGAGAGAGAGAAAACATCAATGATGAAAGAGAATCATTGATCAGCTGCCTCCTGAACATCCCCCTACTGGGGATCCAGCCTGAAATCCAGGCATGTGCCCTAACAGGGAATTGAATTGTGATCTCCTGGTTCATAGGTTGATGCTCAACCACGGAGCCACACTGGCTGGGGCAAATTTGTATACAATATTTGGGATACCGTGTATTTTTAGAGTTTTTGTATAACCACCTCTTTCTTTTGATACCAATTTCTGTTTTAATGTAAATATTCACAAATTAAAAAACAAAACAAAAACTAATTCTATTTTTTTATTCCTCCCAAAAAATATTTTTCACTGCATTAAACTTTAATACAATTTGACCTGTCCTCTTTCTTCTAGCTATGCTCTGTAGAATAAGGTGCTGCCAAGATACTTTCAGCAGGGGAATTGAGGACATGACAATTGCATGGGATGATTTTAAGAGTCATGCCTGGGAGTGGCTTTAATTGCTCCTAGCCATATAAAATGAGCCAAAGCCCTGTCTTATGGGAGCAGCCTAAAAGCAAGGATTCTGGGAAATGTACATGAACATTGATTACTGGTGAGAACAGGAAATGTTTGCCACAGTGGTTCATTTATGACCAAAAAAAAAACCAAACCAAACCAAAACAAACCCACAAAAACAAACAAAAAACATTTGTATCTAAAGATGTAATGAAAATGTATTATTCAATACATTGATTATAAGGTATATTTGAGACACAAGAAGGTTCCAAAAAGAAAAAAAAAAGATGAACTCAGGTTTGGAGAAAAAAAAAAAAGAAGCCAACAAACAAACAAACAAACAAACAAACAAACAAAAAAACTGCTCTAGAACACTGAAATCTAAAGAGCCCATGAAAGAGACTCACAACTACGAAGTTACAAATAAACATGAAATATAAGGGATTCTTACAACATGAGAATGATAAAGAAAAACTATCTTTAAAAGTGCAGCAAGCTGAACCAAAACTTGAGAGAATTATATAGAAAATAGAAATAGAAAATTTAACAAGATTTTAAGAGATAAAGCTGCTACGGCCAAAAAATGTATGTATTGTATTTTAAAAAATATATTTTTGTTTAGAAATTATTTGGAGAGTGATTTTTCAACAACAGTGACTTTGAGAATGTGATGTTTCACCATTTTAGATAAGTTAATATATTTTAGTAAAGTTAGTGTATTTTGAAATATTTAATAAACTTTAAATCTCATTTTCAAAAACCATTTTGATTTACAGTAAAAATATTTCTGAGAAAAAAGTATACTTATCTCTAATAACAAGCGAGTTTCTCTTTTGTTCTATGTTGCTTTATAATAATCTTTAATGAACTGTACACCATCATATTAGAAAATTTAGGTGGTATGAGTGTTGCACATTCCACAAAAATATATTTTATACAATCATTCTATGTTGTTTTATGAAACAGAAAAGATCTTGTAAGAATACACAATATTAAGGGAGGAGAAAGGAATGATATCCAATCTAGTTTATAGAATTATTGTAAATGTTTTCTTATACCCAAGGCTAACTTTAAGGCAGGCACCAAGATAACTGAACTTTGCTGTGAAACAAAGAAATTGCTGAGCAGTAACTTGCAGATCATGTGTCATCTATCATCCTCTTGAAGGATATTTTGACATAAAGTTTAATTTGAGAATCAGTTACCATCTTTAAAAAAAATCCCATGGTGCTTGTTTTCCACCATCCCTTTTTATAAATTGTCAGGAATGAAACTAATCCAAAGTGCTTTTACAACCTGCAATTTCAAAAATAATGCTCATCCACCCAACTCAAATATGTACATGAAACTCTCTGACTTGCTAAAGAAAGAACTTTTGTCATTAGATTAAAAGGCTAATGTCTCCTTCTCAGTTAAAGTATAAGAATAAATACAAAAGCCCTTAGCTATTTCAGACAACATAGAGAATGTAGCAGATTATGTTTTCTGGGATGTGACTGTTCAGGAAAGCTGAGAATAGTTTATATCCAATATTTAAAAGAACTGAAGATGTCCCACAATTTTTGCCTTTGAAAATTAAAATAAGTTTATTTCTAATAAAAGTGGCATGCTTTAGCTGAAACCGGTTTGGCTCAGTGGATAGAGCATTGGTCTGCGGACTGGGGGGTCCCAGGTTCGATTCCGGTCAAGGGCTTGTGCATTGGTTGTGGGCACATCCCCAGTGGGGGGTGTGCAGGAGGCAGCTGGTTGATGTTTCTCTCTCATTGATGTTTCTAGCTCTCTGTCTTTCTCCCTTCCTCTCTGTAAAAAAATCAATAAAATATATTAAAAAAAAAAAAAAAATAAATAAATATTTGTTTAAAAAAAAAAGTGGCATGCTTTACTATATAATAGATTAGATTTTTTGGATTGGATGTAGATAAAGAAAGGAGGTACCATAAAATACACACAGATTTTAGTTAGAAAATGTCTGATGTTTGAAATTTTAATTAGCAGTAAGAGAATTCCAGATTTGTCAAATAACAATGTTTTACAGAGTTTGTATGAGCTAATTTTTAAAGGAGAGAAATGAATATAAATTCATTTTGAAAACTCATAGATGATTACCTTCTCTGAGTGAAGTTGATATTTAGACAATGAAGAATAATTTTTATTCTGAACATATATATAATAAATGATAACCTTAGATTGTTATCTGGGAATTTTCCAATAGTATGGAAATCATTATATTCCTGAAATGATAAGTTACATAGTATTCAACTACACAGTTACCTGATTTATGTTAATATAAATGATTAATGGCCACTATGACAAGATAATCAAAAGTGTTTTCCTCATATTTCCATAGTGATGCCCCATTTCTTGAGCATATCAATATAACCCAATCAAGTAGAAAATAAGCCATCAGCAACAGTAATTTGTATTTAAAATTTATTTAAAATTCCAGCAGTGAGAAACAGACTCCCAAGAAACAAATTAGAGAAGTCATGAAACATTGTTTACCATTTTTCATCACAAAGATTATTAATTGCCTGTTTAACACATGTGGGCATGTGATTTTGAATTACTATTGCTTGATATATTATTAATAGAAACAGAATAGAAATCTAGAGAAATCATTGGGTTTTAAGTTTATGAGACCTAAAATTTAGTTATGATCCCACTAACCAGTATTACAGTTTCTGATAAATCACTTAATCTTTTTGGACAGACTGTATGTGGATTGGCTTGCTTTTAAAAAATCTTTATTATTTTATGGACTCTTGACTCCCTTACCATATAATTTATAATATAAACAGACCACTAAATAATTGTTAAACAAAAACATTAGTTAAGATTTTGAACTACCTCCATCCAGTTGAATAAAATGGTTAAATGCATTTTGGGCAGTACTAAAAGAGAAATTATATTTAACAATACAGTTGTAGCTCTCCTTAATATTGCAGCTTTATTTATGTTGTGCTGATATAGAGATATTAAAAGACAACACAAAGTAGAGGTTATGAGTGTGGACTCGGGAACTGGAACTACTACATTTGAATCCCAAGTCTGACACTTACTAGCTTTATCATCTTGAAAAGTGATTCAACCTCTATTCTTAGAGTTTTCTCACCGGTGAAATGAAAAATAAGAGTTTTTACCTCATAATGCTGATTTAAATAGTAAATAATAGAGCCTATCAGAATCTGTGTTTTTTTCCATGATTATTATATGCATTTTCTCCACGTTATTACCGGTTACTATAAAAAGATTCCTTTTTCTTAAATATTATGCATTTGAAAGCAATTTCAATATTTATTTATTTATTTTTATTTCAGAAAGCCTAGAGTATGGAATTATGTGGCTGAATTTTAGAATGACTCTCTAATTTTTTAAAATATATTTTTATTGATTTCAAAGAGGAAGGGAGAGGGAGAGCGAGATGGAAACATCAATGATGTGTGAAATTCATTGATTGGCTGCCTCCTGCATGCCTCACACTGGGGATTGAGCCGCAACCCAGAATCAAACCCGGGACACTTCAGTCCGTAGGCTGACGCTCTATCCACTGAGCCAAACCGGCTAGGGCATGACTCTCTAATTTTTAATGTAACCTCCATTTGCTTTTAGTTCTTTTTACCCTCCACAATATCTTGGGAATGCTGTGTAAAGAGTAATCACACTGTGAATACTTTCTACTTTTTTATTGCATTGCACTGATTTCAGTTGAACAAAAATTTCCATGTAAAGTAGGTAAGTGGAGATTTATGCGTTTTGATAAAGGTATACATGGAGACTAAAATTGTCTCTACATTGGCTGAATTGCATAATATGAAATAAAATTATCTAATATTTACTTAACTCATCCACATGGCCTCAATAAAGCTGACATGAAAGACAGAAGCCTATTTCAAGGGAGTTAACAAAGAAGAATGTAGTAGAAATGGCAGCCATTCTTTGTCTTGCAGTCTACAGAAAAGATTCTCTTAATTATTTGAATACTAGAGGCTCGTTGCATGAAGATTTGTGCAATAGACCTTCCTTTCCCTGGCTGCTGGCACCGGTTTTCCTCCGGTACCTGGGACCCAGGCCTTCAATCTGGCCTCCGCTCCAGCCAGAGTGCCGCTCCTGTAGCTCCCTCTGTCCCCTGCCCTCCCCCTCATAGCAGGTGTCCTGCCCCGCCTGGCTACTCCATGCCTGCCTGCGTGCTGCCCAGAGGGCCGGTGCGGCTTGGGGGATGGGGCCGCTGCCCTCTTTGTCAGGTTAATTTGCATACTCATGCCTCTTTGGCTGGTGGGCATTGCAAAGTGATGGTCAATTTGCATATTTCTCTTTTATTAGTGTAGATATATGCTTGGCAATAATTGAGGTGGTAATGACTTATTTTGGACCATGGCTTAATTGTATTTTGGCTGCCCTACTTTAGCCATTTGATCAAGGGAGAAACTAAATAAGTGGTTTGGATCTTACAACCTTATATAAAAAAAGCCTTGTCTATGTCACAGCAGTTTCTTGTTTCCTATGTGCTTTTTAAGAATGTCTACCATAGTCAGCCACCATCGCAAATTGAGAGTTTGTCTATGTTTGTCTATTATATCTCCTAAAATAAAATAAGAATAATGATGTGCCTATCCTATCTAATAAAGAGGGAATATGCTAATTGACCATCACATCCTCATAAATATGGCAGCGCCCACAGCCAATAAGGAGGGAATATCTAATTGACTGCCACACCCTCAAAGATGGCAGTGTCCACAGCCACGAGATGGTGGCACCCAGTCCCCTCAGCCCCATCAGAGCGGCAGGTGCGTGGCATGGCCAGACCTCCTCCCAGATTAGTCTGGCCACTCCACACGCCTGCCTCCGGAGTCCCCTGGTCCCCTCAGCTTACCAGCCACCCAGGGCAGGCCTGAGGTGCAGGCAAACCTCAGATGGCAGCTGTCCAGCCGCCCAGGGTTTGCTGAGGCTTGCATTGCCGGCTGTGGCAGCAGCAGAGGTGTGATGGGGCATTGCCTTCCCCTGCTTGCTGGGTCACCTCCCGCCCCTGAGGGCTCCTGGACTGTGAGAGGGGGCAGGCCGGACTGAGGGACCCCCCCTCCAGTGCATGAATTTTCAAATTCATGTTTTATAAATCTTGAAATGACTGTTTAGTTGCTGTAATAAGCATAAATAACACAAATAAATTGAATTGTTCCTTAAGATCTTTTTTTCTGTACCTGAAGATAGGACATAACTTCACTAATTTTCATTTGGAAATGTGGACTCCGTAAGATACTGAAGCTAGATGCATAAAGAATGTGGCAAAACTGGTTCTGCATGTTATCCATGTTATAATGTCAATCTGAATATATTTAGCTACGGCTTAATTGCTCAAGACATGATCTAGTCTGAGAAAATGATACTAATAAAGGAGTATGAACAAACTCTCCCTTTAGAATTTTATTAAACACTTTTATTTTAAGGCTAATCATTTCCTTGATCATTCATTTCCTGGGAGAGTTCTTCAAAGCAGAACACATGAGATTATTTTAAGTTGACAGCTCTCCAGTGGCAGCTTACTTAAACCAGTAATAAGCTTGGGAACTGTGATAAGAGATACAATCAACTTAAGAGCTTTATGGGGGAAAAATCATAAAAATATACATTAAAACAACCGAGTAAGAGGTATTTGATTGCCACCTTTCCAAATACCACCAAGTCACATTCAGAATGATGAATAATGAATAGCAGAAATTTGCCAGCTCATTGCAGCAATCCACACTTTACTTGGAAGGCTCTCTATTCCTTTCAACTACCAAAATCTTTTCCACTTATCAAGGCTGAGCTCAACATTTCTTTTCCATAAAAATCTCTCTGAATCTGAAAGCCTTCAAAAATGTTCTCCTCCTCTGAGAAAATAGCAATTTTAGTTTACATGATCATGTTTAGCATTACAACATATGATTTTGTTTTCAAATTCTCTTTTTAGTGTAATAATCCTGTTTTATATAATTATTTACCAGGTACTTCTATTTATATGTACATGTCAAATGATAAGATCTTCTCAAATATGAAAACACCTGGATCTTTTGTAGGTCAGTTCACTGGAACACAAACTCAGAAACAGAGATTATTATGCAGGAGTTTTATTAGGAAGATATTTATGTTGGGATAAACATCTGTGGAAGAGGAAGAGGGGAGACATGGAGGGAGAAAATGTAGGGTTGTGATTTAGTTTCACAGTGATCTCAGATGATCCCTCAGGGAGCTATGAAACTGAGGTGGCACTTCAGAAGTGTCCTAAATTGTAACAAGAGAGTTAAGGCTTTATAATCTCTCACTGAACAGTGATTACATGTAGGTTATCCTGGGAAGGTGGGGAAGGCAGTGTTCTCTAGTTAAAACCACTTTATACCAACCGAAGGACGTGTATGCATGCATATAAGCATAACCAATGGACACAAGACACTGGGGGCAGGGGTGAGGGCATGTGCTGGGGGTAGGGGAGGCCGGGGGAGGACAATGGGGGGAAAAAACAGAGACATACTAGGTGTACTGGTTAATAATGGTGGATTTTGTAATCAAAGACAACACAATAATTTCAAGAGAAACATCAAAAGTGCTTTATTCAAAGTAATGTACATTGGTAGCTACACATTTCCTCATCTTTCAGGTAATTTGTGGATACCGTCCCAATAGGACTCTTCTTGTTTTGAGGCAAACCATTTAGAGACCAAATTTTCCACTTCGTTCGTTTTGAAGTGCTGCTTAGAAAGTGTGTGTGCCATCGATTGAAACAAGTGGTAATCTGAAGGAGCAAGGTTTGGTGAATATAGCGGGTGGGTTAATACTTCCCAGGCAAGATCTTTTAACGTGTTTTTAACTGGTTTTGAAATGTGTGATGGTGCGTCATCATGAAGCAAAATTACTTTGCCGTGTCTTCTGGACCATTTTGGTCATTTTATGATCAAAGCATGGTTCAAATTGATTATTTGTTGTAGGTAGCAATCAGTATTAATGGTTTCACCTGGTTTTAGAAGCTCATAATACACCACACCTTCCTGATCCCACCAAATGTAGAGCACTGTCTTCTTTCCGAAGCGATTTGGCCTTTCAGTCAATGTTGATGGCTGACCCGGACCAACCCATGATTTTGTGCATTTGGGATTCTCACAATAAATCCACTTTTCATCGCCAGTCACAATTTGATGCAAAAAAAGACTTTCTTTTGTGCTGTTGAAGCAACATTTTACTGATGACTTTTCGGTTTTCCATTTGTCTTTCGTTCAGTTGATGTGGCACCCATTTTCCTTCCTTTAAGATTTTTTCCATTGCTTGTAAATGATTGGAAATTGTTTGCTAAGCAATGTTTAATCTTTCTGCAAGTTAATTTGGAGTTTGACACACATCTTCATCCAATAATGCTTGTAATTGTTGGTCTTCAAACTTTTTCAGTTGACCTGGACATTCTTTGTCTTTCACATTGAAATTATCACTTTTAAAGTGTTTAAACCAGCGTTCACAAGTCTCTTGAGATGGAGTATGTTCACCATAAGCTTCTGAAGTATATGATAACTTTCAGCAGCACTTTTCTTCAAAATAAAATAATGAATTAAAACTTCCCACAAATGCTCTTTTTTTGGCACAAAATTCAACATTTTTAAGCATAAAAATATCTATGATGTTAACACCTTCAGAAAATTTGACATATGAAGTTTTGAAGTTTGCTGTCAATACAACAAAATAGCATACATATCAAATCACATATATATATCAACGTATGTGTAACTCCAGCTATTGAAAAAAATCCACATTATTAACTAGTACACCTAGTATGCACTACTATTTGTAATATTTTAAACAATAAAATAAAAAATAAAACAACAACAACAAAAAAAAATAATTTATAAAGAGGGTAGAAAATTGAGAGTTGTCTTCTAACAATCCCAGTAACTAGAGACTTAAGTTCAATAGATGTAGGTGTTTAACAGATGTAGGTGGCATGTAACAATATTCATTAAATATTCTTAAATAAAACTGGGAAAATAAAAAGTTAGGAAAGCAACTCAACTAAATGCATCAATGTTAACAAATGTAATATGGTGCTATGGAAAAGTATTCCAAAGCAAACAGAGCCTATAAAATGGACCCATATGTGTCCCTCTCTGCATAGGACAATAATGCAACAGTATTTTGTCTTTAGTATTCTCCAGGGGATTGTGTGAGTCCTTTACCTAGACTGTATTATAGCCTAAGTTCTTCATCTGCCCAGAACGGCTTCCTCTTTTTTTTATCTTACCCATTTATTTCCCTAATAGCACACTCCCTAATGAAATCCCTGCTTAATAATTTGTATCTCAAAATTTAATTTAATAGCATATAGGTGATTTTCTGACCCCAGGAAATGGAAATATGGTTCTGTTGCTTCTTCAGAACTTTCTGGAGTGTAGGGGGCATCTGAAGAACCATTCCAAAATTATAAGATGTTTTAGTCTAAATGTAACAATTGAAGTTATAAGATGAAAGAATCCACTGTACCATCTATTGCATATTATGTCTAACAAAGAACAAACAAACAAACAAAATTAGTCTTTGGACTAAGTCTTCCTTTAATGCAATGTCAGCTTCTATTGATAGGACAGTAGGAGGCTGTAACCACATGGTCCCTGTTCCTAGAGCATAGGCAAGCTGATCAGTATCACTTTAATGAAATGTCAAGACTCAGTAATAAGCTGCAGGTAGTAGCTTCAGTGGATATTTGTGAGTATGAGGTGGTACAAAGCAGCAATATATCATGAGAGAGGTATCTTGAAAGGGTAGGTATAAGGAATGAAAGTAAGAGTTGTTATCAGACATCAGAATAATTTAGAGGAGATGAACTCTTAAAAGAGAATTTAACAATGCAGAGGTCAGACTAAAGGTTCAAAGGGTGTTGCTTCATTGGAAGGGAGAGAAATGAATAAAGGATTGGAAACAAAAGGGATATGAAAAGCTGTTTTTGAGGTATCATAAATGTTAAATAAAAGGGCAATGCAGTAACTATATTAATAGGATGATATTCTCAATTTAAAATTTTGTGTGTTTATGTGTTATGTGTATGTTTGTTATGAATAATGGGAAAGTGATATAAATTTGGTAAAAAGTAACATTAATACTAAATATTTAATGTGTACCATATAATTTAATAAACATTGGGGATTCAACAAAATAGTCACTAATTCAACAAATACTTGTTGAATTTCTACTAAGAAACACTAAGTGTCCTTGAGGCTGAGGATACAGAATAAAAAAATTGCCAAAAATTTCTGCCCTTATGACATTTACACTGCAGTGGATAAGTAATTATATTCTTGTAGATCTTTAATCCAATCATTTTCTGAGGTGTCTTCACATGCTGCAAAGGCTTGAATATTAAAAATGTAATGCTACTCTCTGTAGCTAGGATTCTAGATGAACCTCTTAGATGAACAATCACATAAGACTTGGAATCAGGAGTTAAATGAAAGCCACCTTCTGTCCTTTTATAGCTCCTTTCTTCCAGCAGATAAATGATGACAGCTTCTCTACAGAGTTCCAGCGCAGATGTGGATGTTGAGAGGTAATTACAGCAGCAGCAGAAGGAAAGATTCTTGATTCCAGCTTCAGGGTAGCAGCTAAAGGTGTATGTTCTTGATCTCCTGACGTATGTTGCAGTCTCATAGGTTGTAGTTCCCTAGGTGAGTCTGTTATTTAAATTTTCCAGAATTTATACTGGAGATACAGCTGACATTTGAACAATTTTGTTAGTATCTAATTGTCTGTATAAAATATCTTCTTACTCAAAATAACCGAGATTTCTGTTTCCTCACTAAACTTGTACTGATAGTGTAAGCACAATATTATTCTATAACTTGAGATACTTAAAGTATAGCAGAATAGGTTGGCATATATCTCTCAATAGAAGATGAAGATATTTTAATTTTAATTCATTACTGTAATTACACTGAATCACTCTACATGACAGTAAAATTAACCCAACTACATAATATTAGAGTTCTGGTCCAGATGGTAGCATAAGTAAACACAGTAGTTGGAATTTCCTACAACCACATCAAAATTACGTCTAAATTACAGAACAACCATCATTCAGAACTGACTGAAATCTATAACTAATGATATAAAAAAGAAGCCACATTGAGACTGATAAGAAGAGCAGAGACACAGAACTGGCTAATTCCACACCCACATGAGGCACTTAAAAACCAGTTGCTCAGTGGTTAGAGCATCAGCCTGCAGACAGAAGGACTGAGGATTCCCTTACCGGTCAAGTGCAAGTACCTCTGTTGCAGGTTGGGTTCCCAGCCCAGGTCAGGTCTCATGTGGGAGACAATTAATTTATCTCTTTCTCTCTCTTCTTTCTTCCCCTTCTTCCCTCCCTTCCACTCTCTTATAAAAAAATCAATGGGAAAATATCTTGAAGCAAGGATTAAAAAACAAACAAACAAAATAGGAGGGATATCTTCCCTGTGAAGATCAAGGGAGTCTCAAGCCCAACCAGAAACCTTGGTCCAGCTCTCCAGGGTCAGTAAGAGAAGTATCCATACCTTCTAGCTGTAAAAACCAGCAGATTATGGCTGAATGAGATGAATGGCTTTAAATATGAGGATCAAATGTTTGAAACTAATTAAAAAATAGAGACTACATTATGCCCTCAAAAGAAGTGTAGAAAAAGACACAATTCATTAAAGTAAGAATGGATTCATTTGACTACATTAATTTATATATATATATATGTGTATATATATATGTATATGTATATATATATTTATTTATTTATATATATATATATATATATATATATATATATATATATATATATATATATATATATATATAAAGAGCCAGGGTCCATCACATCCAAAACGATCAGAGGGACGACCAAATGCCAGGAATCCCATTCATCTGCACTCCAGACCCTGACAGGAGGGATGAGGGAACCCATTCCTCGCAGAATTGGCCATTGGACAGCTTGCTGTCAACAGCCAGCCAGGAATCCCATTCACCTGAAACTTGTACCCTGACAGCAGGGAGGAGGGAACATGTCTAAAGACCACTTATTGGAACAAAGTACCTCTGAAGCCGAAAGAAGCCATTGTTGGAGACAAAATGTATCTGAAGGCCAACTATTGGCACAAGGTATCTTTGCAGCCGAAAGAAAGCATCGTCGTCAACAGAATATGTCTGAGGAGCAACTATTGGCACAACGTTCCTCTGAAGCCAAAAGAAGCTGGCATCAGCGACAGAATGTATCTGAAGACCAACAATTGGCAAGAACATACTTCTGCAGCCAAAAGAAGCCGGTGTTATCTACAGAAAATGTCTGAAGACCAACATGCCTCTGAAGTTGAAAGAAAGTGGTGGTGACAACAGAATATGTCTGAATAACAGCCAACAGCAAGTACTACCAATACTGGTAGGAACTGCTTTCACAGCAAAAATGGAGTAAATGAGGATGCAATTATCGAACATAGTTGTGGTGGAATGACTGTTAGATGTCAATTTTGCCTATCACTATATTTCTCTGATGAAAAACCATCTGACGGAAAATTTACTCCATGTTGTAGCAAAGGTAAAGTTTGTCCAAATGATATATATTTTCCAGAATACCCAGCATATTTTAAAAATTAATGATAAATGAAGATTCTGACAGTAAAAATTTCATGGGAAATATTCATTCAATAAATAGTTCTTTTGCTTTTGCTTCAGTGGGTGCAAATATTGCATCACCATTAGGACATGCGTCATACTGTTTTAGAATACAAGGACAAGTTTTTACCGTACTAGAATTTTACATACTTCGGATGGTGCTTCTTAGATGTTTGCTCCACTCTGTATTTTAGATATGGCCGAAGCAATGAGTAAAGGATTAGCAATGCCAGAAAACCAAGGCTGCTCAGAAAGACTCATGATCAACATCAACAACCTCATGCATGAAATAAATGAATTAACAAAATCATAAAAGATGCTACATGAGCTAGAAAAGGAAGCCCAATCTGAAGCAGCAGCAAAAGGTATTGTTCCCATGGAAGTAACAGTGGCAATAAAATATGATAGTAACAGTGATCCGGGTAGATGTAATTCTCCCCGTGTAACCAAGGTTGCTGTCATATTCAGAAACGAAGATGGAGAACCTCCTTTTGAAAGGGACTTGCTTATTCATTGTAAACCAGATCCCAATAATCTGAATGCCACTAAAATTAAACAAATCAGTATCCTGTTTCCTACATTAGATGCAATGACATATTCTTTTTCCACATGGTGAAAACGGCTGGGGAACAGATATTGCATTAAGACTCAGAGACAACAGTGTAATCGACAATAATACTAGATGAAATGTAAGCACACGAGTCACACAAATGCAGTATTATGGATTTCATCTCTCCGTCTGGGACACATTCAATCCTATTTTAAATGCAGGAAAATTAACTCAACAGTTTATTGTCGATTCATATTAAAAAATGGAAACCAATCTAATAAATTTCATTAAAGCAAACCAATCTAAGTTGAGAGTTGAAAAATATAGTGGTTTGATGGATTACCTCCCATCTAGATCTGAAAATGACAATGTGCCAATTGGTAAAATGATAATACTTCCATCATCTTTTGAGGGTAGTCCCAGAAATATGCAGCAGCAATATCAGGATGCTATGGCAATTGTATCAAAGTATGGCAAGTCTAATTTATTCATAACCATGACTTGCAACCCCAAATGGGCAGATATTACAAACAATTTACAATGCTGGCAAAAAGTTGAAAACAGATCTGACTTGTTAGCCAGAGTTTTTAATATTAGGCTGAATGCTCTTTTAAATGATATATGTAAATTCCATTTATTTGGCAAAGTAATAGCTAAAATTCATGTCATTGAATTTCAGAAATGCAGACTGCCTCACACTCACATATTATTGATATTAGATAGTGAATCCAAATTATGAACAGAAGATGACATTGACCATATAGTTAAGGCAGAAATTCCAGATGAAGACCAGTGTCCTGGACTTTTTCAAATTATAAAATCAAATATGGTATATGGACCATGTGGAATACAAAATCCAAATAGTCCATGTATGGAAAATGTTCAAAGATATATACAAAAGAATTTCAAAATGCAATCATTAGAAATATTGATGAATATCCCAAATACAAATGAAGATCTGGTAGCGCCATGTCTATTGGAAATAAAGTTGTCGATAACACTTGGATTGTCCCTTATAACCCGTATTTGTGCCTTAAATATAACTGTCGTATAAACATTGAAGTCAGCGTATCGATTAAAAGTGTCAAATATTGCCAAAACCGGTTTGGCTCAGTGGATAGAGTGTTGGCCTGTGGACTGAAAGGTCCTAGGTTTGATTCCTGTCAAGGGCATGTACCTTGGTTGCTGGCACATCCCCGGTAGGGGGTGTGCAGGAGGCAGTTGGTCGATGTTTCTCTCTCATTGATGTTTCTAGCTCTCTATCCCTCTCCCTTCCTCTCTGTAAAAAATCAGTAAAATATATTAAAAAAAAAAAGAAAAAAAAGAGTTCTTTAAAAAATAAATAAATAAATAATAAAAGTGTCAAATATTTATTAAAATATATCTATAGAGGGCACTATTGTGCAAATATTCAAATTTCTGAAAAAAATATTATCAATCATGACGAAGTACAGGACTTCATTGACTCCAGGTATGAGAGCGCTCATGAGGCTATTAGGAGACTTTGTGCAAATGCATGACCAATCTCATGCAATCATAAGATTAGCTATTCATTTGCCAAAGGAACAAAATTTGTATTTTTACACTGATAAATTTGCTGAAGTTATACACAGGGCTAACACACATAATTCTACTTTGATGGCTCGGTTTTTAGTGAATAGAGAAGATTCTGACACACGTAATTATTATTATTGGGAGGTTCCACAACATTATGTGTTTAATAATTCTTTGTGGAGAAAACACCAAAAGGATGGGAATAAAGTATTAAGTAGACTGTTTACTGTGAGCTTTAGAGAACCAGAACGATATTACCTTAGACTTTTGCTTCTGCATGTAAAAGGTGCGATAAGTTTTGATGATCTGCAAACTGTAGGAGGCATAAGTTATGATACATTTAGTGAAGCTGCTAAACATCGAGAATTATTAATCAACTAGAGGCCCGGTGCATGAAATTCATGCATGGGGGGGGGGTGTCCCTCAGCCCAGCCTGCACCCTCTCCAATCTGGGACATCCCTTTCACAATCTAGGACTGCTGGCTCCCAACTACTCACCTGCCTACCTTCCTGATTGTTCTTAACTGCTTCTGCCTGCCAGCCTGATCACCCCCTAGCCACTCCCCTGCCAGCCTGATTGATGTCTAAATACTTCCCTGCCAGCCTGTTTGCCCCCAACTTCCCTCCTCTGCCAGCTTGGTCACCCCTAACTGCCCTCCCCTGCAGGCTGGATTGCCCCTAACTGTCCTCCCTTGCAGGCCTAGTCCCTCCCAACTGCCCTCCCCTGCTGGCCATTTGTGGTGGCCATCTTGTGTCCACATGGGGGCAGGATCTTTGACCACATGGGGGCAGCCATCTTGTGTGTTGGAGTGATGGTCAATCTGCATATTACTCTTTTATTAGATAGGATAGAGGCCTGGTGCATGGGTGGGGACCAGCTGGTTTTCCCTGAAGGGTGTCCTGGATCAGGGTGGGGGTTCCCTTGGGGTATGGGGCAGCCCCTGGGCGAGGGGCTTGTGGTGGTTTGCAGGCCGGCCACACCCTCCTGGCGACCCAATCAGAGGCCCTGGTATATGGGATTTATTTATCTTCTACAATTGAAACTTTGTAGCCTGGAGTGGAGCCAAGCCTTCTGCTTGCTCTGTGGCGGCAGCCATTTCTGTTGAGATTTACCATATTTTCCGGCGTATAAGACGACTTTTTAACCCAGGAAAATCTTCTCAAAAGTCAGGGGTCATCTTATACGCCAGGTGTCATCTTATAGGGCGGGTATATCCCAAACTCTATATTTGAACTGGAAAAGTTGGTGGTTGTCTTATACGCCCAGTCGTCTTATATGCCAGAAAATATGGTATTTATCTTCTATAATTGAAACTTTGTAGCCTTAAGCAGAGGCCAAAGCAGGCCACGGCTGCAGAAGCTTGGCTTCCTCCATCGCCGGGGGCAACCCCAGCCTCTTGCTCTTTCCAGCTCCATGGCTGCTGCCATTTTTGTTGGGATTTATTTATCTTCTATAATTGAAACTTTGTAGCCTTAAGCAGAGGCCTGGGCTGGCCAGGGTGTGAGGAAAGCTTGGCTTCCTCCATTGCCGGGGAAACCCAAGCCTCCCTCCTGCTCTCTCCACGGCTGCAGCCATCTTGGTTAGGTTAATTTGCATACTCACTCCTGATTGGCTTGTGGGCATGGCTTATGGGCATGGCTTGTGGGTATAGCGGAGTGATGGTTAATTTGCATATTACTCTTTTATTAGATAGGATGACACTTTCTGGAAAGATATGATTGACGATGCGATCATCCTTAATATGTCCAAACAACTATGGCAACTTTTTGCATATATATGTGTGTTTGGATGTCCTTCTGATGCAGATAAATTATGGGATGAGAATAAATCTCATTTTATTGAAGACTAGAAGCCCGGTGCATGAAATTCGTGCACGGAGGGAGGTTGTCCCTCAACCCAGCCTGTACCCTCTCCAATCTGGGACTCCTGGAGGGATGTCCAACTGCCCGTTTAGGCCCGATCCTGGGGGATTGGGCCTAAACGGGCAGTTGGACATCCCTCTCACAATCCAGGACTGCTGACTCCCAACTGCTTGCCTGCCTTCCTGATTGCCCCTAACCGCTTCTGCCTGCCAGCCTGATCACCCCCTAACCATTCCGCTGCCAGCCTGGTTGATGCTGAACTGCTCCCCTGCCAGCCTGTTTGCCCCCAACTGCCCTCCCTTGCAGGCCTGGTCCCTCACAACTGCCCTCCCTTGCAGGCCTGGTCCCTCACAACTGCCCTCCCTTGCAGACCGGGTGCCTCCCAACTGCCCTCCCCTGCTGGCCATCTTGTGGTGGCCATCTTGTGTCCACATGGGGGCAGGATCTTTGACCACATGGGGGCAGCCATATTGTGTGTTGGATTGATGGTCAATCTGCATATTACTCTTTTATTAGATAGGATAGAGGCCTGGCGCAGGAGTGGGGGCCAGCTGGTTTGCCCTGAAGGGTGTCCCGGATCAGGGTGGGGGTTCCCTTGGGGTGTGGGGTGGCCTGGGCAAGGAGCCTGCGGTGGTTTGCAGGCTGGCCACACCCCCTGGTGACCCAAGCGGAGGCCCTGGTATCTGGAATTTATTTTCCTTCTACAATTGAAATTTTGTAGCCTGGAGCGGAGCCAAGCCTTCTATTCCCTCCGGGGTGGCAGCGATTTCTGTGGCAGTTAATTCACCTTCTACAATTGAAACTTTGTAGCCTTAAGCAGGTGAGCCCCGCCAGGGTGTGCAGAAAGCTTTGTTTCCCCTGTTGCCGCCGGGAACCCTGGCTTGCTCTCTCAAGCTCCGTTCTGCTGCCATTTGTTTGAATTTGTTTACCTTCTATAATTGAAACTTTTTAGCTTGAGTGGAGGCTTAGGCGTGCAATGGCTATGGAAAGCTTGGCTTCCTCTGTTACCTGGGAAACCTTGCTCTCTGTGGCTGTAGCCATCTTGGCTGGGGTTAATTTGCATACTCGCCCTGATTGGCTGGGGGTGTGGCTTGGCTGGTGGGCGTGGCTTATGTAGCGGAGTGATGCTTAATTTGCATATTACCATTTTATTAGAGAGGATTTTTGTTGGAAATTACACCAAAGAGAAGGTGCCTGTGCAAACTGTGAAATGCATGCCCTTAACAAAATTCAGGAGGTATTCATATTGCATGGAATGAAATGTTCACATTTCAAACTTCCAGACCATCCTTTATTAATGAATACAAATACATGTGATGAATCCTACAAGTGACAACAGGCAGAGGTTTTGATCAATTCTCTGAATGATGAACAGTTGGAAGCCTTTCAGACTATAACTTCAGCCATCGAAGATCAAACTGTATATCCCAAATGCTTTTTCTGGGATGGTCCAGGTGGTAGTGGAAAAACATATCCTTATAAAGTTTTAATACATTATATTAGAGGTTGTGCTGGTACTGTTTTACCCACAGGGTCTACAGGAATTGCTGCAAATTTACTTTTCAGTGGAAGAACCTTTCAGTCCCGATATAAATGACCAACTCCATTAAATGAAATTGCAATTTCTAGACTTGATGTAAAGAATAAAGTTGTTAAAACCATTAAAAAGGCCCAACTTCTCATTATTGATAAATGCACCATGGCATCCAGTCATGCTATAAACGCCATAGACAGATTACTAAGAGAAATTATGAATTTGAATGTTGCATTTCGAGGGAAAGTTCTCCTTCTTGGAGGGGATTTTCGACAATGTCTCAATATTGTTCCCCAGGCTATGCGATCAGCCATAGTACAAACGAGTTTAAAGTACTGTAATGTTTGGGGATGTTTCAGAAAGTTGTCTCTTAAAACAAATATGAGATCAGAGGATTCTGCTTATACTGAATGGTTAGTAAAACTTGGAGATGGAAAACTGGATAGCAGTTTTCATTTAGGAATGGCTATTATTAAAATCCCCTGTGAAGTGATTTGTAATGGATCTATTATTAAAGCTATCTTTGTAAACACTATATCTATAGATTATATTAAAAATATATCTAAACATGGGATTCTTGTCCAAAAAATGAGCATGTTCAAAAATTAAATGAAGAAATTTTGGATATACTCGATGGAGATTTTCACACATATTTGAGTGATGATTCCATTGATTCAACAGATGATGCTGAAAAGGAAAATTTTCCCATAGAATTTCTTAATAGTATTACTCCATCAGGAATGCCATGTCATAAATTAAAATTGAAAGTGGGTGCCATCATCATGCTACTGAGAAATTTTAATAGTGAATGAGGTCTTTCTGATGGTACTAGGTTTATTATCAAAAGATTGCAACCTAACATTATCAAAGCTGAAGTATTAACAGGATCTGCAGAAGGAGAGGTTGTTTTGATTCCAAGAATTGATTTGTCCCCATCTGACAATGGCCTCTCATTTAAATTAATTCGAAGACAGTTTCCTGTGATGCCAGCATTTGCAATGACTATTAATAAATCATAAGTACAAACTCTGTACAGAGTAGGAATATTCCTACCTGAACCCATTTTCGCACATGGTCAGTTATATGTTGCTTTCTCTCAAGTTCGGAAGGCATGTGATGTTAAAGTTAAAGTTGTAAATATTTCATCACAGGGGAAATTAGTCAAGCACTCTGAAAGTGTTTTCACTCTTAATGTGGTATACAGGGAGATATTAGAATAAGTTTAATCAATTTATCAGTCATTGTATCAGTGTTGTTTTTACATTATGTTTTTGTTGTTTTTATATCATGTCTTTGTTGTTATATCATGTTGTGATTGTTTATTAATAAATTTATATATTATTTTCATATACATTTTACTAATTTTCTTTCATCTCTGACACTTCTATTATAGAGAAAGGACAAATAGCAATATTAAAATATTTCCTTTAATTAATTCCCTTTTAATGTGCATGAATTTTGTGCACTGGGCCACTAGTTTCTTTATAAAAATGTCACCATAAGCAAAGTAATATTATAAGCCTGGAATGGAACAATTTATTTTGCCACATCCTATATAATAAAAGCCTAATATGCTAAGTGTCCAGTTGTCTGGTCATCTGGTTATCTATTCAACCAATCAAAGCATAATATGCTAATGATATGCTAATGTCACTCAACTGCTCACTATGACATGCACTGACCACTAGGGGGCAGACTCCTCAACTGGTAGGTTAGCTTGCTGCTGGGAACCGGCCAATTGGGACTGAGCGAGATGAGCCAGACACACCTTGGAGCCCTTCCAATGGTTCACCGGTGGGGTCCCTCGGCTTGGCCTGCACCCTCTTGCAATCCAGGACCTCTTGGGAGATGTCAGAGAGCTGGTTTTGGCCCAATCTCACAGGCCAGGCCAAGGGACCCCACTGGTGCATGAATTCATGCATCAGGCCTCTAGTGTTAATACAAGCAAAAAAAAAAAAAAAGCAAACAATTCACCTAGAAGAGAAAGCTGTGTTTCTTTTTATCGCCACTTAAGTACATGCATTTATTTATTTATTTTTTAGAGAAAGCAAAGGGTGGAAGAGAGAGAGGGAGAGAGAGAGAGAGAGAATGCCCCCATCAGGGGTCAAACTTGAAACCTGGCTATGTAGCCTGACCAGAAATCAAACCCACAACCCTTCAGTGCATGGGATGATGCTCCAACAAACTGTGCCACATAGGCTAGGGCAAGACAAAACTTTATATGGTAAGATGTTCAGTCTCTTAAA
Organism: Ia io; assembly: GCA_025583905.1. Lineage (NCBI taxonomy): Eukaryota > Metazoa > Chordata > Mammalia > Chiroptera > Vespertilionidae > Ia > Ia io. The sequence goes on from JAJQQW010000003.1 coordinate 40,730,633, forward strand.
TAATTAGTAAAATGCAAACCAAATATTGAGAAATCGTTTTACATACTTCAAATTAGCAATCTTTAAAATCTATGATAAATCTAAGTGTTTGAGATATGCTTAAATGATACTAGTAGAATTCAGAATTTGTATGTTTTAATTTGTTTTGTTAGGGGAAACTGGAAGTTAATAATATTGAAAGATGATGAAACAACATATCCACCTCTGAGTAAAGACTCTAGAGAAATTATCATTCACCTGCCTAAAACACATACAGTTGCAATAACTGGAACATTGTAAAATAAAAGTTGTAAATATCTTCGTATAGTGGAAAATAATGAATAAAATATATTTCACAAAAAACATATACAGAATTTAAGTGACTTATAAAATATATCAGAATAAGTAAATTTCCAAACCATGATGTAGAATGGAAAATTACACTGTGGAATGATAAGTATTCTGCAAAATACAATTTTTAAAAAATATGCAGATGTTGAAATAGTATAAAAACATGGAAGAAAATATTAATGTATCAAATTTACTCTAGTGATTAGGTAAAGAAAAGAGAGTAATGTTTGATTGCTTCTATTATCTTGTAATATAAAAAACAAAACCAAGAAAGAAAAATATTGGGTAACATGGTTATTTTTTCTACCTTTGAAGATTATTTTAATGAAGATGACTTCAGCAGAAAACAATAATTACAGTTTTAAGACAGTCAATTAGTTACTATACACTTGCTGTGATATAAAGTTCTTTAAAAGCAATAAACACTCTCTTCCAGTTAATTTTAAAGACCTTTGGTTCATTGTTATTTAATGTCTAAAGCAATTTACATGCTAATTAAAGCCTTTGGTACCTGCACTGAAGGATCCTATCAAAAGCAACTTATTTTTTTATGAATATGGAAAATAAGTCCAGTTTATAGAAAATTTGAAGCAACGAAGTGTGATATCTGGGGAAGCACTGGATTAAAGGGCTTAGATGGTTTCCTCATAAACCAATTCTTCATTTTAACTGTTCTCCTCAGGTACAGATAATAATCAAGGATCCACTAAACAGTATGTGAATGTAGAAGAACAGATGTTTGGAAACATGCATTCATGACCTTTCCTTATTTTCCACAAAATCATGAGCCTTTTTCAAAAGAAATATTGATAATTGGTTATAAATTCCCATGTTAAAAAGAAGTTAAATGATCTATCTATAAAAGGTATTCATCAAATAGTTTTGATCCACAAATACATATATACATTGTGATGGAATTTGAGACAACAAACAGGTGAAAATGTGTGGTCTGTACTTATAAGTTTAATTTATTTTATTGTGTTGATATGACAATAAGGTTATATAAGCACAGAAAAATAATCTATTCTGGGACTACTTCAACAAAAGCATTAAATCTAGTCCAATGTAACACTGTGGTTTAAGCTATCAACCTTTGGCTCTGCCACACATTTGTTATGTGACCTTGAAGAGTTATATAACTCCTTGAAAAAGTGATTTCCTGATTGGCAAAATGAAGCTAATGATATCTGATAGAATTGTTGTTAGTATGAAATAATACGATCCATTAGAGTGCATGGTACAATGCTTGGAACAAATGTGATTTTATTATTTATTGTTAGCAGGTTCTTAAATCAAAACTTTACAATGCCAGCATAATTATTTGAAGCTGAATATTTTCTACACCATATATTATAGGTTGACTATTAAATTTAGGGCTTAATTGGTGAATAAATCATTTACATTTAGTTCCGATTTTTAAAGTCTAAGTTAAAATATGCAGCTCATTTCACCAATGTGATCCTCATATATGAACTGCATTTTTTTTTATACAGGCATTTCATTTATTTTTCAAAAAACAATATTTGCATTTTGAATTAAGAATAAAGTTAGCTCTGTTGATGATAGCCATTCTCACAGTTGTGAGATGATACCTAATTGTTGTTTTGATTTGCATCTCTCGGATGATTAGTGACTTTGATCATGTTTTCATGTATCTCTTGACTTTCTGAATGTCCTCTTTCAAAAAGTATCTATTTAGGTCCTTTGCCCATTTTTTTTATTGGGTTGTTTATCTTCCTTTTGTTAAGTTGAATGAGTTCCCTGTAAATTTTGGAGGTTAAACCCTTATCGGAGATAACATTCGCAAATATATTCTCCCATACAGTGGGATTTCTTGTTGTTTTGTTGATGGTTTCTTTCACTGTGCAGAAGCTGTTTAATTTTGATGTAGCCCCATTTGTTTATTTTCTCCTTAGTTTCCATTGCCCTAGGAGCTGTATCTGTAAAGATATTGCTACAACATATATCTGGTATTTTGTTGCTTATGGATTCTTCTAAGTTTTTTTATGGTTTCCTATCTTACATTTAAGTCTTTTATTCATTTTTAGTTTATTTTTGTGAATGGTGTAAGTTGGTGGTCTAGTTTCATTTTTTTGCATGTATCTGTCCAATTTTCCCAACACCATTTATTAAAGAGACTGTCTTGACTCCATTGTATGTTCGTGCTTCCTTTGTCAAATATTAATTGAGCATAATGGCTTGGGTAAATTTCTGGGTTCTCTGTTTGGTTCCATTGGTCTATAAGTCTGTTCTTGTGCCAGTACCAGGCAGTTTTGAGAACAGTGGCTTTGTAATATAGCTTGATATCTGGTATTGTGATCCCTCCAACTTTGTTCTTCTTTCTCAGGATTGCTGTAGCTATTCTGGGTCTTTTTTTATTCCAGATTAATTTTTGGAGTGTTTGCTCTAGGTTTGTGAAATATGCTGTTGGTATTTTAATGGGGATTGCATTGAATCTACAAATTGCTTTGGGTAGTATGAACACTTTAATGATGTTGATTCTATCAATCCATGAACACGGTATGTTCTTTCATTTGTTTATGTCTTCTATCTCTTTTTTCAATGTCTGAAGTTTTCCAAGTACAGGGGCTATCATCAACAAATCAACAAATGACAAGTGCTGGTGAGGATGTGGAGACAAAGAACCGTCGTGCACTGCTGGTGGGAATGCAGACTGGTGCAGCCACTGTAGAAGACCGTATGGGGTTTCCTCAAAAAGTTAAAAATGGAACTCCCATTCGACCAGTAATCCAACTTCTGGGAATATATCCTAAGAAAACAGAAACACAACTCAGAAAGGACATATGCACCCCTATATTCATAGCAACACAATTTTTAATAGCTAAGATTTGGAAACAGCCTAAGTGCCCTTCATCAGATAAGTGGATTAAAAAGCTGAGGTATACCTACACAATGGAATACTATGCTGCTATAAAAAAGAAGGAACTTTCACTATTTGCAATAGCATGGGTGGACCTAGAGAGCATTATGCTAAGTGAAATAAGCCAGAGAAAAATAAATATCACATGATCTCACTCATTTGTGGAATATAATAAACAACATAAAATGATGAACAAAACTAGATCTAGAGACAAAGACCAAACAGACTGTCAAACCGCAGAGGGAAGGCAGGGAAGGGAGGGTAGGGGGTGGGGGTGGGGGTAAGAGATCAACCAAAGGACTTGTATGAATGCATATAAGCAAAACCAATGGTCTTGAACACTGGGGCAGTGGGGGCTTGTCCTGAGGAGTGGGAGTGGCCAGGGAGGGGTCAATGGGGGGAAAAGGAGACATATGTAATACTTTAAACAATTAAAATAAAAAAAGAATAAAGTCAGCTCTGAGCCAAGTGCCGTTTTGAAATATACTATGCAATATGTGTACCAGTACACATATAGGGGGAAATGTAATTCTGTTGTTCACAGTGAAATTTTTTAAAAAGACCAAAAAAGACAAAGAAATGTTATAAAAAGAAGATGCGGGTGAATTTTAATAAAAAAAAAAAAAAAAATGAGTTTTAGGCACACCGTTATAATTAAATACCTGATTACCAGGCTTCAGCAGTGATATTATTATCTGAACATTTAAGTAAGATAATAAGCTAGGGGCTAAAACCTAAAAAATAAGAGTAAGAAAGTTACGAATCACAATAAAACTGGAAAACAGTTTCAAATAGTAAAATAACATATTCAAGAGTGCCATGAGTTTTAGAAGAATTATTAAAATATCTGTTGCTATATAAGCATGCTCTATACTCCTTTTTGTAATACTTCTAAATGCTTTTGTAAATCTTCGTCTAACCTTGGAAAACATGGCTGTATATTTGTATATTTACTCATTTAGGCATTCAACAAATGTCCATTAGGTGTCCACCATGTGCCTAACATTCTGGTAAGTGACTTAATGAGTTCTTAGATTTATTTTTTTATTTTATACTAGAGGCCCAGTGCATGATTGAATCATGCACGTGTAGGGTCCCCTACACGCTTTTGCTTTCTATTGCAGTTGAGCTGGGTGCCTGTACTCTGGTGCACCAGGCCTTTCAGAAGCCTCCGGCAGGGCGGAGGCTTCCAAAAGGCCTGGTGCCGGAGCAGACAGGCACCCAGCTCCCCCACTTTTGATGGGCTGTGGCGGGACCCAAAGAGGCCCCTTCTGTTCTGAAGCACAGCCATGGCGCAGCATCCCGCCGGCCCAATTGGCTACCCCGGCCACCCCAAGTCCCGCCCCCCTGTGCCTCCCTCTGGCCCAATCCTGGGCGTAGCTGAGTGATGGTAATTTACATATTAACATTTTATTAGGTAGGATAGAGGCCTGGTACAGGGGTAGGGGCCAGCTGGTTTGCCCTGAAGGGTGTCCCTGATCAGGGTGGGGTTCCCTTGGGGCATGCGGTGGCCTGAGCAAGGGGCCTGTGGTAGTTTGCAGGCCGGCCACGCCTCGTGGCAACCCAAGCGAGGGCCTGGTATCTGGAATTTATTTTCCTTCTACAATTGAAACTTTGTAGCCTGGAGCGGAGCCAAGTCTGGGGCTCCCTCCGAGGCCGGCAGCCATTTCTGTTGGGGTTATAATTGAAACTTTGTAGCCTTAAGTGGGTGGTCCCAGCCAGGGTATGCGGAAAGCTTTGCTTCCCCTGTTGCCAGTGGCAACCCTGGCCTGCTCTCTCAAGCTCCATTCTGACGCCATTTCTGTTTGAATTTGTTTACCTTCTATAATTGAAATTTTGTAGCTTGAGTGGAGGCTTAGGCCTGCAATGGCTGGCGGAAAGCTTATTTCCCTCTGTTGCCTGGGAAACCTTGCTCTCTGTGGCTGTAGCCATCTTGGATGGGTTAATTTGCATCCTCGCTCTGATTAGATGGTGGGTGTGGCTTGTGGGTGTGTCAGAGGTATGGTCAATTTGCATATTTGTCTATTATTAGGTAGGATACATGCTACAGTTCTTGGTATATAGTAGTTACTCAGCAAATACTTGTGACTGGCCAACAAATGTATGAACGTGATATGTGCTGGCTTAAACTGGGAGGTAAAAAACAACAACAATCCAATACTGTCACATTAGATCAGTTATTAGACAAGATTAATTTAAGGTTGAAAATTGGAAAAACGTTATCATAGTAGCTATACCAGTGTAAAAATACAGACCTGAAAAAGTATGAAAAATCAAATATTATGTGAATTAAATAGATTGTTTTAACTTTTTATTTATTATGAATAATGCTACAATAAACATTTGTGTATAAATTGCATGAAATTTTTACTTCTCTTGGGTAAGTTTTACAATTCTTCAAATTATTCTCTTAGATTTTGATCCAAAATCTAATTCAAGACTTCTACTAATAACAAATTAGGTAATTCTGAAGAAAACTTAAAGAGTAGATCAGTAATGAAAAATCCCTCTAATAACTTTGAAAATAACTTCTTAGGGCAATGAAGGTCTGATTTGGGGGAAATTTTTGCACTATACATATCTGAAGATTCCTGATCAGGGAACTAAGAAAAAGAGATGGTGAACAGAGCTTTCAGCACTAACATGGACTAAGAGGAGATTGCCAAAGAAATGCCCAACAACCTCTACTCCCCTGCCCCACAAACACACATGCACATTCACACAATTACAATTGAAATATGGGGTTCGGGGTGCAGACTTCTTCTTGTAGATCCTTGTCCTCACTAAATTTGAAGAATAAACTTGCAGACAAAAAGGCTCCTTTAATAAAAAATGTAGAAGTTTACTGGAAGTAGATACAAACTCCATCTGGGCAGGGGTGTCCCCATAGGGGACCTCCTGAGGTGGAGCCCTCAAATGGGAAAAGTCTGCTCTCTCTCTCTCTCTCTCTCTCTCTCTCTCTCTCCAATAGGAAAACCCATCTAAAAAAAATGTGTCTCATGTCCCTTTATATAGTTCTTTGTCTGAACCTGACCCTTTCTAATTGGGCCATTCCTTGATTTAGAACCCCTGTACTTTCCTCATTGGTCATTCTGTTACATGGTATTAGTTTCAAAGCTCAAATCTCACATGGTACCCCCCTTTTTCTCTCCCCTTATCTTGCAACATTCTTCTATCCTCTGTACAAGTGAGATAAGCAATTTGGCATCTCTGAGCTCCCGTTTATGCATTCCTCTCCCATGACCCTCTCTCAGTTTTCCTGGCTGTATATGGTTTATTACCCCTCACGTCAGGGCTGCTTTAGCTCTAACTTATGGCTGCTTTGATTGTTCATGTCAGAAATGCCTCCATCCTTACTGGACCCCCCTTCCTGTCTTAAGGTAGCTAGTTAACCCCTTTCACAATTTTAACACTGAAAAGTTATACCCTGGAAGTGAGGAGGAACTGGAAATAAACTACTTTGCAGGAACTGAGGCTAATGTTGAAAGCTTTTAAATTTGTTCATAAAGTTGATTCAGAATAGCAAGTGCCCTTCAAGTCCTGCCAGAAAGGAAACATACATCTCTTCTTTGGAGTGTGAGAACATTGTATTAGGTCCCAAAATATGTCTAGATTCATTGAGATTAGGATGACTGTTCACTATGGTCAAAGAAACAAATGATTCATTTGAGATTTTCTTCAGAGCAAAGGAATCTATGCTTCACAATCAAATGTACATTCTAGAACTGAGAAGTACTTTAAAATTAAAATATCAGTAGATGTATTTAACATATTATTTAAAAAGAGAACTAGTACAACCTATCAAACTGAAATATAGCTCAAGAAGTACACTGAATTATAGAGAAAAATGATAAAAGAGGATGAGACATAGGTGTTAATAATGAAAAAGGCTTAATGTGTGTATAATTGAAATTCCAGAAGGCATTTTTGTTTCTAGCCATAAATGTTTATAACTTAATGTCTCTATTTTAAATAAACCATGTTTAATTACTTAAATTCTCCCTCACTTTTAACTTTATTGGTATTTTATTTTCTTTGTCTTGTTTTACTTCATATTTTCAGTTAAAGTTCCCCTCAAACCTCATTTTCTTTGTCAAGAAAAAAGGGAAGATAGGTCCTCCCTGTCCAATGAGCTGGGAAAACTGTGTTTGTTAACCTACTAGTTCTTTGGCTCAGCTCACCGGTAGACAGTTAAGTTAATTTTGCCCACACCAACACGGTCTCCCCTAAAGGGCAGGACTATTCTTATTTTTATGGACATTCAGATCTTGAGTGCTCAACAGTTGAATATTAACTGCTTTGCATCACCTCCATTCTCTTTTATCTCAATTATAAACACATACATTGCTTTAGTCCTTCAGTTTGATTCCTGTTTCTCAGTTTGATTAAGCTTCTCTATTGACTGAAAATGAGAAATACTAAGAGTCCCTTACTCTTTTTGTTACTTGATTGGTTTGCTTTTGTCATTTTTTTTTGTTTTTTTTTCTGCTGTAATTATTGTCAGTCTTTCCCTTTGATTATGTAACCATGCAACAACCTCATTTTCTTTAATTTGACCTTCACTCCTTTTTTTCCTTTTGATTCAAACTGATCTTGTACAGTCTAAGAGTATCCTTACTCACCTGTCTTCCGTTCCCTTAAATGTCCACTCACTTAATTATTAAGTCCTTGGGACAATGAGGCTCTGGTCAGCATTAAACAATCTTAGGAACGAAGCCTTGGGTCTGTTGACCACAGAAAAATACAACATCTAGGCCTCAGTTGAGTTTTAGCTTCAGACCTAGGAAATCTGAACAACTACACTGACAACAGCTTTGCAAAATCAAACAGAATGATATCATGGCTGACATCAGGACCAGATGTACTGTCCAACTATCCCCTACCCTAGCACTGATAATCAACAGAGACCACAAACCTAACTACAACACTAATTCCCTTAGTCACCATAATTAATCCCTTATGTAACACCTCCCCTGACAGCCATGTGGAAGCCAGGTCTTTGAATTGGAGACCACCTGTGACTCCAGGTATATTGCCATTTCCTTAATTAATATGTTACAGAAAACCGGAGAAGAACCAAGCAATACTTAGAGACATGGAGTTACATTTATTACGTGTGGGTCCAGAGGAAAATGTCTTTCAAATTCTGGGCCCCAACATGGAGGAATTCTCCCCACTTATATGTTTTTACTTTCTTTGTCTCCCAAATATGGGGTGTTTCCGGCCCCCTTTGCAAGTTCTTAAAGAGCCCCTATGTGCTGGGGCCTTGAGACCTCAACCAAAGGCCTGGCCTGGTGCCAGCACTGATAATTTCATCTGGGGAAGGTTTAATGGCCTCTCTGAAGTGGGAGTAGTCTTATTTTCCTTATTATTTAAGCAAGAATTTACAGAAGCCAAATAGCAGGGTTAAAATTTCAAACAGCAGTTTTTATATAAGATGGATGCTTCAAATAAACCTTTAATTTCTTGACTGCAAACTCCTATTCATGTTTGGTTGAGTTTGATGGACACAGATGAATGAATCCCTTTAATTCGATAACAATTTTGGTTTTGTGTATCCACAGCATACCTTCTGAGGTACACAGTTTCCAACAGTTACCCCAAACAGCAAGCTGGCATTCTTATTCTGGGTTCATCTCCTACAAAGTTTGAAGAATAAAGATCGTGGACAAAAGATTTTAAGCAAAAGCATGGAAATTTACTGCAAGCATATACAAACTCCCACCTGGGGAGCGGTCCCAAAATGGGTAACCAGTGAGTTTCTTTGTCTAAGGGTTTATATATGTTGGCAGCTTCTTTGTCTGTTCATGTCACTTTCTAATTGGACCCTTCCTCATTTTATGTCCCTTCGTGTTTTTTCCTAATTGGCTGATTTCCCCCTTCCCTGCCTGGTATCAGTCTCAAACTTTCAAAGCTTCAAGGCTTCAAAGCCTACTTGGTGCTCCCCATCCTTCCCGACTCTTGTACCCTTCTGCTGCCCTCTGTTCTTGTAAGATAAACAGTCTGGTGGTTTGGAGCTGGCTCCGCCTGTCCGGTATGCATTCCTTTCCCATGGACCCTACACTAACTGCCTTTCTTATTTCTAAATCCTCTCAACTCAACAGGGCTCCTGAGACTTCTCCATTTCTGGCCTATAGATTCTCTCTCTATCTCATCTAGCTCATGGACAGAAACTGGGGATAAAACTAGTTAGTTATAGCTCTCTAAAATCAAGACTTCATTAATTTAAAACCAGTTGCTAAAGTTTCTAGCCAAACTCTTTGAATTGAAAAAAAAAAATGCAAAAAATATAGTCTGCTTCCAAGACAAATACTATGAAGCACAGCTAAGCAGTAAGTAGATAAATTGTCATAATATAGGAAAATATTTCCTCTTTGGATTAGATGCTGGACAGGATATTATGGAAATATATATGGAAGTTACCTTTCATCTTTAATCCTAAAAGTACAGAGGGATATTTTATATGTTGGTGTTTTGGATTCTTCCAGGAAATATTAATTAAGGAAAAGTGAAAACTTGTCAACAAAACACCCACCTCTTCATTTTACTTCCAGGACAAGTGAAGGGCTAAAATTATCTTTCATCCTTGCTACAGCTCCGATTATTTAATCATCAAAATCCTAGAAAGACATGCCTTTGTTATGAGTCTATACTCACTATCTTTAATATGGGCATCATGTCCTGGTAGTAGAATTTAATTTGGAACATTTTCATTACTGTTACAAATTGGTAGTCAACTAAGAAAAAAATGACAATTTTTATGAAACAAAATCTGTGGATTGTGGGGAGGTGAAAGAGGAGGATATACTGCAGATGGAGGTAATGAGACTCATTACATAAAGTTCCTGCTACTAATCAGTTCCATAATGGATCCGAGCAGTGAAGGTTTCCAGGGGCTAGCAGCCTGCTCCTAATGAAGCTTTAACTGGCTGAAAACCTGACCTTCATTTTAATAGAACTGTATAAATGCCAACTTTATCCCTTTCTTGGGAATTTCCACTAAGTTGTTTTAACTAGAGAAAGCTTCTAATACTGAATAAAGTTGCTTGGGGAAACATTAAAGATTATTATTAACATTCGGTCTTAACAAGGTAACTAAATATGTGTCACCATGTAAGTGTTGAATTATGCTTTTTTGTTATTGCTGATTGATGGGCCTATGATTTTTAAAGGATTCTGTAACTTTATAACTCATAGTCTGATAACTCTACCATTCTTTATATATGTATACACAAATTAAAAGAGTTCTCAGCATGAAGTATCTTTAAATTTTCAGTAAAAGCACAATTTATATTATTTTTCAAGATAAATATGTAGACTATAAGTGATCCCAGTGTGTCAAGAATGGTGAAAGGCCTGAGATTTTACCCTACTTACAAACTAATGTGTTAGCCTGACACATTTTCATGGATGTTGGCTGAAGACCTGAGACTCCTGATTTGAGACTCAGGACTTTATTACTTATGACACAGAAATCAACATGAGCGTTAACGTATTTACATTAGTTCATCTTGTCCATAAGTCCTGCAGAGGCAATGTGAATGGGTAGAGGTGAATGCCAGCACATTTCTTGGACTATGTTACAGAAAAGGAATAGTGAGCTTAGTCAGCCCTCTTCTCTGAAGGAGGACATCATCCTATCATACTAGAGTGTACACATGCTAGTCTTTTCCTCTGAAGTGAGACACTGTATCTTCCAAGGTTGCACACTATGCAAATATCCTTGTAAAGATGGTAAAAAAAGGAGGCAATTAAGTATCTTGCTCACATCGCTTCTCGCCTTTTGGCTAAGATCAAGTGAAGTATCTTGCTCACAAGAAATGAATAAACATGAAATATGAGACACACATGTAACATTATTTCATGAGCATACACTTGGTCAACAATTTTGATTAATCTGTAATACAGAGACTGGGACCATACCTGCCAATTGTTTCATGTAACATTTAGTTGCGACTACTATCAAGAGGTCTTCCTTTAGCAGAATGAGATCAACTTGAGGGCTGACCTCAACCATCTCCTCAATGTCCTGTACAAAATCAGCTGAACAATTTCCCACAAGGCACCAGAGTCTACCATAAAAAACCACGTAACTTTCTCAATAAATTTCTGTGTTGATTTTTTCAGCTTTCTCCAAGCATTAATCTACATTGAGAAGGTTGTTTTAGCAATGCCTAGACTCTATCTTGGCCTACAAAGAGGAAGTCTAGGACAAGTCCATTATTCATAACAATGCTGGATAATAAGTTGAGATTAACTTGTCTTCCAGTGCCAAATTTTAAACTAAAGTTAGGGTCAAATTCCATTACACCTTTTTAATTGGTTGACTCCCATTATAAGAATAATTGCACATAAGGAATCACATGAACAATGCTATAGTTTTATTCCCAGGAAAACTGCCAAAACAGCCAAAGATAGCCTGATTTTAGAGAGATACTTTCAGTCCTGAGAGCTAGCTGATCATACTGGTAGTGTTTACCTAAATACTTAAAGATACCTATAATTTCATCTAAGGTGCAAATCATCATGTTTCCCAACAGGGAGGCAAGTCAACACCTTGTCTTCCACACAAAAAGTACAGTTCTGATAGTGCACATCATCACCCTGGAGGAAAAAAAAATCATGTTTTCAAATGCTAGGGCCTCTCAAGTGTGACTTATATCAGTTAAGGGCACGGATTGAGGGTCTCCAACCTGAATTCTAGAATGATAGTTCATTTCAAATACTTGAGTGGAGACCTTGATTTTGGAGCAAGTGCCAGTCATGATTGAGGGGCAGACAGAGGGCTGGCTGGAACACACAGGCCATCAGTGGTGGTATTAAAGATTTTAAGGTCAACGAAAATGAAAGTAAAACAAAATGGGTTTATTGAAGATACACTCCAAAAGAGGAGCAGGCCAGCTGAGAGAGAGATCACGATCCCCAAGTCCTGGGTTTAAAAGAGGGATTTTCTGGGTGGAAATTATCAATTGCATTCAGGGATGATTGACAGAAACTACCTTTTTACTGGGCATGCCCTTACCCATAATGCATACAGAAAAACCCACAGGGAGTGGGGTTAAAACCTAATGCAGATTTTATTATAATTAGTCTAGGATCCTAGTAAGGTCACATTAGGGTCATGTCATTTTCCTCTGAGCTTTACCTAGAACCCTCTGGCTCTGAACCTGTCTGCTGGCAGTCTTCTGCTGCTTGGCACCCATAGAGAGGTGGTCTGAAGACAATGTTGGTCTGAACCCCATTCAGGACCCCAGGGCAAGCCCCACCCTGGCCGCTCATGTCTAACTTCCTGCCCAATAGCAGCTCAGAGAACCATGGAATCACTCCAGAAGCGCTGCAACTACAACAACACTTCCACAGAGGGTCCTGAATGGGGTTCAGACCAACATTGCCTGATCTCACAGAATCTCTGGAGATCTATGGTATGCAGCAGGCAGGTCTTGTCTAAGTCTTATCCCGTGCCCCCACACCTTAAAGCCCGAGGTCTGTAAGGACTTTGGCTCACACCATGTAGCATGTCATCCCCAGTGTTTGTAGACTTCTGGACTTTCCACAGTCACATCTCCGAGCTGCAGCGCCTTGCCCTAGAGGCCTTCCAAGGTGTGAGGGGAGCTGCTCTGGCCCAAATACTGTGCACCTGAAGGACTTCCAAATCCAGAGGAGGGATTTGCACCTGCTGCAGAAAGGTAGCTTTCAGGAGCCTACAGACGCTCTGACCTGGCCTTTCTTCCAAGCCCCTAGCTAGCTCATTGGCATTCACCCACCTCACAGACTGCCTCTGCTTTAGCTATGAGAATTGGGGAAAACAAAAACATCTAGAGGTGTTGATACATGCAATGTTTGTAAGTACAGAGGCTGGGAGCAGCGCCTCACTGTTTCTGATAGACATCTCAGTAAGATTAAGATGAATGGTGATCAAATCATGGTCAGTGAAATCTGTCAGGGCACAGAAAACCCAGCAGTCAGTTACATTTCTGTGCCTGCAATATTTGTCAGAGTTGCTTTAGTGTTTTCCTTTCTTGAGTAAGGCTTTGGGGTGAATCTTAAAGAAATAGATCATTAATGTACCTCTGTCCTTCAGACTTCGCTGAGCCTCAGACATCTCTCTGAAGTGTTTCCCTCTCCTTTGCACAAAAGTCAGTGGGTCCCATCCCAGTAGGTATAGCCTCACCCTTTCCCACTCATCTCTACTTACATGAAGACCTTTCACTGGAATAGTTCAAGGACAGGAAAAACACTATCTACATTTATGGAGTTCCATTATGCTCTAACTTCGGCCCATTGTAAAGGAATTTGACAAGCAGTGTACTGGACTAAGTAGTCATTACCCTTGAGATCTAGGACTCTTTCAAGCAAACAAAATCATCTAGATGGCTGAGTCAAAAATTAGAATGTTCTGGTCCTCCCTTTGGCCAACCTGACCCCTCCTTGGTGTTGTAGTTAAGGAAAGAAATGAAGCATCATGTCCCACCATAAACAGGTAGAATTTTGAATTTTCAGACTAGGTTTATATAATTCCCTACCCCTTTAGTTCTGATATTTAATCATGAATGAGTGGACGTGGGTGCTCCCATTGTGGGGATAGATGTGTTGAGTGAAAAAACTTCTTTATTAAACACGAGGAATATTTTGTCTTGGGGAAAAGAACATGTTTGTGAATTTTTTAAAGTACCATTTTACTATTTGTTTGCTTTAGTTAAATAATCCAGTAGGTCTAAAATAATCTTGATTTAATCATTTTCTGTTTTATATTGGCTTCAATGAAAAATAAAATTTTAAACATTGGTTTAAAAATTACATACTATAGAAACATTACAATCCCTACCCTAAATAAAGAGGCTATGAATTATACCAAGCATATTGAAACTAGCTCTATAGCTGTGTCTTAGAAAATTTCATTTGCTTTTCTATGCACATTTCCTTATTTGTGAAGTGAAGGGACTGGGCAAGCTGCTCATCAACATTTCTTAAGTTCTTACCACTGGTACTGATAAATAGCTTCTGGAGAGTTTGACTGGGTTTACATTTACTTCCCTGTAACAAATATAAATAATTGGAGAATTTTTGTCTATTCAAATTGCTTGGCTAGAAATCCAGAAATATCTCTATTAATTTTTATACTTTATACATTACCATTATTATTGTTTCTTCCCTGGTTCCTGCTTATAATGGTGACACAATATCATGATATATTTTTCCAACATTTTGAGATATAATTTACATATAACATTGTAAATTTAAGGTGTAAATGTGGTGACTTGATACACATATGCTCTGAAATAACTAACTCAGTAAGGTTACTTAATGCATCCATCACCTCACATAATTATAATTTTTAATAATTTATTTTTATAGAGACTATTCAAGATCTACTCCCTTAGAAACTTTCAAGTATATAATATAATATTGTTCACTACAGTCATCATACTGTACATTAGATTCCCAGAACTAATGCATCTTATAACTAGAACCAGGATCTATCCATTTCTCCTACCCTTCAGACTCTAGCAATCACCATTCTACCCTCTGTATGTGAGTTCAGCTTCTGTAGATTCCATATATCGGTGGGATCCTACAGTATTTGTCTTTTTGTGTCTGAATAATTTATCTTAGCATAATGCCCTCAAGGCCCACCCATGTTATAAAAAATGGCAGGATTTCCTACTATTTAGTGGATGAATAATATTCCATTGTATGTAAATATACCACATTTCTTTCCATTGCTCTATTGATGGGCATTTAGAATGTTTCCATGTCTTGGCTATTGTGAACAATGCTGCAATGAACATGGAGTACACATATATATCTTCGAGATAGTGATTTCGTTTCCTTCAGATATATATGCAGAAGTGGAATTGATGATTCATATGGTAACACTTTTTGTAGTTTTTGAAGAACTTACATACTGTTTTTCAAAGTGGCTGAACAAATTTGCATTCTCACAACTGTGCACAATGGTTCCCTTTTCTCCATATCATGGCAAACTTGTTAGCTCTTATCTTTTGGAAAATAGTTATACTAACAGTTGTGAAGTGATATCTCATTGTGGTTTAGATTTGCATTTACCTGATGATTGGTGATATTGGGCACTTTTTATTAACCTGATGACTATATGTCTTCTTTTGAAAAAATGTTTATTTTTTTTATTCTGATTACATAGTTTTTTGCTATTTTGTTGTATGAGTGCCATATATTTTTTTGGATATTAACTAATTATCAGATATAGAGTTTGCAGATATTTTCTCCCATTCCATATGTTGCTTTTTTAATTTTGTTGATTGTTTCTTTTGCTGTGCAAAAGCTTTTTAGTTTAATGTAGTCCTGTTTGTTTATTTTTATTTTGTGTTTTTCTTTTTTTTTTGGTCTTTATCATGCCAATTGAAACTTCTAGTATTCCATTCTTATACCTTACTAGAGGCCCAGTGAATGAATTCGTGCACCAGTGGGGTCCCTCTGTCTGGCCTGTAGGATCAGGCCAAAAACGGCTCTCTGGCATCCCCCAAGGGGGCCCAGACTGCAAGGGAGCGCAGGCAAGGCCAAGGGACCCCACTGATGCACAATTGGGGTCGGGGAGAGATGCAGGAGGTTGGCCAGCTGGGGAGGGATCATGGGAGTGTTCCAGGGAGTGTCCGGCCAATCTCGCTCAGTCCCGATCAGCCAGAGTCCAGCAGCAAGCTAACCTACCGGTTGGACCGTCTGACTCCTGGTGGTCAGTGTATGTCATAGCAACTGGTCAACTGGTCGACTGTCTGACCTCTGGTGGTCAGTGAACATCATAGCAAGTGGTTGAGCAGCATCTAATTAGCATATTATGCTTTGATTGGTTGAATGGCCAACCAGTTGGCCGGACACTTAGCATATTAGGCTTTTATTATCCTATCTAATAATATACAAATATGCAAATTGACCATAACTCCGATACACCCACAAGCCATGCCCACAAGCCACGCTCACCATCCAATCAGAGCTAGTATGCAAATTAACCCAAACCAAGATGGCTACAGCCACAGAGAGTAAGGTTTCCTAGGTAACAGAGGAAGCCAAGCTTTCCGCCTGCCCTGGCCAGGCCTAAGCCTCCACTCAAGCTACAAAGTTTCAATTATAGAAGGTAAACAAATTCAAACAAATGGCGGCAGAACGGAGCTTGAGAGAGCAGGCCAGGGTAGCCGCCGCCAACAGGGGAAGCAAAGCTTTCCGCACACCCTGGCCGGGCCCACCCACTTAAGGCAACAAAGTTTCAATTATAACCCCAACAGAAATGGCTACCGGCCTTGGAGGGAGCCCCAGGCTTGGCTCCACTCCAGGCTACAAAGTTTCAATTGTAGAAGGAAGATAAATTCCCGATACCAGGGCCTCTGCTTGGGTTGCCAGGGGGCATGGCCGGCCTGCAAACCACCACAGGCCCCTCACTCAGGCCGCCCCACACCCCAAGGGAAACCCCACCTGATCCGGACGCCCTTCAGGGCTAACCAGCTGGCCCCCACCCCTGTACCAGGTCTCTATCCTATCTAATAAAAGAGTAATATGCAGGTTGATCATCACTGCAACACACAATATAGCTGCCCCCATGTGGTCAAAGATCCTGCCCCCATGTGGACACAGGATGGCCACCACAAGATGGCCAGCAGGAGAGGGCAGTTGGGAGGCACCTGGCCTGCAAGGGAGGGCAGTTGAGAGGGACCAAGCCTGCAAGGGAGGGCAGTTGGAGGTGATCAACCCTGCAGGAGAGGGCAGTTAGGGGTGACCAGGCTGGCAGAGGAGAGAAGTTGGGGGCAAACAGGCTGGCATGGGAGTGGTTAGGGGGTGATCAGGCTGGCAGGCAGAAGCAGTTAGGGGCAATCAGGAAGGCAGGCAGGCAAGCAGTTGGGAGCCAGCAGTCCTGGATTGTGAGAGGGATCCAAGATTAGAGAGGGTACAGGCTGGGCTGAGGGACAACCCCCCTCCATGCACGAATTTCATGCACCGGGCCTCTAGTATAAGATATTCAGAGATATAAAATTCAAATTCTCATAGGATTATCAAATAATGTAATTACTGAAGCATGCCATGTTTGTTTTATAATGGTACTCAAATGCATATTAAAGCTAAAGAAAAATGTTTTTTCAGTTTCCTCAAGTGATATGTATCCTGTTGAAACAGGAATTTTAGGGGAATAGAGGCCGGCTTAGGGAATTTTTAAAATTGGGGTCTATGGAAAAACACAGGCTACAGATTTGGAGAAGGTACATCTCCATAACATAAGGAAGCCAGGTGCAGGGAGCAGCAATAGTTGCATTTACATAAGACAAGGGAGCTGGAAGTAGCCAAAAAGGTCTATATTTACAAAATAAAGAAGAAGGAAGAAAGACAGAAAGAAAAGAACAATGAGGGAGGAGGGCATCACATGTCCCATGTGGTGTTTGACCTTTGAGTTCAGGAGTTACTATAGTAATCAGTCTAAAGGAATAGTGACCAATCAGAGGGGATATCAGGGCACCAGGATCTGCAGCCTTTATAAGCCATAGGGAAAAGGAACTCAGTTGGATCCTTTCCCCCACTCCACATGGGAGTCCATATGTGGGACTCTTTCCCTCTCCCCATATGGGAATCTGTACTTGCTCTTCTATAAATCTCCATCTTTGCTATACTACCCTCTTTCAGTGGATTCATTCTTTGACTCTGGCAGACAAAGAATCGGGTTCTAGTCCAAAAATTCTGTTTCACTGTTTTCCCTTATTTATATTTCTATATATTTATACAATGTTGACAAAAGGGGCCAGAAGCTAACCTGACAAGCTCAGGCGAGGCCTGCATGGCAGTCTTACAAACTCAGAGATCTAAAGTCACCCCAAAGGATGGTCTGAAATTAAATTTTAACTAAAAACAGTTATGGTGGGCAGTTACATCCTAGGCCAGTATCTTCACTGACAAGGTCAACCTTTACCTTAACTGAGCCTATCTGTCTTTGTGCATCTATGATAACATACCCTTGAACTGTCTGGGTAACTTGTAACTTCCCTTTTTCTGGAGCCCCTGGGGCACAACCAAATGTGGTGGGCGCCAAGACAGAGACCACAAATTCCTTCATTGTTATGTTAATTGTTCCTGCACCCACCTAAGTATGTGCCCATCATTTTACTTTTTATCCAATCCCAGGGGTTTCCCCACTTTGCTTTCTCCCGCCCCTCTAGTCTGTCACCAATGGATTTCATGTACCCCACCTACGTCCCTTTCCTTTGATTGCAATGTATAAATACATATATAACCTGCCGTTCTCTAGAGCATTATCTCAATTAATTGAAGCTCTGCTTCCCGACATATGTTGACAGTTTGGCTCAAATAAACTCACAAAAATTCTTTACAGGTTTCGATGTTTTTTTTATGTTAACAATAAAATATGCTTCAATTTCAGTGTTTATAAAAGAAAAGAGATCAGTGCAAGTTTCGTGGTAAATGATGACGAAAGGGGCCACATGCTAACCTGACAAGCTCAGGGGAGGCCTGCATGGCAGTCTTCATTGTCAGGGAGACCAAAGGGAATATTGGAGACTATAGTAAACAAGAATGAATGCTTCATATAAAAGATGCATGTGCTCCTGGGATCCAAATAATTTCTGTTATGAGGTACTGTAATCTGGTGTTATAGGATCATCCAAAACTTTAGAAATATTATGAGATATAACTTGGGGTAGGAGTGATGGTCACAATTTCTTAGGCACTTAAGATAAAGTGATATAACTGACAAAAAGCCATGCCCTCATAGAGTTTATAGTCTACTGGGAAAAGTACCAGCAACATGCATACTACAAGAGTGAATTATGTAATATTTTAAAATATGATTAACTACTCTGGAGAAAGAATAAGGCATAATATAGGGTGGGGCCAAAGTAGGTATAGAGTTGTTCACATGGAAAATAATATAAACATTAATACATAGTATACAATTGTTATATTGTCAATCAGCAAGCTAATTACAAGACGCCTTAACAAGCTAATTAATTAGGAGTGTTTATTAATGCCAGCGGGCCCAGTGGGAGGTGTCTCCCAAATCTCTGAGCAAAGACATGGAGGAAGTTTCCCCTATTTACACCTTCTGAGCTCTTTGTCTACAGATTTTACAAAGAGCTCTGTGTAAGTTATTTTTGCAGACAGTTTGTGACCTTGGATACATACTGAACAAACACTTGGCATGAGAATATGGGAATATTATCATAATTAGTCTATTATGTTAGATGGCTAGCTCACAAGTTCAGATAGTTAAGTTTTTATCTTTTTCTATTATTCAAACTAAAACAGTTATTTTACAGAATAAGGGATTACCTAAAAATAACCGAGTTGACCTATAGAACAAGGGACTGTCTAAGAATAACAGAGTAGTTCAAACATCAGTTTTAAACAGCAGTTTTTCAAAGGAGGGATTACTATGCTTCACAATAAACTGTTTTACATACAACTGTAAACCTGCTTTTGCCACACCTTGTCAAGGAGACTGGAAATAATGGGTGGGATTGCAATTTTAAATAGTCAGTGTGCTGATTTTGAGGAGAGGAAGGATCAAGTCATGCTGGTATCTGGGGACAAGACTAGAGGCGAAAGAAGCTATTAGTGTAAAAAAAGATATATTGAAGGAAAGGCTGGGAAGCCAAAGTGGTTACAGCAAATAACCAATTTTGAGAAAAATTGGCAATGAAATCAGAGAGTTATTAGTATGGTGTGGGTAATTCTTATAGGTTCCTAGACAGAATTGTAAGGAATTTGGTTTGTGTCTTTATGAATTAGGGATCCATTGAAGAGTGTAATATTTTTTTTTCCAATGTGGAGTCACATGTTTTCAAAGGTAGGCAATGGTTTTAATTTTTTTAAGCATTGTGAGGGTCAATCTGAATATGTGCATGTGCAGCCAAATTCATGTGGCAAGCAGTCAGTTTGTGACTTCTGCTACTGAATGTTTTTTACTGCCTCATCCTTACAGAATTATATCTTGCATTTAAAATATTTCTTCTCAATCTCTTTAACTAAATTGTTACATAACCTATTCCTATTTCTCTATTAATTTAGAGAAATCCCCAGGCACACCCACGGAGTCCTGTCTAATTTTTGCTTCCTGCCATTTCATGCACCTTGGGGCCAAACCTTGCTCTATGGTGTGATTGTGGCTCCTAATTAGACTGCTATGAAAGTCCTTTACCCTGCTTACGTGATGTTGAGTGGAACATGTTTACTTATACCTAGTAAATCTGTGCCACTGTCAGAATGAGCATCTTCTCCTGACACTTCTTGGCCTCTGATTCCTCCTGTTATAAACGTTGACTCTTCAATCAATATCTTACAGGTTTAGCACTCTTATGTGAAGGGAAGGAAATTAATTTACCTTGTTCCATTGCAGACCTACACTCACCAAAAGTGGATTTACTGAAATAACTTTTAAAAAGAGGGCAATAGAGATAGCTTTGGAATAGTTCTTTGTTATCAACAATGCTATATTCTTTTTCAGTTACAGAATTTTGTCTGTGGAAAATGGGGACAGCTAGATATTTAGATAAAACACTTTTGTATGTAAGATCTTTTTTTTATTGTCTTAAGTTTTACATATGTCTCTTTTTCCTTGATTGACCACCCCCCACCCTCCCGGCCATTCCCAGCCAAGGCGCACACACACACACACACACACACACACACAGAGTCTGTGTCCATTGGTTATGCTGATATGCATGCATACAAGTCCTTTGGTTGCTCTCTAATCCCCCAACTCCCCTGCCATTTGTCTCTGGATCTATTTCTGTTCATCAAATTATGTTGATCATTATATTCCACATATGAGTGAGATCATATGATATTTATCTTTCTCTGACTGTCTTATTTCACTTAACATAATGCTCTCCAGTTTCATCCATGCTGTTGCAAATGGCAAAAGTTCCTTCTTTTTTACAGCAGCGTAGTATTCCATTGTGTAGATGTACCACCGTTTTTTAATCCACTCATCTGCTGATGGGCACTTAGGTTGTTTCCAAACCTTAGCTATTGTAAATTGTGCTGCTATGAGCATATATCCTTTCTGACTGGTGTTTCTGGTTTCTTGGGATATAGTCCTAGAAGTGGTATTACTGGGTCAAATGGCAGTTCCATTTTCAACTTTTTGAGGAAACTCCATACTGTCTTCCACAGTGGCTGCACCAGTCTGTATTCCCACCAGCAGTGCACGAGGGTTCCTTTTTCTCCACATCCTCGCCAGCACTTGTCGTTTGTTGATTTGTTGATGATAGCCATTCTGACAGGTGTGAGATGGTATCTCATTGTTGTTTTGATTTGCATCTCTCGGATGATTAGTGACTGAGCATGTTTTCATATGTCTCTCGGCCTTCTGTATGTCCTCTTTCGAAAAGTGTCTATTTAGGTCCTTTGTCTATTTTTTTGATTGGATCATTTATCTTCCTTTTGTTAGGTTGTATGAGTTCTCTGCAAATTTTGGATCTTAAACCCTTATCTGAAATAACATTGGCAAATATGTTCTCCCATGCAGTGGACTTTCTTGTTGTTTTGTTGATGGTTTCTTTTGCTGTGCAGAAGCTTTTTACTTTCATGTGTTGGTAAAATATTGCTACGACATATGTCTGCTATTTTGCTGCCTATGGAGTCTTGTAGGATTTTTATGGTTTCTTGTCTTATATTTAAGTCCTTTAGCCATTTTGAGTTTGATTTTGTGTATGATGTAAATTGGTGATTTAGTTTCATTTTTTTGCATCTATCTGACCAAATTTCCCAACACCATTTATTGAAGAGACTGTCTTAACTCCATTGTGTGCTCATGCCTTCTTTGTCAAATATTAATTGAGCATAATGGTTTAGGTTGATTTCTGGTTCTCTGTTCTGTTCCATTGGTCTATATGTCAGTTCTTGCACCAGTACCAGGCAGTTTTGAGAACTGTGGATTGGTAATATAGCTTGATATCTCTTAATATTTAAATGAAACAGATGTTTAAGCACTCTTGCTTTTAAATTTGCAATCTCTACTCAGGACAGTAAACTTGCCCTTCAGAGCCAGTGCTAGAATTTTTGAATTTGCTAATAATTCATTTGGTTATTGATAATACCTCATTCTCAATTAGCAGGAATAAATTACTACTTTCCAACTTCATTCAAAAATAATTAGATTAAGTGAAATAATCTGTATTGAGTATTCACTAAATAAATAAGTAGTATTTGGGGCTAAAACAATAATGGATTTCACCTTTGTGGAAATGAGATCCTAGCCATTTAGATAAACACTATAGTCTAAAGGAAATCCCGTGTCAACATAAAGCAGTAGATTTATTTGCTTTTGTTCCCCCTACAGAAGTGAAAACACATAGTAGATGAATGGCATATCCTATATAATAAAGAGCTAATATGCTAATGGTCGTGATGCCCTCACGCTGTAACAACCATTCAGCAGGAGGCTGCGTGCATGGTGGGGTGGAGCTGCCGCATTGCTCTGGAGATGGGGAGAAAACAGGGAGGTTCCCAGAGGAGGCAGGACCACCTGAGGCGATTCTCAGGACTGAGGGCAGGACTTGAAACAGCCAGAGAAGGCTGGAGGGGTTGGGGGTGGGGCCAGGCATGCTTGAGCTCTGGGTAGAGAGGTTAGGATGTCATGGCAGGGCAGCGGGCAAGTGGGGCAGCACAATTTCTCACACTGGGTCATTAGTTATTATATAAAGTATAAACTAAATAAAGAATATAATGAACAAATTTTAGTAAAGTTTCCATTTAGTACACTAGAAATTTTTCAACAGGATCTTTAAATTAATCCCATAGGGTCTTATTTTAAACATGTATTTCTCCCCTGGCTGGTGTAGCTCAGTTGGTTGGGTATTGTCTTGTGCACCCAGAGGTCACCGTTTTGATTCCTATCAGGGCTTATACCTGGGTTCCAGGCTCCATCCCCAGTGTGGGTGTGCAGGAGGAAGCTGATTGATGTTTGTCTCTCACATCTCTCTCACACTGATGTTTGTTTCTCTCTCTCTAAATCAATAAACTATTCTTTGAAAAAAAACACAAAAACATGCATTTCTAAACATAATTATCTATGATACAATAACAATAGATATTATGTAATCATTCACTTTGGAATCAAGAGATGTTTTATGAAAATTCAGGAATTGTTTTTTTAAAACAAAGCAAGGTATCATAATAAAATGCATTTACCAGATTATATATGGATATACAGAAATTTTTTAAAATGCACAAACATTCTGAAATGTTTTCAACATTACTTTTGGATGACTTGTTTCATGATTGTTTAAAATGTTAGCAGTTACTCTGTTTTATTATTGCTGTTTGTTTGTATGCACCTAGTCTAAAAGGTTTACAGTTAAGAGAAAAAATGCCTACCTCAATCACTTCTGTCACATTAAGTGAAACCATGCAATTTGAATTTATGCTGACTTATAAAATCTACTGAATGTAAAAATGAATCCCAGTAGCAGGAGATCATATTATTACTATCAAGAAATAATGCTAGATGACTTTTCACCAGGAGAAATTATGATGATTTTTGACAAACTTAACTGTGCTTGTTAGAGATTTTCTAAATTCACTCAAATAGCCACCATTATACTGTACAGTGATCAAACTTCTTCATGTATTAAAGTTCCAGCTTTTCTAGAATACCTTGATAAATATCAAGTAATTTATGACATTTTTGTTAATTGCAAATCACTGTATTATGGACTGAGAAATGCTTTCTCTCCTTTTGCTATTCATTTTCTTTAAATGTATAAATATATTTTATCTTCACAATAATCTTATTGGTTTGTAATTGCACTTAAACTTTTCAAATGAGGAGATTTAAGTGTTGAGTTGTTAAGTGATTTGATCAAGTCAAAGCTATGAAGGGCAATGGTCCGGCCACTTCCATTATTCTGCTCAATCCCCAAGCAAAGTACTCAACATGGTCTCTCTCTTTTTTTAATGAACATATGTCATATCGTATATTGAAGACCAAATTGTTAGTTTGATATTAAAAATATATTAATTACAAGTCATTAATTTCCTAAACATTAAAAAATAGGAAATACGTATGATCTACTTGAAATGTTAAAGAACAAGATTTTCTTTAGCAAGGTATGAGAGACTAATAGTTTCTGTGAAATTGCTGTTCTTTTTAGTATACAGTATACTTTTGCTACAAAAACACATTCGTCCAAACCTGGTGTGAAGTTGTTTAGGAGATATGTTTATGTTCATGTAAAGTTAGGACTTTTTGAACAAATCATACTGAGACATCGACCCTGGATAAAAAACAAGCTTTAAAAGTTAATTTACAACTCATTAGCTATAGATCATAAGAAAGATAGATTTACTTTTTTAGGAATATTATTGTCAAAGGCAATGTCACTTGGAAACAGGAGATATTCTCTGGCTTATGGAGTTGAAGACACTAGTTTTATACCTCCCTTGAAGGATAAAGACTCTGAAGGGGATGGGGGAGTTTTCTATATAAATGTTCAGATTTATCTCTTAGTGGTCTCTTTTTTACATAAAGTCCAGATTTTTTATTTGGTCCCTCACCTTGTATGTACAGGGTGACATCTGGTTTTCATTGTACCGTTTCGGTGGTAAAAATTGGGGCACAGAGGAATCACATTAGGTTTGCTATAACCTAATGATAATAATCTGCTCTGCATCAGAAACCTTATGTGTATATTTAGGATAATAATAATATAAAGATATTAAAAAAACACCCACCTAGTATGGAAAATATTTTCTACATTAAAATTAGATGCCATGGCCTTGAAATACAACATCATTACTTGCTAGTTATGTCATATTGTGGAGTTTTACTTTTAAATTCCCTTGGGCTTGCCTTGGATTATAAAATGGTCATTTTTTTTTTAAGTGCCATTGTGAGATTAAATGAAAGAGCATGTGTTAAAAATTGTAATTTCCCAAGAACTATATTGATAAAAGGAAAGATGATGATAATGGTGTCAATGATATTAATGATAGATAAGTTAAAATTATTAATAAATTTTCTTAGTTTCTCTAAAAGGCTTAATAAGGTCAAATGAAATATTTGATATTGATTCTATTTTTCCTTTTGTTTTTTCTTCAGAATCCCAGTTATTAAAGTTAGATTACTGCACAGGCTAAACTGCTAAATTATTGCCAAACAAAAGATCTGTACATGATAAACCATCTATAAATGATTTAATATGTTGTTTAGCATGATGAGATCAGTAGATGAGACAGGAAGAAAAAAATCATAAATTTTTTCAAATTATATTTGAAGATAAGGCAGTTGAGCAGAGAGTTATAAGAAATCAGCCCAAGATGGCTGGTGTTTGAAAAAAGCATCATTTTGGAGGTTTGGAGCAGATTACTACTATTTTAGTCATTTCTAAGGGAATTTTATTAGAAATATTTGGTTTGACATTATTATGATTTCAATAGTGAAGATACTTTATATTGACTAATAAATATAAGAATATGAATTTAGTTACTACTGATGTATAAATATAGAACGTGTATGAAGAAGTAAAACAAAATCTTAGTAATTTGTGAGAAGAATAAAATTTTCTCTATCATGTAGACATTTACAGACAGACATATTTTTATTTCTTTTGTTGTGTTTTGTATTTGGCTTGATTTATATTATTTCTCCATTTTACTTTCATTGTGATTCTTACCTTTGTGGGAAGATATTATTCAAGGAAGCAATTCACACAAAATAAAAGAGAATTCTTGTTATTTATTTTTTTAAATACAAATGATAAATTTCAAGATTGCAAGAAAAAATTCAACTAATATCTTTAAACATATCCACTTCCCTGTTCACACAGACTGATAATCAGAAACACACAATGAATAAGGCTTTAAAAATCCCTCTTAGAGGTCTTTTTTGTTTATATGTTAAAAAGTAAAGAAAATATCTATGTGGTTGTTGTTTTTTTGTGTGTGTTTTTTTTTTTTTTCAGTTTATATCATAAGATGAAAAAGACATAAAAACAAGAGAAAGGAGAGACCAGGAAGGTACCCATTAAATTAATAAAGCAGTTCATCTGGGAATGCTAGGAGAATGGAACATGTGGGGGATTGGAGCTAACATCTGCTTATATTTTATGTATATCTAGGCACTGCTTAATATTTTATGCAATTCATAATACTACAAATTGGATTATACTTTTCAGTTACAGAATAAAATCCTAAAATTAGATATGTTGCATTTCTCTTTTTAACCAAACATTCCAGAGAAGCTTGTTAACTTTGGGTCTCCTGAAACTAAATCCTTGTCCACAGCAACATTCCATGATAATTTCCCTTGAGGATGAGACACTTCAGATCAATTGCCAACTTCTCTCCTGCTAAAATTAGCCAAAAAAATGCTTTTAGTAAAAGCATACCAAATGATTTTAGTATGTACATTGTTTACATATTAAAGGTCAATGGAAAACTTAATTTTATTTTCCCTTTCTTTCTCTTATTTGGCTTAAATTTCCATATCCTAAAGTAAGTATCACAATACTTGGGGCTTATTAACTAGAAACTCCCATCATTTTCTTTTCCCATTTTTACTTATTTCAAGTAGCATGTTAGTGTAGCACCATCAAGATACAGTAGTCCACTGCATATGGCCTAAAGAGATTTGCATATATCTCAAAGGCACAACACTTAGGTATAGAATGTAGTCTTGATGAAATTGCTACATATTTAATCAGTTTTCAGAGTTTTGTGGTTCCAAAAGATTTAAGAAACAGTGGTGTCATGAAATGCTAGTCACCATTACATGTTTTATTCTAACAAGACTGGATCACTTACAGCTCCCCAGGTAAAAAAATTAATGATGATCATAAACCCATTCATCCAGTTAATACTACTAGTGACAAAGCTTAAATTAGATATGGCATAGGTAAACCAAAAAAAGTCTATCAGCCCAGAAATTTCATGCTAGTACATATTATGTCCATCTGTTCAAAGTGGTGGTGCATTTGGGGAAAAGTCCTCAGAACCTAAACTTCCAGGCTGACTATATTATTGGGCTTTAGATTGTTATTTGCCAGATGCTTAATTAATTTTTATCAGAGTCTGGCTTATTTTGATTCTTAGATTGGTGGTTAAATGGTAATTTTATTTGTTTCAATATATTTTTCCAAAACAACTGGTTTAAAAAGATTCTGAACCCTGGCCGATATGGCTAAGTTGGTTGGGCACTGTCCTATGCACCAAAAGGTTGCTGGTTTGATTCCCTGTCAGGGCACATGCCTGGATTGCCAGCTCCATTTCCAGTAGGAAGAATATAGGAGACAACCAATCAATGTTCTGTTCTCACATTGATGTTTCTCTTTCTCTCTCCCTCTCCCTTCTTCTTTCTATGAAGATCAATTAAAATATTAAAAAATATTCTGAGAACTGTCATGATATATTATTTTTTTTTAAATGGCAATATATGCTTGAATACAATTATGGTTATCTATATATATAAAAGCCTAAGCGACTGGCTGACCAGCTGACCAGCTGACCGTCCGGTAGCTATGACGCGCACTGACCACCAGGGGGCAGATACTCAATGCAGCAGCTGCCAAGTGTGGCCACTTGGCAGCAGCGGTTCTCGGTGATGCACCTGGAACCGGAGAAAAGGGAGCCCGATTCCAGGGTGCATCACCAGAGAACCACCCTCTCACAATCCAGGACTCCTCGGGGGATGTCAAAGAGTCAGTTTCAACTGATCCCCGCAGGCCAGGCCGAGGGATCCCACTGGTGCACGAATCTGTGCACCAGGCCTCTAGTAGTAATAATAATGACAAGTGGGAGACCATATATTGAATGAGTGCTATCTGTCTTACAATAGTTACATTAGTGTTTTAGTCTGTTCATGCTACTATAACAAACAGCTGTAACTGGGTACATTGTAAACAATAGACATTGTCTTGAACAATACCTGCTGGCTTCAGTTGAGATGGCTGACTAATCTCCTTGTCAAATGATTATTTGGCCACATTCTCACTTTTCACAGCACAGATAGGCTGAGAATTTTCCAAAACTTTAAGTTCTGCTGCCGTTTTGATGAACAATTTCATCTTTAAGTCATTTTTTCCCTCGCATATTACAATAAGCAATCAGGAAGAAGTAGGCCGCTCTTTCAACACTTTGCTTAGAAATTGTTTCAGTGAAATATCTAATTTCATCCCTCAAAAGTTCTGTCTTTCACAGAATACTAAAACATGACGATTCATCCAAGTGCTTTGTCACTTTCAAACAAGGATAACCTTTCCTCAATTGTTCAATAACGTGTTGCTCATTTCCTCCTGAGACCTCATCAGAATGGCCTTTATCAGCCATATTCTACAAACAGTCTATTCAGGATCACTTAGGTGCTGTCTAAGAACACTGAAGCTTTTCACTGCAGCTCTCCTCTTTCCCTTCTGAGCTCTCACCAGAATCATTCTTAATGGCCCATTTATGGCCATTTAGGCTTTTGCTAACATGGACCTCCAAATTCTTCCAGTTGCTTCCACATATTTAGGCACTTCTGGTAGTAATTTCTGTTTTAGTTCATTTGAGCTCTTATAACAAACTGCTATAAATTGGGTGGCTAATATACAGCACACATTTATTTTTCACAGTTCCAGAGGCTGGGAAGTTCAAAATTGAAGCCCTGGCTGATCCAATGTGTGCTGAAGACTGGTTTCCTGGCTCTTCACCTCTGCCCTCATTACTCAATTCCTTCCCAAAGGCCCCACCTCCAAATATCATCACATTAGGGAAGGTCTCAGCATATGAACTTTGAGGGGACACAAACAGTTAATCTATAACAATCACCACTATCATCCCCCACATTTAAAATATATGTGCATATAATTTAGAGTTAAGGAAAATGAGCTGTTAAGGGACTCACCTAGAGCCACAGAGTTAGCAAATGATAGAGATACATTTCAACTCAGGTATGTCTAGCTACAAGCCTGCACTATTTCCCTAACAATGTGCTGATTTTTCATACTCTGACCCAGGGCACGAATAGATGGTGATTTTTAAATTTTTTCTTCCTATAGTTAACAAACTGTAGCACACCATCTCTCTGAAAAATACCCCAATCATCTATGAATTGCTTTTAAAAGTCTTATCTAAGTAAAGTGCATGGTGAGATTATAAAACTAGGAATATATAGAACTGTATCAGGTCTGTCAAAATATTTAAGAAACATCCTAAAAGAAGCAATTCTTCCATTTAGATGGGGCTTCCAAACCTGGGAGACTCAGGGGTCCTTCAGATTTCAAAAGGAAAGCATCATGTTGACAGGGGCTTGTATCCTGGCTACTTCTCTTTACAGCACACTTATCTAAAGGATTTATTATCAAGCCTGCAGCCTGGTAGCCAGGTTACAATCCTTTCTCCAGGTTAGCAGCAGCATGTCTGCTTATATTCCACTCCTCCCAGCGGGAGCTTACAGTAACAGGAAAACCCTGCATGGATGCTGATCATTCACCAAATCTTGCTCTGGCTGCATGCTATCACCTCCAAGACACCAGTAATTGTTTGTTACTGAACAACTAGAGAAAGGGGAAAAAATAAACAAGAGGAAGGATAAAGAAGATGGGGTTAAAGGAGCAAAAAGGAGGATAATGTCTTTGGTTTTACAGGTGTGCTGTGTGAAGTTTATTTTCCCCCAAACACTTAGCAATCTATTAAGTTGGTGAACATTTTTGGTGGACAGTATAAAGTATAGTTATTGTTTTAATTTAGGAAGACCTGAGATAAAGTTTGGGTATGCAGAGGAAAAAAACAATCAAAGGCAAGATGCAGCTAAAGTGAAAATGTATATCGAATAAAAGAGTATCTGCAAAGGGAGTAAACAGAAGACTGTTTACAAAGAGGGAGGATGATGGATTCACAGGAGAGAAGTCATATCCATTGAACAACTAGCTAAGATCTTGTGTTTCATAATGTAAGATTAAAATTTTTAGTAAGTGTAATAAGTGATCCCCGCCCCACTGATGGTGGTTAGCCACTCTTTACATTAGATGTCTTCATAAAAAAAAAATGCAGTTTCATTTCTACATTAAAAGGTTATAAAATATTGATTTAATATTATAAAATAAATTTATATGGGAAGGAACTTAATATAAAACAATTCAAATACAGATTTATGACTTATAATTTCTGTATGATGTGGCATAAGTTAAAGGTATGAGAGACAGCATACTGACAAATTTAAGTAGTTATTTGCTGTTAGAATGCCATATTTTAAATTCCCTGACATGAAGGTGGTAAATTGATGTTAAAAAATTGGAAAAGAAAGCTTTTAGTCAGACTATCATTTGTTCAAATTGTATCTCTATTACATATTATTTGTGATCATGCACAAATTGCTCCAGATCCACATTTAATTTCCTTATCTTGAAATGGGCACTAAATAGAAACTATTCTTTAGAGTCATTTCTGAGAGATAAATGAGATAATGCATAAAAGGCTTCTGGCACAGAAGCTGTCAAGATTAGAGATACACACCTAAACATATATATCATAATTGCCACTATTATTATTTTAAGTACTATCCATATGACACACAATCTTTATCTCTAGCCCTAATCTCTTCCTGAGTTATATATGGACTTCTATATCCAGCTCTCTTTTCAACATACCCCCTTGGATGCAAAATACATAACTCGAATTAAGTATATCTAAAATAGTAAATTACCACTCCTGTCTAATCTCCCGTTCTTCCCTTTTTCCCATTAATATCAGCATTCCTACATGTTGGTAACACCAAAAATGTGAGTGACCCTTGATCTTTCTCTATTTCTCATTATATAGATTCAATCTTCCAGCAAATCCTGTTATCTCTGGTTCCAAAATATAGCCTGTATCAAAACAATTCTCAACTGAAAAACACTAGACCAGGCCTCTATCATATTGACTTATACAACAACTTTATAACTAGTATCCTTTCCAGTTTTTTACAATCACATTTTGTTTTTCTCACAGAAGCCAGATAACTTTCAGAAATGTGTCTTCTATTGTGTCAGTGCCCTGCTTAAATCTCTTCATTAGTATATAAATTAGTATTCAATTTTATTGAATTCCTAAACATTCATCATGATCAACAGAACCAATCATTATCATGTGTCTGCTTTCCTGTAATGTATTATCTTGTAGCATTCTTTCCCTTGATCACAGTGTTCCAATCATATTAGCTTTCCTCCACCCCCTTTAGTTTCCAAGCAGCTTATTTTCACATTTTTGATATCTAATGTTTATTTGGTACTAAATATATCTAGACACTGCTCAAAACACTTTATGTGATTTAATTAATTTAACCCTCATAGTAACCTAATAAGCTACTATATAAAAAATTTTTTATTTATTTTAATCCTCACCTGAGGATATGTTTTGCATTGATTTCTAGAGGGAATGGAGGGGAGGGAGAAGGGGGAGAAAGAGAAACATAAACATGAGAGAGACACATAGATTGATTGCCTCCAGCAAGAGCCCCTACTGGGGCTGGGGAACTACAAACTGAGGTACATGCCCTTGACTGGGAAGGGGGTCACAAAATCTCTATATATAAAAGCCTAAGCAACCCTGCAACCAGTAGCTATGATGCACACTGACCATAAGGGGGCAGATGTTCAATGCACAGGCATGGAAACATGGAACAGACTAATGAATCTCAGAGGGAAGGGGAGTGGGGGAGGGCTGGAAGAGATTAACAAAAGATATTATATGCATTCTAGAGGCCTGGTGCATGGATTCATGCACTGGTGAGGTGCCTTGGCCTGGCCTGCGGGTATTGGGCTGAAACCAGCAGTCAGACATTCCCCGAGAGGGCACAGGCCAGGCCGAGGGACCCCACCAGTGCACAAATCTGTGGACCAGGCCTATAGTTAGTAAATAACAATCTAAATTGAAAATTTGGGTATTGTTTTGAAGAGATTGAACTCTTCATTTCTACTGTAAGCTATATTTAATTTTGTAGTTATTTTTTTTAGAACTTTGCAGTTATCTACTTTGCATTTTGCAATTTTAGTGATTTTTATTCTTAATACTAGAGGTTCAATGCACAAAATTTGTGCACTGGAGGGGGGTCCCTCAGCCCATCCTGCACCCTCTCGTAGTCCAGATTCCCTCAGGGGAAATCCCTCTCACAATCTGAGACCCCTCGCTCCTTACTGTCCATCTGCTCATTGCTCCTTACCACTCGGCTCACTGCTCCTTAACGCTGTCATGGAGGCAGGAGAGGCTCCTGCCATTGCCACTACGCTTGCCAGCCATGAGCCCTATCTTTCTATGTAGTTGTCTGTGGGCCAACTGCTCTCTTTCTTCTCACTTAGGGCGAGCAGCATGTGAGGGCAGAGTGCACTATTGTGGAACGCAGAGGGCTTCCCAGAGCTGAGGGGAGTGGCGGAGCCCATGGGGTGAGAGGTGGACACAGAGGATGCTATCTCACCCAATTGTGGGGCGGGCTGGCCGGCCTTCATCTGCCAGACCCCACCCAGGGAGGGACCGAGCAGGGTGTCTACCTCTCCATTCTCCATCCTTCCATCCATGACACCTGTTGCCTTTGCTAGGCCTCCCCCAAAGTGAGTTCAGTTCAATCCCTGAATGTAAAAGGGCATGGGGGGGAGGGCTCCACTCCAGTGCCCCCTGATTCCCAGCAACAGGGCCTGGTCAACAGGACCTGATCTCAAGATGGTGGCCACAGCTGCAGAACATAGATCTGTTTCAAGAAAAGTTGGGAATGCAGACTTTCATATGAGCCCCTATTCAAAAAGGTAGAAGTTTATTCACATTGTGGCAAAGACACCTTCAAGAGCAACATAAGTGGATAAAGTCAGAGCCAAACTGGGCCATTTCCTCATCCAATCTCTCTGAGACGCGTGGACAGAACCAAGTCTCAGCTCTTTGCAGGACACTTCTGGGTTTTTTTAAGCCTAAAGAACAGTAGTCTGTCTCCATTCTTGTTCTTTGGGATTTTTTCATCATCAGATAAAAGGATACATACATAGGGGCAATCCTCTCCAGATACAATATTCCAGTTGCACCCATGTGAGGACGACAGTGCCCCTCAGAGGGAGGGGCTGACAGATGGGGAGCAGGGAATTCTGAAAACCAAAGCGATGACAGAGATGCTAAGCCTTTCCTTCACATGTCTGACACCCCTCCTCAGGTGGCCTGCAGGCCAAGCATTTGCTGGACCTTTACCACTTGATGTCCTGGCAGGCTGCCCTGGGCACTGCTAGGCAGTGTGCAGGGCTGCCTGGGCCTGGGGGGAGTTGACCCCCCCCAGCCCCAGCCACTCCTGGTACAGCTCCTGCACATGGGTGCTGGTCTCCGGGGAGGGGGACCAAGTGGTCTGCTTTCCACCCACCCACCAGTCACTGCTGCCACGGATTCATTGGAGCCTGAGGGCCAGGTTCAATGGATCCATCCCCTGATCAATGGAGCCTGAGGGACAGGGGATGGATCCATTGATTTAAAATAGTAGCTTCTTTATTAGGTTACTATGAGGGTTAAATTAATTAAATCACGTAAAGTGTTTTGAGCAGTGTCTAGATATATTTATCCGTTTGGTCACTATGGACCCTGGGTTTTTATATATTAGGATATTATATTAAAGGTATTCTGGTTTTGTTCTTGTCCTTCAAGATTGTCTAAAATCTTTGGCCCTCTGAATTTCCATGAAAATTTGAAAATCCATTTATCAAATTTGACCAAAACTTCTGAAACTTTGACTGGGATTGGAGTAAATCTGTTGATGAATCCAGAGAAATTGAAATATTTATTATATTGAGTCTTCCAGAACATGAGCATGCTATATTCCTGTTCCATTCATTTGGGTATTCTTTCACAAATATTTTATAAATCTTCAGTACAGAAATTGTGCATATTTTTATTATTTTATTTTTAAGGTATTACATATAATATTACATGTGTCTCCTTTTTCCCTCATTAACTCCCCCCAGCCACCCCCATCCCCTGGCATATGCCCTCACCCCTCTAGTGTCTGTGTCCATTGGTTATGCTTATATGCATGCATACAAGTCCTTTGGTTGATCTCTTACCCACCCCCCAATCCCCAGCCTTCCCACTGAAGTTTGACAGTCTGTTTGATGCTTTTTGTCCCTGTATCTATTTTTTGTTCATCAGTTCATGATGTTCATTATATTCCACAAATGAGTGAGATCATGTGATATTTATCTTTCTCCAACTGGCTTATTTTGCTTAGCATAATGCTTTCCAGGTCCATCCATGCTGTTGTGAATCGTAAGAGTTCTTTCTTTTTTACAGCAGCGTAGTATTCCATTGTGTAGATGTACCAGAGCTTTTTAATCCATTAGATGTAGTTGTAAGTATTTAATAATTTTGATGCTATATTTTTAAACTTTCAATTTCCAGTTATTTAGTATTGGTCTGTAGATGGACAATTACTTTTTGTATATTTATTATATAATCAACAATATTGCTAAATTCACTTATTCAAATGAAATTGATCTTTCTTTCTTTTCTTTCTCTCTTTCTAATTTATTTATTCCTGACAATAAATATGAGGTTTATATATGGCAGTTTGTACAGCTATAATGCCTCTCTTCAAGAGAAAGGGAGAGAGACAGAGAAACAGAGAGTTTGCGATTGAGAAAGTGAGTTATAGGCACTTACTTTCCTCAGGAATCTTTCTGGAATAGTGAATGAACTCAGTGATATTTTCATGTTTGTCTTCCCTAAAGTCATTTATTTGTATTTCAAAGAGTGATTGAATAGGGGAATGGGAATTTCATCTTAATTCCAGGTTTAGAAGTAAGAAGGAGAATGAGGAAATCTAGGTTCTTTGAATAAAATTAAGTGATAAAGAAGTTTACAAGTTTTTCTACCTTTAAAATCCAAACATTATTCAAATTTTTTTTATTAGAGTAGAAAAATAAGTTTCTAGGATGAAGCCAAAGATAGTAATAAAAGGGCACATTTTTCTTAGTAACATCCTATATTAAGTATTTATGTTAATAGGATTAGTAACAATCCTAAAATCAAGGCCAGTTGTTTCCAATCTATGTCCACACTTTTAAAAAATCACTGAGATACTTTTTTAAAAAATATAATTCTCTGGGAGAGTGGAGCCTGTTCATGTATAGTTTTTAGGTGTCCCCCAAGTGATTGAAACCATGGCTCTACAATAGATATAAATATTTAATTACTCCTTTATATAGCCAAAATAAAGTCTAGCAATCATATGCACATGTAACTTCACTATTAGTAGAAAGAATGAAATTAAATAAATACACCATTGGTTCAGGATAGGATTGTGTGTATGTGTATGTGTGTGTGTGTGTGTGTGTGTGTGTGTGTGTGTGTGTGTAATACTAGAGGCCCAATGCACAAAATTTATGCAAGAGTAGGCCATCGCAGCCCTGGCTTCCTCTGGAAGGTCCTCCAGAAGGTCGTTCCGCTATTCAGCCTTTCGGTTGATTTGCATATTACACTTTTATTATTATAGAAGATACATATAGAATAGTTCTTTACATTTGCAGATAGACATTTATGGCTTTTTAAGACCAAAGCACACTGATACTTTATGCAGATTTATTACTGTTGAACACAAATGTCAAGGTACTTCTGATATTTATTAAGAAAATAAAACAAAACAATGAAGCCATTTCTTTGTATCTTAGAAAATTTAGTTTCTGTGAATTTTGCTTAGATAATTGTAAAAAGCAAAGAAAGGTACTTCTCACATGGAAAGAGGTTCTTTCTTTTCTATTTAACTAAATGTCAGAAAAAACATTAAATTGTTTGAAATGGGACTAAATTGTTATTTGAATGAAATATGTGCATGAAACGGGTTTTGTTGTTTGTGTTTTTTTAACACATAAAATCTAAGGAGCAATTTCTTTTAATCCTCATATGCAGTGCTATCTGCTTAAATACTTAAAAAGTCAAAATGTGAGGAAAAAAAGTTCAATAAAACTAGCTTTCAAGATATTCAAAATTTACAGTGATCTCTGCAACCAAGTATGTAAGAGACAATAGAATTTTCTTATATAAATGGTAAACCAAAAGAGAAATCAAAGATTTCTTTTACCCCCATGAACTATAATTTAAAACAGCATGGGCTTTGTGATAAAATTTCTTAATCTAAAACTACCCAAATAGAATGAGATAACGATACCTGTCAAGCTATTGATGCTGTGTGACTTTGCCCCAGTAGTCTTTGAGAGATTTTGTAAAGAAATGCAGCTTTCTTGCCTAGCAGCTGGATTTTCTAAACCTATATCATTTCCTGTTTAGACTATGGAAAATATTGTTTCAGAGTACTCTGGGACCAGATGGTTTTATAAGATTAGATTGCTTAGAATGTAAAAGGAAACATTCAATCATCTTTATCCATCCTTAAAAATATTTAGTAACAGTGTAATAAGTAAACATCTTTATGATACAAAGCTACAAAAGTGTTACCATTCTAATTTATAACCTGATGAGATAAAAAAATATTTAGAAATATTTTCTAAAATATTTCTCTGAAATTCTTTCCAAAAGTTCAGATTCATTAAACTATGAAAGTAAAGATTACCACTTAGCCACACCAGCCAGGGTAAGAATACATTTGAATTATGTTTAATTCATGACTTCACTGGTATTAGTTCTTTGCTTTAATTTTAATTTTTGTTAAATATGTATTTTTATACTTTTCAGGTATTTTTAAGAGCATTATATACAAAAATTACACATAAAAATAAATCATTTTTGAAGATCTTTAATATACTCTCATATATCTTATAATAAATAAGATATTGTCTCTGATTTTCTAGTCTAATATTTTATACGATATTATAAATAAGTTTTTTCCTTTAGTACTATTTATTGAGGGCTTCTTTGTGTTGGGCAAGTATATACCTTTTGGAAAGGTATAAATATTCATCTAGTAGGAGAGGCAACCATTTCAGGTCATGATCTGGCTACCGTCATGTATTGGTGCTGAATGTGAATCTTCTTATAGAACAGAATGCAAGAATAAAAAATTTCAACACCACGAAAGGGGCATGACATATTTCAGTGTTACCTTCACAGTAGATTTAAAAAAAAAAAATCTTTAAATTCTAGAATTCTATCCCCAACCTCAGTGCCTCCGACCCACCCAGATAATACTTAGGATGTCCTAGAAAAGACTAAGATAAAGGATAATGATAAGAAAAAGTCTATTTTCTCATTTTTGAATTTCAAAAGAGATTTTCAGAGTTGGAGCTTCCAGTATAGCAAAATGAGAAGCACAGCAAAATCTCTCTAAAAAGCAATTATAAAATTGGACAAAATAATCAATAACAATTTCAGTGCACTGGAGATTGATTGAAGGTTTACAATGTACTTGAAAATCTACTAAACATCTGAACAGTGAGGACCTGCAGCATTCTTGCCTGAATCCCCACCACGCATACCCCTCAACACACACACACACACACACACACACACACACACACACACAGAGAGAGAGAGAGAGAGAGAGAGAGAGAGAGAGAGAGAGAGAGAGAGAGAGAGAGAGAGAGAGAGAGAGTTTGGTGAGATAAGCCAGAAAAATCAGCACCTTTGCTGATGGTGAAGTTTACTCAGTTTGGATTGGAGAAGGAAACACCTGTGTTGTTGAAACAACAGTAATCTCAGAAGCTAGTGAATAGAGATATGAGTGACTCAGCTAGTTTTGGATTTTAATCCTGACAATGATGTTTAACAGGGAGATCTTCAGGAATGAGAAACCCATTGAGGGCTGTGAAAGGCTATCTGTACATCACTGGCTTTCTGTGACCCTGGCTAAATGTGTAGTGGAGATGCAAGAGGATAATGCACAAAACAAAAGCTGGGGAAGACTTAAAAACTGTTTGAACCTTGAATGCACACCTCAACCCATACACTGATTCATTGGAGTAATGGAAAAGTCCTACTTTGGACTGTGGTGTTGAACAAATCTAAAAATTTACTAAAAACCATT
The DNA here is from genome assembly GCA_025583905.1 of Ia io. Classification (NCBI taxonomy): domain Eukaryota; kingdom Metazoa; phylum Chordata; class Mammalia; order Chiroptera; family Vespertilionidae; genus Ia; species Ia io. The sequence continues at coordinate 40,768,771 of JAJQQW010000003.1, forward strand.
TAATTGCACATTTATGATAGGTACATTTTATGGTATGTAAATAATACTTTATTATTAAAGCTATAAAATGTGGGGAGGGATACTCTACACATTTTATTTTGCGGGGAACTGGAAATTGATTGAAGGTTTACAATATTCTTGAAAATCTACTAAACTTCTGAAGTACTAGCTGAGTATTTTCAGAGATAATACTGTCCTATGAAATGTTCTGAGCATCACAAACTTGGCTTTTGAGGTTTTGAGGTGTCTGTCTATAGGCTGGGGCAGAAAAGGAGAGATGGAAATGCAAGTGATCTAGGTCTTGTTGGAAATCCTTGGGAAGAGACTCTTTATCCTACTTATTTCCAGGCTAACTGGCAGATTGTGGGTAGGTGGGGAAATAAAGAGAACGGGAGAAAATAATCTAAAGGTACTTGTTTTTTCTTTCTCTCAGAAGAATCAGTAAAGCAAACAAGCAAATACCCTAAATTCCCCTGGAATAATATGCTGATAAAGAAGTTTGTAACATGGATATGGGGTTATCAGTTGGAAGAGAGGCCTGAAAATCCCCACAAACTCCAGGACTATATGGGCTGCATACAAGTAAGGCCATGGATGCCAGGAGAGGTAGATGCCACACAAATAAACCATCAGAACGAGTTGTAATAGCAAATGCCATCAAATATGCCAGTAGGAACAATGGACTATAAAGAACTTAGGTTCTTTCCCCAGTGCCTTGGCAATTTGTAATCTTCCCCATTGAATTAAGCATTTAGGTGAAAAGTAAGTTCTGAAATATGAAAAGTCAACTATCTTGTAGAGCTGACTCTGAGATCAGAGATCCATACCTTCTACATATATTAAAATATACATAAGATGCTTTTCAAGGACACATGTAAGTACAGCAAGACTGTACAGTGAGTTAAAATATATTTATGACTCTCCATCAACCTCAGATTGCATGAAAAAATTACTGAGTATCATCATAATATTCACTATCAAGAAATAGTTATTACAATCTTCCCTTTCACATAAATGTGTCAAGTGTCAAATATATAAAATTATTATTATTATTATTTTATGTTCAGGATGCTGAAAGGCACTAAAGTGTAAGTTAGAAGAACTAGATTCCATTTCACATTTTACTACTAACAAAGCCTGAAAAATAATTCAAAATTTCTGGGTAAATGCTTTCTCATTTTTATATATGAGACATGAAGCAAGATGATCTATAAGGCTCTTTTTTATGGAATTTTAAGACCATAATATAGGTTATATGCTGCTTCCAATAGTTGGTGCAGCAAAATTGAACATTAATTAATTAGTCAATTAATGAAATCAGTCAATATTGTCAGAGGTAACTGAAGTGACACTGACAAATATATAGCTTAAATAGAATTAGCTACTATTTATATTAAATTTATTATCTGAATTAAATTTTATTAAATATATTAAGAAATAAGAAAATTTTGTGACAAGATTTATAATAGTTTAGACAGGGGATGAGATTTTGAATGCAGAAGAAATTTTCATTTCTCTGAATGAAAATTCACAGGCAACAATATTGTCAATAGTTAAATTCTTTCTAAAAATATTGTACATGAACACTTAGATTGATATCACTCGGTGATATATATATATACATATATATATATATATTAAAAAAAACAAAAAAAAACTATATGAGACCCTTTTCAAATAAACACAAAAATTATGTTCAATAATTGCCAAAGAAAGAAAGAAAGAATTATAGACAGAGGTTATAAATGTGGGCAGAAGCTACTGAGGCCACAGCCACCTTTATTATGTTACAAACAATGAAAAACAAATGGAGTAAATCTAATGAGGAGACAATTGGATTACTAGGGGAAAGCTTCTGAAAACCCAGTGATTAAGCCAGGTAAAAAATAAAGTGCTACTCTTGTACTTACTGAGACATGAAAAGGCAATTATGCAAAAAGACACTTAAAAGCTATGCTGCTAAGAATAAAGTCCTAATCTTTCTTAATACCCCTTGCTTTCAAGTACCACTTTCCCAATATTTTCTTCATTTTAAATTCTCTTCAAAAATATCCCTTGTGTTCACTATCATGTCACATTTAGCGAATCTATTTTTCTGTCTATTGTCAAACCTAAATAATACTCCCTTACTGCTCTAAAACTCATGCATGGTTTCTCTTACTATCGTGAAATTTTTACATATCCTTTCACCATTCTTCCCCATACATGTATAGGATTTTAGGAACCCAGATAATAGGAATGGATTTTGTTTATCTTAAATTTAACATTCTTATGGAATTTTGGAGAGCAACAAATAAAGACATTTAGGATTCAATTTTATGTCTTACACCTTATTCATCTCTACCAGCTATCACCTATCCTCCAGTCTGTCATAAAACATGCACAACTTTAGTATATAACAACTGGCAAGAATAAAGGTAACCAAATTAACGTTGCCATAGATGGAACCAAAGGAAATAACTGAAATAGAAATATATGGGTAACCATTTGAGGCCACCTTAAATGGTAATATCTAAGAGCATGGATAGTCTACTAATTTGAGAGGCCAACACAACACATAACTAGAAGGAAACATAGGCTCATAGAGGAGAATCAGTTTTAGCAATGAAGCTGTATAGCTGGTAGTACACATTATTTTTGAAATAATAAGCAATGATTTATTATTTAAGGTTTTATTAGAATGTTAAATAATTTTTGTTATATATATACATACATACATATATATATATACATATATATATATATATATATATATATATATATATATATCCTATCTAATAATAGAGTAATATGCAAATTAACCATCACTCTGCGACAAAAATGGCGGCGCCCATGGCCACAAGATGGCGGCGCCCAGTCCTCTCAGGCCCACTGAAGTCCCCCAGTCCCAGAGAGGGCTACTGCTGAGAGCAGGCAGCATGTGACCCGGGCTGTTGGCCTGGGAGGGTCCCGAATACCCCTGGCTGATCTGCTCCCAGCTGCGGCCCTGGCTGTTGGCCTGGAGGGCTGCCGCCGCTCCCCACCCCGCTGCCCCACATCGCTCCCAGCCGCAACCTGGCCGTAGCCTGGGATACTGCGAACAACCCCCGCATGATCTGCTCCCAGCCGCGACCTTGGTAGTGGCCTGGGAGGCCGAGCGCACCTCCCCCCACCTCCCCCCCGCACAATCTGCTCCCAGACGCAACCCAGGCAGTGGCCTAGGAGGCGCACACCCCTGGCGTGATCTGCTCCCAGCTGAGACCCGGGTAGTGGCCTGGGAGAAGGCACACATCCCCCAGTGTGATCTTCTCCCAGCCGTGACCTGGGCAGTGGCCTGGGAGACTGGCGCACACCCCCGGCATGATCTGCTCCCAGCTGAGACCAGGGCAGTAGCCTGGGAGAAGGCGCACCCCCCCGCACCCCCCCCATGTGATCTTCTCCCAGCCACGACCTGGGTAGTGGCCTGGGAGGCCGCGTGTACCTCCCCCCACCTCCCCCCACCAACAATCTGCACCCAGCTGCGACCGGGGCATTGCCGTGGTAGGCTGCGCACACCTCCCCCCACCTCCAACCCCTACCACCCCCAATCTGCTCCCAGCCGGGACCCGGGCAGTGGCCTGGGAGACGGTGCACAACCCCAGCATGATCTGCTCCCAGCTGAGACCAGGGCAGTGGCCTGGGAGAAGGCACACCCCCCCTGGCGTGATCTGCTCCCAGCTGAGACCTGGGTAGTGGCCTGGGAGACGGTGCACACCCCCGGCATGATCTGCTCCCAGCTGCGACCTGGGCAGTGGCCTGGGAGAAGGCACGCACACCCCCTGGCGTAATATTCTCCCATCCGGGACCCAGGCAGTAGCCTGGGAGAAGGCACACACTCCCCCGCGTGATCTCCCAGCCACGACCTGGGCAGTGGCCTGGGATATGGTGTGCACCCCGGGCAGATCTGCTTCCAGCTGAGACCCAGGCAGTGGCCTGGGAGATGGCGCACACCTCCACATGATCTGCTCCCAGCTGAGACCCAGGTCCCAGCTGGGAGCAGATCGTGGGGGTGGGGGGAGGTGCACACAGTTTCCCAGGCCACTGCCCAGGTTGCGGCTGGGAGCAGGGGAGCACATTTGGAGGTGACCAGGCTTTCAGGGGAGGGCAGTTGGGAATGATCAGGCTGGCAGGGGAACAGTTAGGCATAGATCAGGCTGGCAGGGGAGTGGTTAGGGGGTGATCAGGCTGGCAGGCAGAAGCGGTTAGGGGTAATCAGGCAGGCAGGCGAGCAGTTGGGAGCCAGCAGTCTCAGATTGTGAAAGGGATGTCTGACTGCCTGTTTAAAAACAGGACATCCCCCAAGGGGTCCCAGATTGGAGAGGGTACAGGTTGAGCTGAGGGACACCCCCCACCAGTGCATGAATTTCATGCACCGGGCCTCTAGTATATATATATATATATATATATATATATATATATATATATATATATATATATATATATATCTCACACACATACACACACAGAAGGGGGGGTTGTGAAGGCATGTGCTGGGGGGTGGGGGAGGCCAGGGAGTGGTCAATGGGGGAAAAATGAGACATATAATACTTTAAACAATAAAGAATTTAAATTAAAAAAATAAAATATATATATTGAATATAAACTTTCCTTCACTTTTATATATGTCTAAAATACTATTTCCATAAACAATATGTGTATAATTACATTATGCATATCTATAATAATAAAAGCATAATATGATAATAGACTGGACATACTTCAGGACCAAGCAGGTTTGCAGCCCCGGGATGGAGGCAGCTGTCTCAGCTGTGAGGGACAGATCCAGGCAGCCACCCCGTGGCTGTGAGGGACAGATCCAGACAGCCACCTTGGCTGCAAATTTCATAAACCAGGCCTCTAGTATATTATATTATACATAGGTATAATATGTATACAAAATTCTTGATAGATACTTTTCATTAACTTTTGCCCTTGAATCTTGCCTACTTGGTTGATCAATTCACTGCCTTTAAAAGCTTTGATTTTCCTCATTTGTTAAAGGATGTCTATCTGGTTTAATAATATTTTTGAATATAACTTTTTTTATGATAATTGAGTTTAATTAGGAAAAATAGGTTACTTTTAAAAAATGAAATAACATGTATTATTATGAAACTTTTTGAAACATAGTTTACCCAAATATCCCTTATGGTACACAAACTCTCATATATGATAAATAATGAACACTTTATTTTAGGAAACTATTTTAAATGTCCAGTTGTTTGTTTCTTTAATAAAATATTTGGGCATAGTTATTTTATTTAGCCTCCAGAACGATGAGAAATAAATTTCTGTTGTTTACAAGATAACCAGTTTATGGTATTGTTATAGGAGCTCAAATAAGACATTATCTAATAGATTTACTAAATGCATTTAGAGATATTTAAAAATGTTAGTAAGCAAATGTAAATTTATTATCTAATATTTTACTTTTCATAAGCTAAAATTACTATATTTTTCTAAAAAATTTTCTGGCCATAAAGCATTTACATTGATCATTGTGTATTTCATAACCAATGTTATATAATATAGATTAATCTAGTTTGCTATCATATAACTATACAGTACTTGAGTGAAAAATTCTCCAATCCACACTTGCCTATCTTCTTTCTATATACCTTATAAAAGGAGTAAATATTATTAAAAATTAAAAAATAGAAATTTTATTAAAATACATTGAATTAAGAGAATAATTTCAAGAGAAGTAAAATTGAATTAAAATATCTGTCAGTGGATTTGTTTTGAACAATGTTGGATATGTTTTTCCTATAAACGATGAGATTTGATGAGCTATTCTTTAGTAGGTTAGTGTACTTTCTTTCTGTTTATTACAGAAAAGGGTGTTGGGTTTTGTCAAATACTTATTATAATCAATTTTGACCAATATGTAAACATTTTTAGTAGATAGTTTTCCATTTTATTCAGAATTTTCACACCTTTGTCTATACTTATAGTAGAGTCAGTATAACAAAGTGGTTGAGAAAAAGGTCTCTGAGTCAGATCACCTTTTTTGAACCCTTGCTTTTCTACTTACCTGGCTATGATTATGAGCTGATAGTTATTCCCATGTGACACAATCTTGCAACTAATAGTAATGACAATAACTATTTCAAAAGTATTATACAGATTAATTCATGTATAATGGTTAGCTCAAGCCTCAGATACAGTAAGAATACAAAAGATTCTAGGAATGATTAATTATTTAAATGAACTCAATTTTGTTTTTGCTTCTTTTATTCTTTTTTTTTAATATATTTTATTGATTTTTCACAGAGAGGAAGGGAGAGGGATAGAGAGTTAGAAACATTGATCAGCTGCCTCCTGCACACTCCCCACTGGGTATGTGCCCGCAACCAAGGTACATGCCCTTGACGGGAATCGAACCTGGGACCCTTGAGTCCACAGGCTGACGCTCTATCCACTGAGTCAAACCAGCCAGGGCACTTCTTTTAATCTCTTCTTTAAGTTATTTCTATTGATGTTTAGTTACTGGGAAAATTCACAGTCTATTTTCTTTTTTTTAGCAGTAGGGATTCTTTTTTTTTTATTGTCTATAAAGTTTTACATATGTCTCCTTTATACCCAATCGACACCCCTCCCCAGCTATTCCCAACCCGGAGAAGCCCCCACCACCCCAGTGTCTGTTTCCATTGGCTATGCTAATCTGCATGCATACAAGTCCTTTGGTTGCTCTCTAACCTCCCCTCTCCCCTACCATTTGTCTCTGGATCTATTCTTGTTCATCAAATTATGTTGATCATTATATCCCACATATGAGTGAAACTCCATACTGTCTTCCACAGTGGCTGTACCAGTCTGCATCCCCACCAGCAGTGCACGAGGGTTCCTTTTCCTCCACATCCTCGCCAGCACTTGTCATTTGTTGATTTGTTAATGACAGTCATTCTGACAGGGGTGAACTGGTACCTCATTGTTGTTTTGATATGCATCTCTGGGATGATTAGTGACTTTGAACATGTTTTCATATGTCTCTTGGCCTTCTGTATGTCCTCTTTTGAAAAGTGTCTATTTAGAACCTTTGCCCATTTTTTGATTAGATTGTTTATCTTCCTTTTGTTAAATTGTATGAATTCTCTGTAAATTTTGGAAATTAAACTCTTATCTTAAATATCATTGACAAATATGTTCTCCCGTGCAGTGGGCTTTCTTGTTGTTTTGTTGATGGTTTATTTTGCTGTGCAGAGCTTTTTATTTTAATGTAGTCCCATTTGTTTGCTTTCTCCTTTGTCTCCATTGCCCTAAGACTGTGGAAGGCAAACTGTGGCTCTCGAGCCACATGTGGCTCTTTGGCCCCTTGAGTGTGGCTCTTCCACAAAATACCATGGCCTGGGCGAGTCTATTTTGAAGAAGTGGTGTTAGAAGAAGTTTAAGTTTAAAAAATTTGGCTCTCAAAAGAAATTTCAATCGTTGTACAGTTGATATTTGACTCTGTTAACTAATGAGTTTGCCGACCACTGCCCTATGAGGTGTGTCAGTAAAGATATTGCTATGATACATGTCTGCTATTTTGCTGCCTATGGAGTCTTATAGGATTTTTATGGTTTCCCGTCTTACATTTAAGTTCTTTAGCCATTTTGAGTTTGTTTTTATGTATGGTGTAAGTGGGTGATCTAGGTTCACTTTTTGCATGTATATGACCAAATTTCCCAACACCATTTATTGAAGAGACTATTTTGACTCCATTGTATGTTCTTGCCTCCTTTGTCAAATATTAATTGAGCATAATGGCTTGGCTCAATTTCTGGGTTCTCTCTTCTGTTCCATTGGTCTATATGTCTGTTCTTGTGCCAGTACCATGCAGTATTGAGAACTGTGGCTTGGTAATATAGCTTTATATCTGGTATTGTGATCCCTCCAACTTTGTTCTTCATTATCAGGATTGCTGTGGCTATTCAGTGTCTATTTTTATTCCAGATGAATTTTTGGAGAGTTTGTTCTAGATTTTTGAAATATTTTAATGGGTATTGCATTGAATCTATAGATTGCTTTGGGTAGTACGGACATTTAATGATGTTGATTCTACCAATCCATGAACGTGGTATGTTCTTCCATTTGTTTATGTCTTCCTCTATCTCTTTTTTCAATATCCTCTAGTTTTCTGAGTACAGGTTTTTTTACCTTCTTAGTTAAGTTTATTCCTAGGTATCTTAATTTTTTTGGTGCAATGGTAAATGGTATTGTTTTTTAGTTTCACTTTCTGTGAGTTCATTATTGGTGTACAAAAAGGCCATAGATTTCTGGGTGTTAATTTTGTATCCTGCTACCTTGCCAAATTCTTTTATTAGATCTAGAAGTTTTTTTGATGGAATCTTTGGGGTTTTCTATGTATAGTATTATGTCATCTGTGAATAAGGACAGTTTTACTTCTTTTCCAATTTGAATGCCTTTTATTTCTTCTTCTTGTCTGATTGCTATGGCTAGCACTTCTAGTACTCTATCAAGCAGGAGTGGTGAAAGTGGGCATCCCTGTCTTGTTCCTGTTCTCAGGGGAAATGAACTTTGTTTTTGTCCATTGCGTATGATGGTGGCTGTAGGTTTGTCATATAAGGCTTTTATTATGTTGAAGTATGATCCCTCTATTCCCACTTTTCTGAGAGTTTTTATCAAGAAAGGATGTTGGATTTTGTCAAATGCTTTTTCTGTATCGATTGATATGATTATGTGATTTTTGTCTCTCAATTTGTTTATGTGATGTATTGCATTTATTGATTTGCGGATATTGTACCATCCTTCCATCCCCAGAATAAATCCCACTTGGTCATGGTGTGTGATCTTTCTAATGTAATGCTGAATCCGATTTGCTAAAATTTTGTTGAGGATTTTAGCATCTATGTTCATCAAGGAGATGGGCCTGTAGTTCTCTTATTTTTTGGTGTCTTTATCTGGTTTTGGAATTAGGGTAATGCTGGCTTCATAGTAAGAGCTTGGAAGTGTTGCTTCCTCTCGAATTTTTTGGAATAGTCTGAGGAGGATAGGTTTTAGTTCTTCTTTAAATGCTTGGTAGAACTCCCCTATGAAGCCATCTGGCCCAGGGCTTTTGTTTACTGGAAGATTTTTGATAGCTGTTTCAATTTCTTTGGTAGTTATCGGCCTATTCAGGGTTTTTTTTTTATTCTTACTGATTGAGTTTTGGGAGCTTGTATTTTTTTAAGAATATGTCCATTTCGTCAATGTTGTCCATTTTGTTGGAATAGAGTTGTTCATAGTATTTTTTAACAATCTTTTGTTTTTCTGTGGGTCTGTTGTTATTTTGCCTCTTTCATTTCTGATTTTGTTTATTTGGGTCCTCTCTCTTTGCTTTTGGTGAGCCTGGCTAGAGGGTCATCAATCTTGTTTATCCTTTCAAAGAACCAGCTCTTGGTTTTGTAGATCTTTTGTATTTTTTTTTTTTTGTCTCTCTGTCGTTTATTTCTGCTCTGATCTTTATTACTTCCTTCCTTCTGCTTATGCTGGGCTTTTCTTGTTGCTCTTTTTCTAACTCTTTGAGTTGTAGGGTTAGATAATTTATTAAAATTTTTTCTTGTTTTTTGAGATAGGCATGTAGCACTATGAACTGCCCTCTGAAGACTGCTTTCATTGTGTCCCATAGATTTCGGATTGTTGTGTTTTCATTGTCCTCTGTTGCCATGATGCTTTTTATTTTTTCTTTGATCTCTTTGGTAACCCAATCATTGTTTAATAGCATGCTATTTAACCTCCAGATGTTTGATTTTATTCCATTTTTTTTATTGTAATTTTATGCCATTGTGATCTGAGAAGATGCTTGGTATGATTTCTATCTTCTTGAATTTGAAGAAACTTTGCCTATGTTCCAATATGTGGTCTATATTGAAAATGACCTGTGTGCACTTTAGAAGAGTGTATATGCTGTGGCTTTGGTGTGGAATTTTCTGAAGCTGTCAATTAATTCCATATGATCTATTGAGTCATTTAAGGTTGATGTTTCTTTGCTGATTTTTTGTTTAGAGGATTTGTTCAGTGGTGTTTGTGGGGTATTAAAGTCCCCTACTATGACTGTATTGCTGTCAATCTCTCCCTTGATATATTCCAGAATTTTTTGTATGCATTTGCGTGCTCCTGTATTTGGTGCATATATGTTTACCAGAGTTATATCTTCTTGTTGAATTGCTGCTTTTGGTATTATGAAGTGGCCTTCCTTATATCTGGCTATGGTCTCCACTTTCAGGTCTAATTTGTCAGATATAAGTATTGCTATCTCAGCTTTTTTTTCATTTCCATTTGCCTGAAAAACCTTTTTTCATCCCTATACCATCAGTGTGTGAGTCCTTTGTCCTGAGGTGGGTTTTCTGTAGACAACAGATATATGGGTCATGTTTTCTTATCCATCCAGCAACCCTATGTCTTTTGATTGGGGCATTTAATCCATTGCAGTGATGTCATTCTTCATTTCTTCCTGGTTCTTCTTGATTTTCTCTTGGCTCTTACACATATTGTTGTATTTGTCTTCCATCTTTTTCAGCGTCCTTATGAACATTGCTATGAATTCTTTCCCTGACATATTGCTTGCTGCCATTTTGTTTACTTCCTTTTCTGGTGTTTCCTTCTTTTTTTTTTTTGTATGGGGCTGTTTCTTTGTCTCCCCATGTTCACTCCTTTCAGGGTGTCTGGTTATGTAGCTCTCTCTTTCCTGCATTGACTTAAAGGCACAAAATACAACATGACAAGACACAATACACAGGGTACCAAACACTAATGTATTCATGATACCAATAACCCCAAATAAAGGTGACCACAAGAGAAAAGAGAACTAAGGGAGAGAAAAGAGTGCAAAAATTATATTGAAAATTGGAAAAAATGTAAGCGATAAAAGAAAGAGGAAAAAAAAGAAGGGGGAAAAATATATGTATATAGGGAGAACTCCAAAAGAAACCCAATAACTAATCCAAAAAACGCAAACAACAAACACTCAGAGAAGAATGCAAACAACGAACAGCAACTAATCCAAAAAATGCAAACAACAAACACCTAAACAACAAACACCCAGATGAATATGAAGAGACAGATCTTATTTCCAGAAGGTAAGGTCATGGAATTGAATAAATGTGGAAATGGCCACAATTCAGTATAGAGAAGATTGAAAGAGAATGAGTGTATAAGAATAAAAGTAAAAAAACAACAACAACAACAAAAGAGAAAATATATATATATTAAAAAATATATACAGTATATATAAAATAAAATTTATAGAGAGTAGATAGGCCTGAGTTGGTGATTGAAACTAATTAAGCTATTAGTAGAAGAAGGGAACAAGCAAGGAGAGGAAAAACAGAGCAAAAAAAAATCAAAAAAAAAACTAACAAACAAACAAAAACAAGAAGACAGAAAGAAAGAAAAAGAAAATAAAAAGAAGGAAAAAATTGGCTAGTGAAGAAAGAGAAGAAATAAGTGTTCATGGACTTGGAGCAGGTGAGAGGAAATTAGATATATGAGTAAAATCAATTTTTAAGATGGAGTAAAAAAGAAGGATAGAGAAAAACTAAAGCAGTAACAGGGTAAGAGAAACAGGACAAAAAAGGGGAAGAGTGAGGAAGAGAGTGTTGGCATAAAGGAAAAATTGAGATAGACTAAAGTTATGCTAAAATAAAAATAAAAATAGAATGTAGAACACTAATCCAAATAAAGATAAATAAAGATAAAGTAAAATAAAACTAAAAAAAGTAAAATAAAACTAATAGTAACTTAAAATATAAAATATAATAATAAAAAAATTAAAACCAAGTGAGAAAAAAATTTTAGTCTCTTAAGTAAAAGATAAAAGCTAAAAAACTGAGGTAGTGAAGGTCGTTCACTTCAGTGGAGCTTCAATGAACTATTGGGCTGGTTTAAGAGCCCTCTCTACTGTTCTGCCTGCCACATCTGTTTCCTGTCAGGTAGTCTGCACAGGGTTGAGGTTCCCTGAGATCCACTGCTCCTCTGTGTCATAGCCACAATCTTGTTTTCAAGAAGGCGGGATCTCTCTGCTCACTTTGTTTCTCTGCCTTCCTTCAGTTGTATTTACACAAGCGTCAATTTCTGACACAACCCCTGGGTGGCGGTGTTTTTGTATTAATTTCTGGGACCAAATGGCCCCTCAACCCAGTGTTTGGATTCTTCTTTCCCTGACACACTTAATACTGGGTTGAAGGGATGGACTGACCCAGATCTGTTTTCCTGCTCATCTCTCCTTATTCTGATTCCCAGTTTTCATAAAAACAACTTTCCCCTGCAGTCTCAGTGAGTGTTTTTATATGAAAGATCCTATGCAGTGGGTTTTGCAATTAAAAGCAAGGAAGTTATAAAGACAAAGCAATCATGTCTTTCTCTTCTCAGCACTGTGAGGCCAGTATAGAACTTCAGGCTGCCTTTCTGGGCACAGTCTTCCATGGCTGTGGAGTTAGATCAAGAGTCCCCCTCTGCCAGCAGCCCTGTGGACCCCTGTGCCATGCCAGCACAGCCAAGGGTTAGGTGAGCCTGAGGGAGGGTGGCAAAAGATTGAAGAAAAGACAGACAAAGAGAATAAGCTGGGTCTAGGTAGATCTGTGCCTGGCTAAGGCCACAGAAAGAAGATCCAGACAGCAAGCTGAGCCTTTATTTTATAGCCAGAGGTAAACAAGGTAGTGGTCATCATAGTTACAATGTTCTTGTGAGTTTCACTTGTTTTGTAGCACTTGCTTCACCTCCCACAGCCCATTAGCTACCCAGATAAGATCTATGGAGCATCATAAGGTCAAGCTTAATTATGCTAAGAGGGCTGTGCCCTCTAAGCTGGGACTTGTTTGTGGCTTTGCCAATAGTCAGTCCAAGGCTTAACCCTATAGCCACTCCCTGCAGATCCCCTTCCACATTTGAGGGCTACACTGACCCCAAGGGCCTCGGATTTGGTGAAGCGCAATCTCCCTCTGAGACTCTAGTCCCCACTGTGAGGGTTTCTCCCTCCAGCCTGGATTCCAGATCTCACCTCTCTCTAGGCAATCTCTGACCTTTCTGAGGTCTCCATGGTTGAAAATAAGTCTGGGCTTCTGATCACAACCATTCTCCCCTTAAATATGGCATGGTCTCTGCGGCAGAGTTGGCTGCTCCGGAAGAGATTTCAGCAGTAGTAGAAGCTACCTGGCCAGGGGAGCCTGGTTCGCCCGTCCCCAACAGTTCTGTGGAATATAGCTGTCCCTCACTCACAAATACAGACACTCCCTGCACATCCATGCACTCTACTTTAGCTCTCTCACTCACACACTATCTTGCAGCCTGCCTTCCCGTCGGCTGCCATCTTGGATCTCTCCACAGTTTATTTTCATACAGTGTTCCTGGTGCCTTTAGTGTTAGATCTTTAACTAATTTTTTATTTATTTTCTGGTTATTTATCTATTCAGGGTTCTAAATGTTCTTAAAAATTATGATAATTTATACTTGCTAGACAATATCTTTTTATCCAGATATTTAAGTATTTTGGCATAAACTAAGTTAAATTCTCGGTAAGATGATAAAAAGCTAGAATAAATTATCACCTTGCAATTATGGCAGAAGGGCTAATTTAAAGTCCTTCAGAATAGCAATGATATATGTGCTGGTCACATTCAGTAAGACAATGGCCCAAATGTATCAGTGTGGTGGTAATGATAGATTTGAAGATGGGTAGTGTGAGCCAGCTCTGAAAGCATTGGATTACATAAGAAATCAAAATATAATCCGGTAACAATATTAAAAATATTGCAAGAACTACTTTGGAAAAATCTATCATCTATTCTCAATCAACAGTTTTTCAATATATTTATCAGTCCTGAAGGTGATGTTGTACAGGGTGAGAATCTAATTACAAACAAAGATATGCAAAATTTGCTCTAACAATTTATTTTAAATATTTTTATGTTTCATTATAATTGATTTCATAGAGAGGAAAAGAGAGGTAGAGAGAGATATACACATCCATAATGAGAAAGTCATTGATCGGCTGCTCCTCCTGCATGCCCCACACTGGGGATCAAACCTGCAATCTGGGCATGTGCCCTGACCAGGAATCAAATCCTGATCTCCTGCTTCATGGGTCGACGTTAAACCACTGAGTCATGCTGGCTGGGCTTCTTTGCCCTTCTTAATTTTGAGGTGTTTCCTCTCCTTATTTTTCTTTTTCTGCTCTACCCGTATCCATTCTTAAGGTCATACTTAATCTATTACAGGAGTTGCAGGTCTCCCTCCACACCTATCATGCATCAAATTGAGAGGAAAACACATTATTTTAGAGCAGTGTTTCTCAACCTTTTTAATGCCGCGACCCTTTAATACAATTCCTCATGTTGTGGTGACCCCCAACCATAAAATTATTTTCATTGCTACTTCATAACTGTAATTTTGCTATTGTTATGAATCGTAATGTAAATATCTGTGTTTTCCGATGGTCTTAGGCGACCCTGCTAGTGGTTCTCAACCTGTGAGTTGGGACCCACAGGTTGAGAACCGCTGCTGTAGAGCCTAAGACCATCGGAAAACACAGATATTTACATTACGATTCATTAACAGTAGCAAAATTACAGTTATGAAGTAGCAACGAAAATAATTTTATGGCCGAAAGCGGTTTGGCTCAGTGGATAGAGCGTCGGCCTGCGGACTCAAGGGTCCCGGGTTCGATTCCGGTCAAGGGCATGTACCTTGGTTGCGGGCACATCCCCAGTAGGGGGTGTGCAGGAGGCAGCTGATCGATGTTTCTCTCTCATCGATGTTTCTAACTCTCTATCCCTCTCTCTTCCTCTCTGTAAAAAATCAATAAAATATATTTAAAAAAAAAAAAGAAAATAATTTTATGGTTGGGGGTCACCACAACATGAGGAACTATTAAAGGGTCGTGGCATTAAAAGGTTGAGAACCACTGTTTTAGAGGAATTCTGCTTTTTAACTTGCAGTGTAGTCATTATCTGAGCTATAGCTATATAAAGTGCCTGGCTTCATTTTTGGAAGTAGCAGGATAAATAGAGGAGGAAAAAATACAGTGAAAACAAACACAACCCTTTATATATTTATATGAACACTAGAGGTCTGGTGCACAAAATTTGTGGAAGGGGGGGGGTCCCTCAACCCAGCCTGCACCCTTTCCAATCTGGGACCCCTCGAGGGATGTCCGACTGCCTGTTTAGACCCAATCCTGATGAGATCGGGCCTAAATGGGCAGTCGGACATCCATCTCACAATCCAGGACTGCTGGCTCCCAACCCACTGCCTGCCTGCCTGCCTGATTGACCCTAACTGCTTCTGCTTGCCAGCCTGATCACCCCCTAATCACTCCCCTACCAGCCTGATCAATGCCTAGCTGCTCCCCTGCTGGCCCAATTGCCCCTAACTGCCCTCTCCTGCCAGCCTGGTCACCCCAAACTGCCCTCCCCTGCAGGTCTGGTTGCCCACAACTGCCCTCCCCTAGAAGCCTTGTCCCTTCTGACTGCCCTCCCCTGCAGGCCTGGTTCCCCCCAACTGCCCTCCCCTGCAGTCCTGGTCCCCCCAACTGCCCTCCCCTGCAGGCCTGGTTGCCCCTAACTGCTCTCCATGCAGGCCTGGTTCCCCAAACTGCCCTCCCCTGCAGGCCTGGTCACCCCCAACTGCCCTCCCCTGCCAGCCTGGTCACCCCAAACTGCCCTCTCCTGCAGACCTGGTCACCCCCAACTGCCCTCCCCTGAAGGCCTGGTCACCCACAACTGCTCGGTTGGTTGAGCCTTGGTCATTACTGGTCATTATGACCCAGGGTTTGTTCACTGGACCTCCAGTGTCTTTATAAAAGGCCACAGAGAGCTCCCTTGCCTCTTCTACCATGTGACTTTATGATGAAAAGAATTGTTACAACTGCTTTATAGTCACTACTTCAAAAATATAACTTCTTTTCAGAATGTGTGGTATTTCTTTGATTGTAGGTTAACATGTATATTTGGCAGAATGTTGTCACAAACACATACTTAACATACTTTAAATTTATCAGATGTCCAAGACTAAAGGGCAGGAAGAATATGGGGTAAAGAACAGAATGAAGAACATATGAAAAGTGGAATGTAGGAGGTTTAAAGTTGTATAATTAATGTCTAAGCACAAATAAAATATTCTGTAGCTATATTTTCATAATGTAGCATTTCTGATGTAAATAGTTTACCATAATATATGTCAGATAACAGCAGGTCTGTGTGGAATGGAATTATTCTTAGTTTAAAATGAGGGATATTTCTTATAATGAAGGGCAGTGAGGGATACCTTATGTTCTTTGCTTTAGTAGTTCCATCTGTTTAGTTGTCAATTTCATTCAATGAAGCATGGCGATTATTCTAGAATATGATAGACAACATTCTTATAATATATAACTTCTAGACCACTGAATACAGAAAGAGTTAATGCAACAAGATAAGGACAAAAGTGAAATATACTAGAAATCAAAAATTTGCATTCAAATTCTGAGTTACTAAATCACACATCAATAATTATGCCAAATATTATTGAACTCAAAATTGACTGCTTAAGTTCTGGTGCCTAGTGCAAAATGAAAATATGTGGCTCCTTGTTCAAACCTATTAAGAATTTTAAGACAGTGACACCAAAGTGTTAAACCAAGAGTGGGGGGCCCTTTTATACATGGGATCATGTGAGATTACACATATTTATGTCCACAAAGCCAGCTCTGACTGTAGTTCTGTACTTCAAATATGCCATTAAATCTAAGCTGTGGTATCAAAACTAAGACATGTCATCAAATTTAAAACATCATTTATAGGTAAAAAAAAAAAGTCAATGCTAATTATAAATTTAAATAAAAGAAGAACAAGATTTATACAAATATTACATTGAATTTTACAAAGTATATCTTAAGTTTAATTGAATATGGTATTTAGCACCATTTGACCTCTGAAAGCTACACATTAAACTTACTATAAATCATAATTCTTGCTACCCTTCCCTCTTTTGTCTTCCTTCTACTTCCTATCTTTTTTATTTTGTAATATTGATAAAAACCACATATATGTTTGCAGAGTTGCATATCCTTACCTATTGTTGAGTAGTATGGAGTTTATTAATGGAAGGTTTTAAAATATCATCGGAGTAGTCACTTAGGTTCTCTGAGGACTTTGTGCCTTTAGCATTAATTGTTACATGTAGTGTATTCTACAATATAGGAGGTATACTCAAGATCAGATTAGTTGGTTTAAATTCTAACATCTGTATCTTTGGACCAGTTATTAACTTTTTTATAGTTGTTCACCTATAAATACTCCTTATTATAATAATTATTGAGATAAGTACAAATCACCCTATATAATATAGAGGTAATATGCAAATTAACCCTCACACCGTAACACCATCACAAGATGGTTATGCGCACAGTGGGGGCAGGGCCGGCTGCTCCACGCGCCTGCCGCCGGAGTTCCCTCAGCCCTGCCGTGGGGAGGGTCCCAGCTGCTGCTCCACGCGGCTTCCACCAGCATTCCCTCAGCCCTGCGCACCGCGGGGGCGGCTCCACGGGGGAGGGCTTGCAGCTCCGTGCGGCTTGATGTTGCATCCGTCTGTGTAGGTGATGACATTGACTGTATAGTTAAGGCAGAAATTCCGGATGAAGACCAGTATCCTCAACTTTTTCAAATTATGAAATCAAATATGGTACATAGACCATGTGGAATACAAAATCTAAATAGTCCATGTAGTCGGACATCCCCCAAGGGGTCCCAGATTGGAGAGGGTGCAGGCCTGGCTGAGGGACACCCCTCCCCCATGCACAAATTTTGTTCACCTGGCCACTGGTACTATTATATTTACCTCACAGATTTATGAGATTTTAAATTGTATGAATATGTGAACATAATTTTAATGTAATATGTATTGAATAAAGGTTAGCGATTATTGTGGTGTGCATTATTTTGTATTATTTTTGTTTTACTCATAGGCTATAAGGAATCACTGTACAGGGAATAATTAAAAGGGCCATCACCAGGAGACATGTGGATGGTGAAGAACGTGAAGGAAAGGGTTCATTAGTAATGTTTTTCATGGAATAATACAGGTGGGTATCTAAGAATGTTACCTGGCTAAAATGTGTTTAACCAAACTAAGAATTAGAGTCCATCATAAATTTTCTTCAAGAATATAATGTAGAGAGTTCTAAAATGCAGGTAGTGCTTAGGAGTTACAAAAGCAACCTATGTGTAATGTTTTATATATTCTTCCCCAGGGTAGCCTAACACTCTTTTCATCTTCAACCTTGTACCACTGCTTCCACCCCACCACTTCTTTTTTTGGGTTAAAACTACTTGCACTGCTTGATTTCCCAACCTTTTCTCCTTTTACTTCTACCAAGTTCCATCTTAAAATAACAGCCAATACTTTTTCAAAACAGACTTACCCTCTTGGGAGATGAAGTTAGGGGAAATTCATTATCCTTATTAGCTAGTCCCTATGATTTTAGTTTTTAGACACTTTTTAATCTTTATACATACCTCATTCCCACAATTGATTATTCTATACTTCAAGTTGGTCTCAACTTAATGAGTACCTACTCTTACCATTGATACTACTTTTAGCTTTTCTTATCTCAAGTAAATAAAGTAATGTTTCCCATTCAATACATTTTTTGAGATAATTTTTCACTTTGCAAACTATAATTTTCAAAGAGGTGGTTATCACCCCTGGGCAGTTTACCCAAGTATAGAAGCTGAGTGTTTCCTTCCCATCAGTGTAAGAATGTTTACTTATTAGGGGGCAGGACCAATAGTTCTACTATAGCAAAGACACATGCACGTGACTCTGTTTAAATGGAGTTTATCAGTGTCATGGTATATCTGAACATGAACAAGGCCTTTGTTTTAGTTATTTATTACTCAGTAACAAATCCCATGAAAACTTAGTTCACAATAAAAATTATGATTTGTCTTTGACCTTTAGATTGAGCTCAGGGTGTAGTTCTACTTTAGTGACTCGCACGAGTGCAATCAGATCAACACTGAAGCTGGAGACACCTCTACTGGCTGAAGCCTCTACTGGGTTGGATATTCGGTATACATTTTTTATTTTTACTTACATAACTGGTGCCTTGGTACTCCTTTCACTGTCAACATACGCTATTTTAATTTTCAGTTGGGCTGCTGAAAGCTTGACACTGTCAATATAGTCTTATTTCTTCCATGGACAGCCAGGAGGATGATCCAATCCTCTCAGTGACTGGTTCTGGGTTCGCTAGGCTTGCTTCCACCATATTTGATTTTTTTCAGAAAAATCACCTTCCAGACTAGATCAATAGGGTGAGGAAATAGATGAAATCCTTTGATGAAGGAAAAGCATGTGGGTACTAAGGGACATGAATGTATAGTAGTATCTTGGACACAAGTTACTCTGACACTTAGATTCAGTGACCAAAACCTTTTCTTTCTCCCTGTGTGCTTTCCTTCCTTTCATAAACATATATTGAGCATCCACTAGGTACAGCAAAATACACTTGGCACAACTCATCAGTTTCTTTTTATTTATAACTAGAGGCCCTGTGCATAAAATAGTGCACTGGGAGGGGGCCCCTCAGCTTGGCCTGTGCTCTCTCGCAGTCCAGGAGCCCTTGGGAGCCCAGCTTCTGGCACACTGACCACCAGGGGGCAGCTCCTGCGTTGAGTGCCTGCCCCCTGGTGGTCAGTGTGCATCATAGCAGCCAGTTGTTCCTGTTCCACTGTTTCGTTGATTTGCATATTAGACTTTTATTATATAGGATGATACTTGAACTACATTATACACTAAATATTTTTTATCTTTTCCATGTCATTATTTCCAATTTCCATTAGAAAGTACAATGTTCTCTATGTATACTTTAATACAACAAAAAAAGAAGAAATTACATTACATTGCCAAAAGTGATTTATTGAATGGGAAACATTACTTTATTTACTTGAATCTGATGTAAGCATTATAAACCTTCAAATAACTTCTTTTGTATTTAGTTTCTTACCTAGCATAATGTTGAATTTATTTCTATCAAATCAATAATTCAAAAAAAGAATGTATGTTATAAAATCAGATAACAGGCACCTTGGATTTTTGCTTTTTTTCCATGAGTATTTATTATTGAGAGAATATGCTTTTGAATTTTGAAATACAAAGAAATTCTACTTCAGAAATAAATAGGAAATTCAAGGGTAGTTTTTGCCATCATATCATTGTTAACAAATTACATGTACATCTATGGGAACCCTGAGAATTTTGTGAGAATCACATCATGATTCTAAGTCACCTTGAAAATATATTGAGCTGTGTTAAAAGAAAAGAAGGCTAATAACATATTATGTCTATACTAAAATGTTTGCTCCTCTAATAATAAGTACCAGTATTTTCTGTCAGCTCTTCCGGAAATTCTTGTTTTATTCCCTCATTTTTATCCCTTTGATATCCTGCTACATAGAACTCACAAGGTGTTCTGACACATCAGCAAAAATATTCAAATACAAACAGTGGAAATGTTAATGCAAGCAGTGAAGAAGGTTTGATTGTTTTCTTCTCAAAACTCTGGGATTGAATATGAGGTTTACTAGTACAAGATGTGGTTATAATTCTTCCTTTCATAAAAGCTTTCAAAAATAAAAAGGTATATTTTCCTTTGATCTGAAAAGGAAAAGTAGGAAAGGGTTTATCTTCTTCAACAGACTTTTTTTTTCCCCTCAGAGAAATTAACATAGCTGTGGATTTGCTTCAGTTGAATAACCTGCTTTTAATGCATAAAATCAGACATGGAAGGTATTAGGCACTTACATTTAGTGAGGTGAAAAGGTTTGAGATGCCTTAGATTCTTCTAAAGGGACACATTGAGGTATATTTGTAATTACCGTGATGGAGTGTATAAACTAAAATTTTAGTCATATTTCCACAGCTTAACATCATATATTTACAATATTTAGGTTCAGGTTCAAAAGTAAAGTGTAAAAAAATTGTAACCCTGATTTAAAGAAATAAAACATTGATTGGAAAAATGCCTATTAAAATTACTTTTCTGGTTGCTACAAAAGGTTATATGGAAAATTATCTTTTATTTTTTTTTATATATAGCTGGTAATTTTTCAACTAGAATATGTTGTACTTATTAAACTTCTAGTACATGCATAGGATTTAGTTGAGGATATAAGATCCACAGGTAGAATAAATAATCTTGCTAATCATAAATAATCACAGATTCTTATGACTATAGCTATGCAGGGTTTATCAATAGAGTGAAATTCAGTATATAAGTTTTCATTATATGTCTGGTTGGAAATTAGTAATATCTTTGAAGATAGGATTCTAAAAATGTATAAATATAAATGTATTAGAATATCTTAATAGAGGCTTACAGTTAAACACTTAGAATTTGGAGAAATCTAAAAAGACTGCTTGTCTCAATGTATTGTTCTTATTAGCTTGCCACCTGCTTGAACTAATTATTTATTACTTTATCTTGTGACCAAATGTACACACAACATTGAGGTATATGTACTCTAACATATACTTCATATTTAATCATAGGTTAAGAGAAGAATCTGGGTAATATGACACCTTTTCTTAAAGCATCAATATTAATAAAAGACTGGAGAGGGTATACATCTAAATTAAAGTTATGATTGCTAGATTTAGTAAAATAAGACTCACAGTTAAATTTTAATTTCAGATAAACAGATAAACATGAATATTTTTTAGCTGCTACCCATTGCTTCCTGGCTACAAGCTTCATGGAGTCCCTTATATGTGAGGTCGGGGGGAGGAGAGGGGAGAGGGAATGGCATGGGTGTGCTCCTTGGAGGGAAGCACCTTGGGACCTTTGTTTTCAGGGGTTTTAAAGGCTGGGTGTGTAGGGGAGGTCTTTGGGGTGGATCAATAGAGTATTCATCAGCTTTATGAGATTTATTCTCTTAATTTGTCTGTCCTTGGGTGTGGTTGGCAAATGGCACTTCATTGGGTTTCTGTTATCTTTCTCCCTAAGTAGAGTGATTTAAGCTCTTTACCCTCTGGTTGGGGAGGAGAAGTGTAAACCATTTACTCTTAAGTGTCCTTGGTTTCGGGAAAATAGAATTTACTAGGTGGCTGCAAACTGCTGTTTAACTATCTGTCTTAGTTTCCCCATTCCAGTTGTCCTGGAATTTTTTTAGCTTCTTACTATTCTATAACATTACCCCCTCTGAGCCTTCCACCCCTAAAATCTTTCAGAGTTGATGAGGGAGGATGGTCTGTCTTCAGTAGCTGCTTCCTGCTGATAATGGTTGTAATCCCTCCATACCTTAGGGTATGGAAGTATCTCTCCCTGCTAGATTTAAGGGAGATGAGGGAAAGGGATTTGAGATTGGAATAGATAGGCTGTTGATTGACTCTTCTAAAGTATGGATGGGCTGGAATTCCTGAAGTGTCATCATTTCAACATGGAGTCTCACTTAAGGAGGTAGTGATATAGATAGACCTATAGTGTGGAAAAAAGTAATCAGGCATTGAATAAGGAGTACATATATGAAAACAGAAGAAAAAGCAAAGGTTAATAAATATAGCAAATTATAACACCAGTTTCTGAGTCTGTAGGATTGTCAGTCCAGTGGACTTATGGTTTCTTTTGGTGGAATGAAAGAAGCAGTGACAATTTGTCAGCATCAGATGCTCAGGTAAATTCTGTATGGTTTACATTGTGTCAACAGTTCTTCATAATTCCAAGTCAAGGGATAGGAGGAAAAATAAAATATTATCTTGAAGGGTTGTCAACTTGAAGAATTTAGGAACCAGTTCAGTTTACAGGGGAAAATAAAACTTTAAAAAAAAATCAACTGCACTAGAGTCCAATATCCACAACTGAGCATTGATTTCCATTCACACATAATTTTCCCCTCCTAAAATCATCCTCATTCTTGAAGAGACTCCATTAGGTCCACTTTTATTTTTTCCTGATTATTTCTGTAAACAAAATAAGAATAGTAATTGATTGTATTGGTTTTTAAAAATCTGCTTTTTGCTGGAATTTTATTCACAAACTAGAGGCCTGGTGCACAAAATTCGTGCATGGAGGGGGGTTGTCCCTCAGCCCAGCCTGTACCCTCTCCAATCTGGGACCCCCTGAGAGATGTCCGACTACCCATTTAGGCAGTCAGACATCCCTCTCACAATCCAGGACTGCTGGCTCCCAACTGCTTGCCTGCCTGCCTTCCTGATTGCCCCTAACTGCTTCTGCCTGCCAACCTGATCACCTCCTAACCACTCCCATGCCAGCCTGTTTGCCCCCAACTTCCCTCCTCTGCCGGCCTGGTCACCCCTAACTGCCCTCTCCTGCAGGGTTGATCACTTCCAACTGCCCTCCCTTGCAAGCCTGGTCCTTCTCAACTGCCCTCCCTTGCAGGTCAGGTGCCTCCCAACTGCCCTCTCCTGCTGGCTATCTTGTGGTGGCCATCTTGTGTCCACATGGGGGCAGGATCTTTGACCACATGGGGGCAGCTATATTGTGTGTTGCAGTGATGATCAATCTGCATATTACTCTTTTATTAGATAGGATAGAGGCCTGGTACAGGGGTGGAGGCCAGCTGGTTTGCCCTGAAGGGCGTCCCGGATCAGGTGGGGGTTCCCTTGGGGTGTGGGGCGGCCTGAGTGAGGGGCCTGTGGTGGTTTGCAGGCCGGCCACACCCCCTGGCAATGCAAGCGGAGGCCCTGGTATCTGGAATTTATTTTCCTTCTACAATTGAAACTTTGTAGCCTGGAGCGGAGACAAGCCTGGGGCTCCCTCTGAGGCCAACAGCCATTTCTGTTGGGGTTATAATTGAAACTTTGTTGCCTTAAGCGGGTGGGCCCGGTCAGGGTGTGCGGAAAGCTTTGCTTCCCCTGTTGGCAGCGGCAACCCTGGCCTGCTCTCTCAAGCTCCGTTCTGCCGCCATTTGTTTGAATTTGTTTACCTTCTATAATTGAAACTTTGTAGCTTGAGTGAAGGCTTAGGCCTGGCCAGGGCAGGCGGAAAGCTTGGATTCCTCTGTTACCTAGGAAACCTTGCTCTCTGTGGCTGTAGCCATCTTGGTTTGGGTTAATTTGCATACTCACTCTGATTGGATGGTGGGCGTGGCTTGTGGGCATGTTGGGGGTATGGTCAATTTGCATATTTGTCTATTATTAGATAGGATAATCTTTAGATTGAGCTTTATTTAGCTCCTCAGGGTATAGAAGCCAAGCCACACAGTTACCATCCAGCTTTGCCTGCAATTCCTATAGGTTTGGATGGATTCCTCACAAAATGTCTTAAGGTTCTTTCCTTGCCATCTTTCAGGAAAGCAACCTTTGTTCCTTACATGGAAAGATTGCCATTAACCATATGAATAAGCAAGGTACCAGGCCACTTTCACCAAGGGGCATTCATCAGCTTCAAATTTAATCTCAATTCCTTAAGTCTTTCTGGTGACATCCAGAGCCCTGGCATGTCTTTCTTGATCATGACATTCTGGTAGGTAGGAAGTTAGACGTGAGCAGCGGGGGTGGGGCCTGCCCTGGGGTTCTGACAGGGGTCAGACCAACATTGCCTCTTTATGGGCGGCCCAGCAGTCAGCATACTGCCAGCCGGCAGGTTTAGAACCAGCAGGTTTGGAACCAGCCAGTTCTTGGTGCAAGCTCAGAGGAAAATGACATGACCTCAATGTGACTGTACTAGGGTCCTGGACTAATTATAATAAAATTTGCATTGCAATTTTGACAGCCCTCCACCCCCTTGGTTTTTCTGTATGCATTATGGGTAAGGGCATACACAGAAGAACTCTAGTTATACTAGTGACCTGATGCACGGATTCCTGAATATTGAAAGGAAATTAATTAGAAGGTGGCCGGCAGGGTGGGACTGAGCGAGATGGGCTGGATATGCCCTGGAACCAACCTCCCACAGTCCCTCCCTGGCGAGACTGTAGAGTGAGCGGGGTCCCTCAGGTAGGGGTATCCCCTGGCCTGCGGGGATCAGGTCGAAACTGACTCTACAACATCCCCTGAGGGGTCTCAGAGTGTGAGAGGGAACTCTGCAAAGTTGCTGTCATACAGGGTGTGGAATGCAAATGCAAGTGTGCAGTAAACCAGATTTGGGGCTGACAGTGCCCCAACAGCAACATAACCCATGGCCAAAGGTGGAATTGCGCAGCCCTACTAGGAATCGGGCTCTCTCCTCTCTGGTTTCAGGGTGCATCACCCTAGAATTGCTGCTGCCATGTCATTGAAGCTCAGCAGCTCCTGCATTGAGCATCTGCCTCCTGGGGGTCAGTGTGCATCACAGCGACTGGTCAGATGGTCAGACACTTAGCATATTAGCCATATATATATATATAAAACATTTTTCTGTTAATCATCCCCGAATGCAAATGAAAGTCTCCACCCAAAAGACCCCTCATTTAAACCATATAACACAGGAGTTCTGGGCCATTGTCTTTTTTGACTAGCCCATTCCTCACTTAGAGTGTATCTTCAATAAATCCCACTTTGCTTTACTTTCATTTTCGTAGACCTATAAATCTTTTCTGTGTCAATAAGAAGAATGGAGGACCCAGCTGGTAACCCCAATCTGTAACACCCAAATATCGTGGAGCAGACACTAGGCATTCTTGCTGTGCCTTGCCTGAATTCTTCACCAACAGAATAAAATAGTTGTTGCTTCATTCCACCAAGCGTTTTAGCAATTAGCAACTTAGCAGTTGATAACTAGAATAGTATAGAACTAAAAAGTTTAAAGTGTTAACTGTTGCTAATATAATATCATGGATATTATTTTTAAAATGTTTTTATATTTTCAGAACTTGGAGCAGAAACATGGTTTAGAATAATTTAGTTTAAGCTGCTTAAAATTTAATGTATTTATGAATCACCTCAGGATCTTGTAAAAATGCAACTTTTGATTCAGTAGATCAGAGGTGGGGAGGAATATTATATTTTTAATAAATTTTCAGATAATGCTTATGTTACTGGTCCATGGGCCAGCCTTCGAATTTCATATTTCCACTTCCTTTGTTTTGAATTGAGAAAATTGAGATTTGAAGTTATTAAATATCTGTCAGAAATTAAAAGATAAATGGAAGCAAGCTATGTTGTGTTTCTAAGCAGAGCCCATGGCCACTGGTTGTGAGTTATCAAGGGGAAACTATAAATAGAGAAGAGCATTATTATTTAGTGATATTAAGTACTTATATACAAATAATCTCACTTTTTTCTTCACTATAATACCTCAAGACTGATAATTTTATACTTACGTTAATGAAGAGTAAGCTAAGACCCAGCACTATAAAATAATCTATTGGAGGATATAGATGGAAAAGTGTTTAAATCCAGGACTTTTAGGTAATAAAGCTTTTATTCTTCCCATGGCATAAATCTTTTATGGGCACTGGAGGATGGATGCCTAATGGTAGCTATGCTGGATAAAAAGGAAAGCATTATAGAAAACAATAATATGAAGGAAAATATAATTTAATGCTTTATAACTCTCAAACTGTATTCATATTCATACAATCCTATATAATAAAGAGGTAGTATGCAAATGGTCCTCATGCCATCATGCTGTAATGGCTCAGACACTCAATACTGGGGAGAGAGGAATGGGGACCAGCCAGGCACAAATGAGCTCATGTGAGAGGAATGGGGACCAGCCAGGCTGCGGCCTGGGAGAGGGATAAGCCACCTGTCCCATGGTCCTGGGCAGTTGCAGCTGTGGTCCAGGTGAAGCCACCCACCCACAGTGCCCTGTGGCTGTGGCGAGCCTGGGTGAAGCTGGCCCGGGTCCTGGGTTCCTGCAGCCAGCCAGAGAAAGGGAATCCTGGGTCTCAGGTGTGGGGCAAGGCAGAGGCAGTTAGGGGCAATCAGACCAGCAGGGGAGCAGTTAGGGGCGATCAGGCTGGTAGGAAATCAGTTAGGGGTGATCAGGCAGGCAGAGGTGGTTAGGAGTGATCAGGCAGGCAGGCAGAATGGTTAGGGGCGATCAGGAAGGCAGGCAGGTGAGCAGTTAGGAGCCAGTGGTCCCGGATTGTGAGAGGCAGTTGGACATCCCTCAAGGGGTCCCAGATTGGAGAAGGTGCAGGCCAGGCTGAGGGAACACCCACCCTGTGCACAAATTTCATTCACCGAGCCTCTAGTAATAATATATAAGCCGTGGCTGGGTAACGCAGTTGGTTAGAGCATCATCCTGATATGCCAAGGTTGTGGGTTTGATCCCTAGTCAGAGCAGATATAAGAATCAACCAATGCATGCATTAACAAGTAGAACAACAAATCAATGTTTATCTCCTTTCCTTTCCCTCTAAAATCAATAAGTATAGAGGGGAATTCTACCAAGCCTTCAAAGAAGAACTTAAACCTATCCTCTTCAGACTATTCTAAAAAATTCAAGAGGAAGGCACACTTCCAAGTTCTTTCTATGAAGCCATCATTACCCTAATGCCAAAACCAGATAAAGACACCACAAAAAAAGAGAACTACAAGACCATCTCTTTGATGAACATAGATGCTAAAATCATCAACAAAATTCTAGCAAATCAGATTCAGCAGTACATTAGAAAGATCATACATCATGATCAAGTGGGATTTATTCAGGGGATGCAAGGATGGTATAATATCTGCAAATCAATAAATGTGATACATCACATAAACAAACTGAGAGACAAAAATCATATCAATTGATGCAGAAAAAGCATTTGACAAAATCCAACACCCTTTCTTGATAAAATCTCTCAGCAAAGTGGGAATAGAGGGATCATACCTGAATATAATAAAAGCCCAATATGGCAAACCTGAGAAAGAAGAACAAAGCTGGAAGGATCACAATACCAAACACCAAGCTATGTTACCAAGCCATGGTTCTCAAAACTGGCACAAGAATAGACATATAGACCAATGGAACAGAATAGAGAACCCAGAAATTGACCCAAGCCATTATGCTAAATTAATATTTGACAAAGGAGGCAAGAGTATAGAATGGAGCCAAAACAGTATCCTATCTAATAACAGAGTAATATGCAAGTTGACTGTACCTCTGCTACACCCACAAGCCATGCCCACCAGCCAATCAGGAGTGAGTATGCAAATTAACCCTACCAAGATGGCTGCAGCCACAGAGAGAGCAGGAGGCTTGGGTTTCCCCGGCAATGGAGGAAGCCAAGCTTTCCACCTGCTCTTGGCCTCTGCTTAAGGCTACAAAGTTTCAATTATAGAAGATAAATAAATCTCAACAAAAATGGCGGCAGCCATGAAGCTGGAGAGAGCAGGAGGCTTGAGTTGCCCCCAGCGATGGAGGAAGCCAAGTTTCCGCAGCCCTGGCCTGCCTTGGCCTCCACTTAAGGCTACAAAGTTTCAATTATAGAAGATAAATAAATCCCCCCAAAAATGGCTGCAGCCATGTAGTGAGCAGGAGACTTGGCTCCGCTCAAGGTTACAAAGTTTCAATTATAGAAGATAAATAAATCCCAGATACCAGGGCCTCCACTTGGGTGGCCAGGGGACGTGGCCACCTGCAATCCACCACAGGCCTTTCACCCAGGCTTCCCCACATCCTAAGAGAACCTCCACCCTGATCCGGGACACCCTTCAGGGAAAACCAGCCGGCCCCCACCCGTGCACCAGGCCTCTATTCTATCTAATCCTATCTAATAAAAGAATAATATGCAAATTGACCGTCACTCCAAAACACAAGATGGCTGCCTCCATGTGGTCAAAGATGACTGCCCCTATGTGGACACAAGATGGCTGCCACAAGATGGTCAGCAGGGGAAGGCAGTTGGGAGGGAACAGGCCTACAAGGGAGGGCAGTTTGGGGTGATCAAGCCTGCAGGGGAGGGCAGTTAGGGATGACCAGGCTGGAAGAGGAGGGAAGGTGGGGGCAACTGGGCCTGCAGGGAAGGGCAGTTGTGGGGGACCCAGGCCTGCAGGGGAGGGCAGTTAGGGGGGACCCAGGCCTGCAGGGGAGGGCAGTTAGGGGTGACCAGACCTGCAGGGGAGGGCAGTTAGGGGCAAACAGGCTGGCAGGGGAGCAGTTAGGCATCAAGCAGGCTGGCAGGAGAGTGGTTAGGGGTTGATCAGGCTGGTAGGCAGAAGCAGTTAGGGGCAATCAGGAAGGCAGGTATGCAAGCAGTTGGGAGCCAGCAGTCCTGGATTGTGAGAGGGATGTCTGACTGACTGTTTAGGCCTGATCAAGGCCCAATCCTAAACGGGCAGTCAGACATCCCTCGAGCAGTCCCAGTTTGGAGAAGGTGCAGGCTGGGCTGAGGGACACATACTCCCGTGCATGAATTTCATGCACCAAGCCTCTAGTCTTTAATAAATGGTGCTGGGAAATTTGGTCAGATACATGCAAGGAAATGAAACTAGATCACCAACTTACACCATACATTAAAACAAACTCAAAATGTCTAAAGGACTTGAATGTAAGAAGGGAAACCATAAAAATCCTACAAGACTCCATAGGCAACAAAATTGCAGACGTATGTCATAGCAATATTTTTACAGACACAGACCCTAGGGAAAGAGAGATTAAGGAGAAAATAAACAAATGGGACTATATCAAAATATAAAGCTTCTGCACAGCAAAAGAAACCATAACAAAACAACAAGAAAGCCCACTGCATAGGAGAACATATTTGCTAATGTTATCTCTGATAAGCATTTAATCTCCAACATTTACAGGGAACTCATACAACTTAACAAAAAAGATAAACAATCCAATCAAAAAATGGGCAAAGATTCTAAATAGACACTTTTCTAAAGAGGATATTCTGAAAGCCAAGAGACATATGAAAACATGCTTGATGTCACTAATCATCTGAGAGATGCAGATCAAAACAACAAGAGATACCACCTCACACCTGTCAGAATGGCTATCATCAACAAATCAACAAAGGACAAATGCTGGAGAGGATGCAGAATAAAGGAACCCTCCTTCACTGTTGGTGGGAAGACAGACTGGTACAGCCATTGTGGAAAACAGTATGGCGTTTCCTCAAAAATTTAAAAATGGAACTGCCATTTGACCCAGTAATACCACTTCTAGGAATATATCCTAAGAAAACAGAAACACCAAACAGAAAGGATATATGCACCCCTATGTTCATAGCAGCACAATTTATAATAGGTAAGATTTGGAAACAGCCTAAATGCCCATCAGCAGATGAGTGAATTAAAAAACTGTGGTACATCTACACAATGGAATACTATGTTGCTATAAAAAAGAAGGAATTCTTACCATTTGCAGCAGTATGGATGGAACTGGAGAGCATTATGCTAAGTGAAATAAGCCAGTCAGTGAAAGAAAAATACCACATAATCTCACTCATTTATGGATAATAAAGGACATTATAACCTGATGAACAAAAAGATAGATACGGAGGCAGAGAAGCATCGAACAGACTGTCAAACTACGGCGGGAAGGCTGTGGCGGGTTGGGGGAGAGAGATAAGAGATCAACCGAAGGACTTGTATGCATGCATATGAGCATAACCAATGGATGCAACACACTGGGGGAGTGGGGTGAGGGGGTGAGGACATGTGCCGGGGGGTAGGGTAGGGTGGGGGGAAGGTCAATTGGGAAAAATGGAGACATATGTACTACTATTTGTAATACTTTAAACAATAAAATAAAAATTAAAAAAGGATACCAATGGCATATTTCACAGAACTAGAATAAATATTCCAAAAATTTATATGGAACCAAAAAATAAGTAAATAAAATAAAATAAATAAGTAAAATTAAAAATATTTTAGACCACTCTTAGGATTAATCTAAACACACATATTTTTCAGCTTTAATCTATATACAAATTTTAGTGTTTATTTATCTAGCTATCCATGTAGTTATTAAATAAACATTTATTGAATAAAGTACATTTTTATGCTCAATTATTTATTTTGGGATTCACACATGAACAGGAAACATAAAGTTCCTTCCCCTCATGATGTGTTTAATTCAACAGGAAAGATAGAATATTAAAATTAATTACAATAGTGTGTGATGAATATTAGGATAGAGGAAGTCATCTTTGAGAAAGTACGGATACATGGAAAACAATCATACAGGGTTGTGAGAATACAAGAAGCAATATAATACATAGAAATTATCTAATACATAGAAAACCTCAGTACATTCTGTTTTGTTTTGTTTTTCAATTATACCTTCTTTTACTACTGCCTTCAACCAAAAATTCAAATTGAGTATACCTGTTTTATAATAAATTCTGATTTCTTTTCGAGGTGAATCATCCAAAGTACTCTGAAACAAAAATTTGGTTATAATAGTATGATCAGATATTTTTTTAAAAATGAAAAGCTCAACTTTTTAAATGTCAGTAATTAAAACCACTGGAATAGCTAAATAACCTTATTAGTCTTACTGTAGGGAGAAAAGGAGCAAATATTCATGTGCTTTTTTTTCTGTTATGACTCTCACATAAATATATAATAAATACATGTCAAAGAGTTTATTCAACTAATTAGTGAGGAAACCAGTCAGATATTAAAATTGGTTCAGAGAGCATTTAAAAACATTTAAAGTGCTAAGTATTTATAAACAATTAATAAAGAAATTTTGGTGTAAATTTGCTAGATTAGAAACAAAACTGATTAATGCTCTACAAGGTAATAAAATCATTGAGATTTTTTTTCTCACTAAATGATCATATGTACCTAGCAAGCAGGCAGAAATATGAAAGTAATAAGGAACGTCACCAAATTGAGATATTTAAATGAATTATCTTAACATTCTTCTCCACTGTGATCATCACAAAAATCTCTAAAATTAATTATTGATTACAAAAATGGTCATGCTTTATTACGTTTAGCCTGTTCAAGGGTCTACCCATGCACCAAGAGGTCACTGGTTCCATTCCCAGTCAGGGTACGTGCTGGGGTTGCCGGCTCCTTCCCCAGTAGGGGATGTGCAAGGGGCAGCCAATGCATGTTTCTCCCTCATCAACATTTCTATCTTTCTCCCTCTTCCTTCCTCTCTAAAATCAATAAAAACATATTTAAAATAAACCTTAGTGATTTATTTAAAAAAGACTTTTCATGTGCATTTGATATTTTGCTATGACATTCATCCATTAAAAGATAATTACCATAACATGCATCATATTTATTTTATTTTTTAATTGTTTTTAAATTTATCTTTATTGTTGAAAGTATTACAGAGGTCTCCCTTTTTCCCCATCGATCTCATTCTCCCTGTACCCCCGGCCATACTTATTAATTTAAATCATAATAATTTGCTTTTTTCCTCTATATCCAGCACACTTTAAGCCTCATAAAACCAACCAGTATATCTTGACCTCAGTCGTGACACTGAAAAAAAAGTACAGGAGAAGCTTAAATACCTTTCTGATGTGGCAAATAGAATATCTGAAAAGTTAATTAATTAATTAATTAATTAATTAATACTAAAATATTTCTGAAGTGCCTGCTACGGTCTGTCATTCTTCCAAGCCTAAACACTAAGAAGTCAATAGATTTGTGTGCATGCAAAATAAAACCTATCTCTTGTTTAATATTTTAGCTTCTTAAAATGTCAACTTCCTTTTACCTAGAAAAGAGTGATAATCCTTGTTTAGACATGATTACCTCGTAGATGAGTTGATGTTAAATAAATATTTCAGCTTGAGGGACATTTTAGTTTATCAGCCAAGCTTTTTAGAAGGAATTATTCTATTTTAATAATCAGCAAATTTATTTTTCTGTGCTTTGATAAAGTATTTACTTGCAATAGTTGCTCTAAATAATTTTTCTGGAAGATGTGTTTATTCAGGCATTTAGAAATAAATAATGTTAAATAACAAATTAGTAGGCTTTGGCTGTATCTTCATATCATTATTGTATAGTATTATGTATTATACTAGAGGCCCAGTGCATGAAATTTGTGCACTGGGGGGTGGGTCCCTCAGACCAGCCTGCCCCCTCTCACAGACTGGGAGCCCTCAGGGGATGTCCTACTGATGGCTTAGGCCCCTTCCCATAGGGAGCGGGCCTAAGCCGCAGTCTGGCCTCCCTCTGCGGGAGGTGACCAGGCTGATCAGGGGAAGGCACCAGCCCCATCACCCTGTTGCTGCTGCCACTGCTGCAGCTGCCAAGGTATTTTCATCAACATGGACTCCAGTCCCTTCCCCACGACAAAATGACAACTTTATTTAGGCATTTTCAAGATTTTTCTTTCATAGGATATGATCTTTCTTTCTTTCTTTCTTTTTTATATCCTCACTTGAGGATATGTTTCCATTGATTTTTAGAGAGTGTGGAAGGGAGAGGGAAAGGCAGAGAGAAACATCAATGTGAGAGGGACACTTCGAATAGTTGCCTCCTGCATGAGCCCTGACCTGGGCCCTGGCCAGGGAGGAGCCTGCAACCTAGGTACATGCCCTTGGTCAGAATCGAACCCGGACCTTGCGGTCGGCAGACCAAGGCTCTATCCACTGAGTCAAACCAGCGAGGGGAGAATATGACATTTCTTAGCCCCTCCAGCAGTGGACTTTAGTTTTTTCCTCCAGGAGTATGGTAGAAAAACCCTAGATAACCTTCTTGGATTCTTATTACCCAAGTTACCAAGAACACTGCGAGTGGCAGCCTACAGGGAACTTAGCCAATGAGCAGTCAGAAAAGGTGTTTCCTCTGCAGCTCATGTGCAGAGGACCCTCTGTGTTGTGCCCAGAGCTGCGTGGCGGACTCTGGGAGCACGCGCCCAGTCCAGCAGCCCTGCGTTGTGTCCATAGCCATCCCTCCCTCCGTGGCCCGGGTGCGGGATGCTATGGGAGCTTCCATCTTTGTGTTGGAGTGACAGTTAATTTGCATATTACCCTTATATTAGATTAGATTCTTTTGATATAATTCTATTAACCTGGGCTTATTTGCTCTTCCTACATAAGGATTTATACTTTATGTAGTCTAATGTCTTTATAGAAATATCTTAAAGATTCAAGTTCTACCAAAGACCTATGGTTGGAGTTCCCATAGACCAGGCATCCTCAAACTACGGCCCGCGGGCCACATGCGGGTGTTTTTGCCGTTTTGTTTTTTTACTTCAAAATAAGATATGTGCAGTGTGCATAGGAATTTGTTCATAGATTTTTTTAAATTATAGTCCAGCCCTCCAATGGTCTGAGGGACAGTGAACTGGCCCCCTGTTTTAAAAGTTTGAGGACCCCTGCCTTAGACCATTCCACACTTGGACTAATAAAAATAATTATTTTAAAAATATTGATTTCAGAAGGGAGGGGAGGGGTTGAGAGAAATAGAAACATCATTGAGAGAGAATCATTGATAGGCTGCCTCCTTCATGCCCCACACTGGGGATCAAGCCCAGAACCAGGGCATTTGCCATGACCAGGAATTGAATCACAACCTCCTGGTTCATAGGTCAATGTTCAACCACTGAGCCATGCCAGCTAGGATAAAAATAATTATTTAAATAGTGTTCCCATGTCCTTTTCCTACAGTTACACAATACTTTAAAATATATTTTTAATGTGATATTTAAATTCAGTAGTTGTAATGGTTTTTCATTTTTCTACTTAAATATTGTCGTCTTCTAGGAAGGTCTGACTATTGATTAAGACTAAAATTATAGAAATCTTAAAAATATTTACTAAAGAGGGATATATGATTTTGCCTCAAAGAGATAATAGGATTCTATTTGTGAGTGTATAAAAAAGATAATCTTCTGAAATGCTGTCTTTTAAAAAATGTTTTGGCACACATTTGAAAAATGCTTCCTTTCTGTATTTTTTATGCACTGCTAGGACTGTTAATGGCAGAGGAGGGAGGAACATGTAAATTCTTAAGTGATATCTAAAGCCACATCTCTGCTTTAAAACACATTATTGTTTGAAGACAGTATTTCAGAATGTCAACATGAATGGAAGTGTCAAATTGATGTTTAATATTAATTTATTTATTTACACTTGACTGCACTTAGATGGTAAAAAGGTATGTACCACAAATAAAGTTTCTTTTTTTTTCAGACACTGAAGTAGATTTTCCTGTGGTTTCACTGCCATAAATCCCATTAGTGTTAATTGGAAATTTGCATGTGGATTGAGAGAATAATACACCTCATTATTCTTTAGTAACAGCTACTGTCTTTTAAAGACCATTTAGAAAGTGTGATAGGAAACAAATAAAAGCATACCACTTAGTTTTTAAAAAAATATTATATACCAGGAAATGAAACAACAAGTTTTACAAACATTCCACTGCCATAGTTTTAACTTTATAAATTCAAGAAAAAAAATCTTTAAAATTCCCTTTTGTAGCTTAACTAGCTAGTGAATATATAAAGTAAGTATATCTCTAATCTGTTTCATGGTTGGTGATCTTGCCTCTGAAGAATATATACTGTTTATTTTGTTGTTGCTGTTTTAAGTATTTGAACCATTGAAAAATACTGTAAAATTTTTTTTTAGTTTTAAAATTACTAAGATTTATTGAAATACCACTATAAGATATTATGAAAAAAAATCTAATACTATGGAGCACTTATGTGACAGTTGCTATTTTTTAAAAATATTTTTTTATTGATTTTAGAGAGTAAGGGAGAGGGAGAGAGAGATAGAAACATCAATTATGAGAGAGAATCATTGATCAGCTGTCTCTTGCACACCCCACAATAGGGATTGAGTCCACAACCTGGGCATGTGCCCTTGACCAGAATCAAATCTGGGACCCTTCACAGGCAGGCACTGTATCCACTGAACCAAACTGGCTGGGGCACAGTTGCTATTTTAAGTATATTTCAAGTTTGAACTTATTTAACACTCAGCAACCCTATGATGGCCAAATTATTATTATCCCTATTTTATATATGACATACTAGAGGCATCAAAAGGTAAACTTACTTGTCCCCACTTATACACATAATAGTTCGCAGAGTTGGGATTTGAACCCAAGTTTTATGGCTCAATAAACCATTTATTAGAAGCTTGACACAGTTATATTGGCTCAAATGAGTAAGCTTTGTCATGAAACATGAACACAAATTTGCTAGTCAGCAAATTAAAACTTTCCAGTTAATTCAACTCATTCTTTTTAGAAGACATGTTAGATAAACTTATTATACATGTTTCATAGATTGTCTTATCAATCACCTCATAATGTTTAGCAAACTATTTCTTCCAGCTTCCTACTATAAACTCTCAGATTTTCCAGTGGAAATTTCAGAGCCCTTATAATAAAATGTAACTTATACAGAGTGATTCCCTATGACAGATGCTATTCTAAGCAATTATTTTCATACTAGAGGCCCGGGGCATGAATTCATGCATGGGTGGGGTCACTTGGCCTGGTTGATGATTGGGGCCATCGGGGACAATCGGACAGGCTGGCCGGGGGCAGGGACTGCGGGAGGTTGGCCGGCCGTGGGAGGTTGGCTGTGGGAGCGTACTGACCACCAGGGGGCAGCTCCTGCATTGAGCATCTGCCCCCTGGTGATCAGTGTGCATCATAGCTACCGGCCAGTTGTCCAGTTGTAACAGTCACTTAGGCTTTTATATATATATATATATATATATATATATATATATATATATATATATATAGAGAGAGAGAGAGAGAGAGAGAGAGAGAGAGAGAGAGAGAGAGAGAGACTAGAGGCCCGGTGCATGAAATTTGTGCATGGGATGGGGTCCCTCAGCCCGGCAGTCAGACATCCCTCTCACAATCTGGGACTGCTGGCTTCTAACTGCTCACTTGCCTGCCTGCCTGATCACCCCTAACCACTCTGCTTGCCTGGCTGATCGTCTCTAACCACCCCTGATGGTCTGCTTGATCGCCCCTAACCACCTCTGCCTTGGCCCCTGCCACCATGGCTTTGTCTGGGAAAAGGACTGGATGACCGGAAAACGTCCAATCTATCCGGTCTAATTAGCATATTACCCTTTTATTAGTATACATATTAAACCATGTAAATCTAATAAAACATTTGAGACACTATTGCTGTTTTTCCCTTTAGAGATGATGAAACTGAGACAGAGAAAGAGCAAGTAATGTTCAAATTGGAAAATAATTTTCAGACAGCCTGGCCTCCAAAAGAAGGCAAGATATGACTGAAAAAAATAGATGTTGGATTCAATGAACCTGTATTTAAATCCCTTATCACAATGCCATGGAGGGAGAGAATTGTAGAGAAGTTAAAGAGTTGAACCAACAAAAATGTGGTATACATTTTATTATCATCATATTTTAAAAACATCAGTGATAAAATACCTCTTTCCACTGAGGTGGGTGACTGCCCTCCTTTAATATGCTATTACCAGGTGCAACCTTCACTAAATGCTTTAAACCTGAATTAATAATCTGAAAATAGGGTAGTAATAGGTAGCCCACAGCATTGTTGTAAATGAGAAAACATAAGTGGAATAAGAAGTTGTAATATGATTACTCTGAAATAATGGGAGTAATTTAATTTGAGGCAAAAAAATTGTATCACATTTGGTTTCTGAATAATGTTCCAATATTTGGCTAGCTGTAGCCCCTCCACATTCTCTCACTGCCCCCACTACTCAAGGCTGAATAAAGGTGCAAGCAGACAAACAAACCTGGTGAATGTGGGTGGTGATGCAGACTCTCACTCATCTGCCATGCATGCAGGCTTAGTAAAATGTGATCTGTAACTTTCAAACCCCAAAATACTGATTGCAGAATTTTGTGGGTTTTTAAGAATCTTTCTTGACTCTGATTAATTAATTTATAAATAGGAGAACCAACCATTAAGACCTAATACCATACAGTGTATTTAGCACATCCTTCAGGCTCATTGCCTATCTGTTTATTAAACAAACTAGAGGCCTAGTGCACAAATTTGTGCATGGGTGGGGTCTGGCCGGGCTGACCCCAATCGGGGTGGATTGGGGCCAGGCCTGTTGGGAGGAGGAGATGGTGGGAGGTTGGCAGGCCAGCCCACCCCATTGGGGCCCAATCAGGGCCAGGCCAGCTGGGGGGAGGGGCCACAGGTGATTGGCTGATGGGGACCACCCCCAAATGGGGTAGAGTTTTGATCAAGGTTCAGCTGCCAGGGGGAAGGGCCGTGAGAGGTTGGCTGGCAAGCCCCACCCCCAACTGGTGTGGGGGTAGCCAATTAGGGCAGAGCTGGCTGGGGGGAGAGGCAGCAGGCTGATAGGGGTGGTGGGGGCCCATTGGGTGTAGGGGGAGGGCTGCAGAAGTCTGGCCAGCCTGCCCCACTCCCAGATCAGGCCAGTTTACTGGCTGCAGTGGGCATCATAGTGACTGGTTGTTCTAGTCATTACAGTGTTCTGATCACTGGCTTTTTATATATATAGATAGTATCAAACACCATGTGCCAGGGATATACTAGGTTCTGGGAATACCACCCACCATTTGCTTTCAATGACCATTGTAACAAATTACAATGCATTTAGTGGCTTAAAACAGCAAAATTCATCTTATAGCTCTGTAGGATAGAAATCAGAATGTTATCTCTGGACTAGAATTAACTTGTTGGCTGAGATGCATTGTTTTCTGAGGTGCTAGAGGAGAACGTATTTCCTTGTTTTCTAGCTTCTAACGACTACCCATATTCCTTGGCTCATGGCCACCTTCTATCTTTAAACAAGCAATGGTTGGTCTAGTTTTTCTCACATTTAATTATTTTGATGCTGACTCTCCCCCTTCTTTTTCACTTATAAGGACACTTGTGATCACATGACCTCCATCCCTTGATAATCCAAGAAAATATTTCTATTGGTAGGTCAGTTAATTGCAAGCATAATTCTATCTAAACTTAAATCCTCCTTGCCATGTAATATAACACATTAACAGATTGCAGGGATTAGAACATAAACAACTTTTAGGACCATTTTTTTTTTTTGGCCTATTTCTATCTCTGTTCACATATTACTTTAAGTTTGTGGAAGAGAAATACTGATTACATGAGTTGTAAATAAATATAATAGTTAAAAACTCTGAATATTGAATATTTTATGGTATTAGGAGTGCTTAACTCATGGAAAGTTGATACAGATAAGGGAATTTTCCCTTAGTTTGTTATTTTGTCTTGACATCTGGAGGAAGAGTGTAGTCCAATTAGTTGAGGTGTCAGGGGATTTTTTTTTTTCATAGAACCACATACAAGGTTTTAAAAGTAAGGGAAAAAAGAGACTTAGAGGAACAAAACAAAAACTAGTGTGCCTGGAGCAAAATGAGCATTATAATTCAAATTTAAGGCATTGCTAATGATTTATTATATCCTACTGGTTGAAATGTTAAGAATGAAATAAGGAAGAAAAATTAAGTTTGTCATTGTCTTCCTCTTCCAGAAGTGGCTCATGCACTTTTAAAATTATATCTTTGGCTCTGGGTATTGGAAAAGCATTTGCTTAAATGTGTACAGAATTTACTGTTTTTCTTCAGTCCTTTGAGATATTTAGAATATTAAACATATCCAAATAAAATTGTTAATAGTTCTGTAGAATTTGAGTGTTTCAAATAATTTGTCATTTATTATGCTTACACATGCTTAGTAATTTTCCCCATTATAAAGTGAGTGTTTTATATATTAATAAAACTCTACCCATATCAATATTAACAATTAATAAAATTTAATTTTAACAATTAAAAAGAATAAGAGGAAACTCTACATATTAAAAGTATTTTATAATCTAAATATTTTCCAAAGCATTTTGGGGTGAGATTATTATTTTGATAGTTTTAGTTTATTCCTTCCTCTATCTATTTAGAAAGTGTCTCCTGATCACTGACTTTACGTAGGCACTGTAATAGGTACTGGGATTTAAGTAGTGCATATACCAGTGATGGGCAAACTTTTGAGCTTGGTGTGTCAAACTTCGCCAAAAAACTGAGCATAACTTGGGTAGTGTGTCACTTTGAGGAAAAAACTAACTCCAAGACTCTAGTCGCAAATGTTTCATCCTCAGGAGCAGCAAATGTTTCATCCTCAGCATGCGGCCGCCTCAGCGGCCGCGTGTCATCAGAAATGGCTAAGCGTGTCAGTGCTGACACGCGTGTCATAGGTTCGCCATCACTGGCATATACGGTAATATAGTTCCCCTCACATTATATAAAATCTTAAATTTATTGTTTTTTACTGCAGTGAACAGATTAAACTATTATTCCAGTCTGGTCTGATGAAAATATTATGAACTTAAATAACACTATCAGTATAGCCAGTGGTGAATAGATATAAAAACAAAGCAAAACAGTAAGGGATCCAAATCCCTAAAATTAAGTTCCTAGCCCCTTGTACATAGTAGTATTACTTGTAGACCATATATGATTGTTACTCATTACATTAAAAATGTGTTTAGCATCTGCCTTTCATTTAAGAGAAAAGCTTTTTTAGAGGCAGTACCATAAATTATTTGCCCTTTTCACCTAGAAATGTCATAGTATATGGAATATAATACACATTGAATATCTGCAACTAAGTTAAACTGAAATATCATATTGATTAGCAATTGATTTGTGAAAATCTTATGCTATTTTACTGCCACTTCAATATATAAAGCCTTAAGAAATGATTATAGTCATCATTTAAAGATAGGACATAATGTCTTACAGATTTAAAACTATGCTTTGGAATCCAAGTGCAACTAGTGTAAATATGATCTCATGCTATTCAGCAGCATCAATATATCTCAAGATCAGAATAGAATATTTTTAATTCATAAAACCTACAACTCAAAGAAATAGCTCTATCATGTTATTTCAATTTCTATGAACCATGCTATTCACAAATACATAGTTGGATGAACTATCTTGTTTCACCATATGAATCTCATTGGTCATATTTGTTAGTTACTGATGATACTGGTTGAAATTCTATCTAATAAAGAGAAAATATGCTAATTATCCCTCATGTCATTGCAAAGATGGCAGTGCCCACAGCCAATAAGGAGGAAATATGCTAATCGACTGCCCCGCCCTCAAAGATGGCAGCACCCACAGCCACAATATGGTGGTGCCCAGTCCCCTCAGCCCCACTGGGGTGGCAGGCACGTGGCAAGGCCGGGCCCGCCCCCAGGCGGGCCTGGCTGCTCCGCACACTTACCTCCGGAGTCCCCCAGTCCCCTCAGCCCCCCAGCAGCCCAGGGCCAGCCCGAGGCACAGGCAAGCCGAGGCTCAGGTAACCAGGGCCGGCCGAGTCTTGTGCTGCTGGCAGCAGCAGAGGTGAGATGGGGCATCGCCTTCCTCTGATCACTGGGTTGCCTCCTTCCCTGAGGGATCTCAGACTGTGAGAGGGGGCAGGCCAGGCTGAGGACCCCCCCCCTCCAGTGCATGAATTTTCATGCACTGGGCCTCTAGTATTTTTAATAACAATCATAACACAAATAAAATTTCTACTTTTTAAATAGTACAAGTTAAGATTATTCCAGAGATAAGGCTGTTTCATTCTGATAAACCTGAAAAACAAACTTGATTACAATGAAGAAACTATAAAGGCTTCCTACAAGATGTTATATGTTGAACAAAAAATAATAGGTACTTAATCTTGTAGTAAGCTAGAATAAGTTGAACATTTACTTTTTGCCCTTAAATTTCCTTATAAAAGCAAAGAAAAAAGAAAAAAGCTAAATTTAGTAACCACTTACATTCACAGTGTTACACAATTGCAAAGGTCATTGTCTTAACACAATAAGCAGAATTATTCAGGTATACTTGATTCTGACTTTCACTCAGT
This sequence comes from Ia io, assembly GCA_025583905.1. NCBI lineage: Eukaryota > Metazoa > Chordata > Mammalia > Chiroptera > Vespertilionidae > Ia > Ia io. The sequence continues at coordinate 40,810,427 of JAJQQW010000003.1, forward strand.
GGCTGAATAACCTCATTAAGTTAACACAAGTTCTTTGAATTTCAGATTCTGTATTAGCAAAATGGGATAATAATACAGAATTGTTATGTGGATTCCATGAGATTAAGTATGTGAAGTGATCAAGACAATGTTTACACAATAATTAGTAGCAATTTTGCTTATTAAGCAGTCATCGTTATCTGACCATAATATTGTCGCTAATATATTTCTATGACTGTACTGTTTATCTCCTTACTAGTAAATGTTAAGAAAATCAAATTAATGAAGAGGGATAGAAAAAAGTGATGTAAAGTAGCTTTTCTAACCTTGATATTTTTGAAGCTTTGATGTGATGTGATATTGACTTCAGGGCATGTGTTGGAGCCTTTCTGGGTTTGATATTCCCCGACCTTCTCTGACATTCTTCTGACCCTCCCAGCAGTTTTTCTCCAGCTCTCTTCAACATTTCCTCAGCTTCTTGGCTGTGCTTCAATACTCTTGGAAATTTTCCCAGATGATTCACAAAAGATCGTGTAGAGTAAGAACCTCAGGGTCACAGACTTAGAAGAGGTGATTCTGAAGGGCAAAATAAGACTATCCAGTACAAAAGTTATTCACGATGTGACAGAGAAGTTTCAACTAAAAGGAAGTATTATTGTTTTGAATAGAATAAACAGGTGAGGATTTTATACAGTCAAATAAATCATCTAAGGATAAGGAAATTGACCTGAGTGAGAATGATTTTTGGAGGTTTTATTTTAATAGTGATTATTTCAGGTTGCATAGTTTATATAAGGTCTCTCCTATATGCATGCACAAAGAGAGATTGATATATCCAAAGCAAACAAAATACCTTTGTCATTTCCATTAGCAGTTTAATAAAATAGCTAAAACATAAACCAAGGCCCCCAAAAAGATCACAGTTCTAAATTTAAGCTTTCCTATAAGAATATATACATCACAGTAAATGTTAATAGGAATTGTTTTCAAAATAAATATTTTAGAACAAAACTCATGGGAAGCAATGTGGCTTGTAAGATAAAAGAACTTTAAAATGGTTGAAATGGTAATTCACTCGGATTAGGCAATAGTTACTAGTATAAGTATATAACATGTTATATTATAGCATGTATATTGTCCTGTTCTTTTACCTCATAAATGATAATTGTATGCACTTAATTTTTTAAATTTTCTTTATTGATTAAGGTATTACATATGTGTCCTTATCCCCCCATTGCCCCCCCCCCACCTCCCCACTCATGCTCTCACCCCCTGTTGTCTATGTTTATTGGTTAGGCTTATATGCGTGCATTCAAGTCCTTCAGTTGATCTCTCCCCCTTACCCCCACCCTATCCTACCTTCCCTCTGAGGTTTAACAGTCTGATGGATGCTTCTCTGTCTCTGGATCTGTCCCTGTTCATCAGTTTATGATGTTCATTATATTCCATAAATGAGTGAGATCATGTGATATTTATCTTTCTCTAACTGGCTTATTTCACTTAGCATAATGCTCTCCAGTTCCATCCATGCTGTTGCAAATGGTAAGAATTCCTTCTTTTTTACCGCAGCCGTAGTATTCCATTGTGTAGATATACCCCAGTTTTTTAATCCACTCATCTGCTGATGGGCACTTAGGCTGTTTCCAAATCTTAGCTATGGTGAATTGTGTATGCACTTAATTTATGTGTCTCAGCTACTAATAGTACTCTTTTTGTTGGTACTGTTTATGTTGGACAATACTACTTACCCTGCCTTACCTGGAAAGCCATCAGTGTTCTTATCACTATGTGCTGGATCTACTAAAAAAATTCAGAGATGGAAAATCAGGGAAGGTTATTGATATCCTGTTGATTCAACTCATAAGGACCCTCACATTTGAAGACTGCTAGTCTGTGTTTACCCAGAGTCATGAGCTGTTTCTCTGTGAAAACGGACAAGGCCAGTTCCTAAGATTGGATTTGGTTTGGGGTTCACATAGATGTATAGACTTCTGAAGTATTAGCACCTACCAGAGAGTTTGCCTCTTGTTCCCAACTCCTATTTCTAATCGGGCAGAATGACACTCCCATATTTATTAGTCCAAAAGGCATTCTCTCTCTCTCTTTTTTTCTATTACTTATTTCTGGATTTAGCTTTTACAAAAGTTTGGAAGAGCCCTGTGATTCCTTGATTTCATGGTCTTGAACAAATTCCTTAATAAAATATTTGCAAAGGCTTTAGCTATCCACTTCAAAAGCAGTTGGATATGATAGAAAGTAGACACATACACACAAATATCTCAGTGTTTTTTAAGTATTCTGCTCTATAAGGAATTACCTTTCTCTCTCTGTCCTCAAAAGACATTATTCTAAACCTAAGTTCCCTCATTTAACAAATAACTATATTTATTGAGCTCCCTTTATAAGCAAGATGCTATGTTAGGTGAAAAATACACAGTAGTAATAAAAAAAAGAAACATGCTGCTATTATCATGGTAATCACTGAGTAGTGGGGAAGATAGATAGCAAAGAAATATGCATGCAATTATCATTTATGAGGTAGAAGAACAGGAAGATAAATAAATGGATTCCACAACAAAACAAAGTATGAATACTCTATTGAAACTCTGGAAGCTCAAAACCTAGGCTGCCAGGAGCTCATGCAGTCCATAAAAATCCTGCAGCAGATGAACAAGTATCCTAAATAATAAGGCAGAAAGGAACACAGTGATGAATTAAACTTCATTCCTTATGTCTAGGAACTAATGATTTCTGTCGAAGAGAACAAAAGCCAGCTTTATGGAGAAGATGGCATTTAGATTGAAACATAGAGTAAGGATGATAAAGAAATGTGGCAAAGGGCACTAGCTGCCAGGCAGAGAGTGTAGCTTTCACATCTAACCCTTATTTTATGCCCCTTGAATTCCAGAACTAATTTGGTTTGTTTACATACTCCACTATCCTTGGTGCATGCTGGTGACTGCTCCTTACCTAAAAAATGTGCCTGGGGTGGGAGATTAAAAGAGCAAAAACTATCACTTCTATCAAGATTTTCTCTTACCAGTAATCTCCAAAGAAATCCTTAAACATTTAAGAAACTGTTACAAATAACCCCAAATTTGGAAGCTAATGAAACTTGAAAAAAAAATGATACCTATCAACATTTAATAATGTTTACTAGTAGTCAAACTAACTGGTATTCGGGGAACCCTATTGATCCCCTTAACTTAAAACCTATCTGAGGCACAACCGTTTAGACCTCACCCATTTTTCTCTAACTCGTGCTGTATTGGTCCTATTTCTTCAGCTGATAGTGGATCTGAAAGAGTTAATTTTGTTATTATTATTAAAAACATGTATGTGAGCATTATATAGGTTTAGGATGTCTAATACATATACGCATGCATTCTATAAGATTTGCATGAAAGATGAAATTCACCAAGTTATTAAAATGAAAAGTTTGGGGGGGAAAGAGATGGATAATTGAATGACTTAAGAAAACTTGAGTTCTATATACTTGTAGTGTACTTATTAACAAGATTCTATTACATTTCAAGAATACTCCTACCACAATTGGCAACTTATCCACTAAAACTTAATTGTTACTATCAAACTGGAAAGACAATACTCAAGCAAATTTTCAAACATTAAAATTTATGTTCTTTCATTACCAAAACATTTCTGCAGAAGACATTTTATTAATAAAAATATAGCTTGCATGTGCAAATGTACACTGATGTGTGAGTGCCTACCTTATTCTTTGTATTAAAAGATATCTTGTCTTAAAACAAAGAACACATGTAGTACTATTGTAACTAATAAATCATGTATGAAAAATGTGGAAGATGGCATTATATATCAATAGTGCACTCCTGTATAATTAGATATATTTTCTTCAGTTCTTGAAGACCATCTTATGACACTTTTGTTTAAAAAGTTCATTCATAATGTAAATGAATAATGCATTTCTCATGATGGAGACTCTGAACTCTAATGTCATGTCACTGATGATGGGGCTGTCATAAATGCAAGAAGAGAAATGATAACTAGAGGAGTTACTTTTTTACCCCACCAAATGTTATTTAAAAATCACTATAGATTATCATTGGACAAACACTGCTTATTTTTACAATTTTATAGTGATCAAATTTCTAGAAGATCATGGGTACCTTCCATTTGTTGATTTACCCTAGGAAGGAATAAATTTCAATTTTGCTCATTCTACATGAAAAGTAGAAGTAACAATTTATCTCTGGTAGGACATTTAGGAAAGTAAAGCTCTAAAACACGTAAACCACTGGATAATTTCTTAATAAAAAGCACCTTTTCAGGATTAAATAACTATTTTAAAAGGAAAGAAACATTTTCAAGTTTGAGTTTATTTGACACAATTATGAGCAGCATCAACTATTTTACAAAGAATGCATTGCTATAAAATGGTTCAGCAATATCTTAAAGTACCTAGTTGTTAATATAATCTCTTTTGTTATTTTAAATTCCTTAATTGATAATCTTTAATAGAGATCACCCTTTATGGTACAAAATATATGTTCAATAACTATCTGTTGAATAAATGTACATGTATTAATGGAATTTGTTTTAGTTAAATTGTTTTACTACTATCTTCTCAGCTTGTTCTTTTTTTCCTGTCAGAAATATAAGGGTTCGTGTTTGCCTTTCTGGAATTAGAGAATAATAAAAATATCTCTCTAATCCTTCTTATTAAACTCCTTTTTATGTAGCTAAATTACAGAGAAGAACCGCCCTATTCCACCCCAAAGTAATCAAAGCAAACTCCTACGGATAGGTAGAATAAAGTCTGGAGTCCCATATTTAAACATACAATAGTATGATATGTGAAATTTTAATAGCTAAGTGTCCAGTTGGTATGGGAGTGTCTTAAATGAAATAGAAGCCTTATATGAATACTCAGTGCTACATGAATATACAACACAGTCTACTTGAAGAACTCTCATTTATCAATGTATCTTTCTGCCTCAAGATTTTCATTATTCTAAGTTTTAATACCAACATACACACACATGCACACACACATAAACCAATTTGTATGAGGAAAGGTAGATATTGAAAATATCATAAATCTTTTTCAGCTGAGAGACCAGAGAGAAATGGATTCCTACTTATTTCTACCCCAAGCATATGTTATAGATATTTATATATTTCCCATTCCTGAAACTAATGTCTTTCCTTAGGCCCATATGCAAATAGATATACACTTTTAGGAGAAAGAAACTAAAAGAAATGTGTATACATTGTTTTGAACTGAAAGCAATCAAATACTATAATGCTCCTCAATTTTTAAAAACTCTTTATATGCATCTAATAGTGTTGAATTAGATTATAAAAATAGTGGTAGCTTATATTTATTCATACTTACTGAAAAGCATGGCCTTATAATAATTTGATTGGTGGGTGTGATTTTGAGCTCATGAAAATGTATATACATTATTCTATAGTAGAAAATATATGGTTTGGTATAACAGCTTTTCCACTTATTAACCTTGAGCAAGTTTAGTTGCTGTTCTCAGTTCCAGTTTTCAAAAATTTTAAGTGAAAAAAGGATAATATTATATTCATTATAGATGTATTTTTATCTATTAATACAGTAATACTAGGTAACAAACTACCCCAAACTCAATGGCTTAGAACAATCAATCACCTTTTGTCATCCCTGAGGAGTGTATTTGGACATCTATGTGGGTGGTGCTGCTAATATGGACTGTGATTGGGCCATTGTGTATGGTTCTCTTATATATATTTGTAACCAGTTGGAGGTCAACTGAGGGCTGGCTGGTTGAGAATACCCACAGTTGTGACTATTAATCTCTGTTTCTCATGATCCCTTATCCTGGAATAGACTTCCTTTCCTCTTTCATTTAGAATACTTCTGAGTGAACAGAAGGACACAAAAGCCTAGGTTGGATCTGGCACACTATTATATCCATGATTTTCTCTTGGCAAATGCAAATCACCAGTCCCCTCTGGATTCTAGGAGTGGGACACAGAATTTACCCTTTAAAGAAACAGTAGAACATCCCATGTCAAAAGAGAAGTAGATAATTTGGGTGTTTTGTACAATGAATCTACCATTATATGATTGTATAAGGTTTTAAGAAAAACTTATACAATCATATAATGTACAGTTATTTACAATGCTGTGGTCCCCAATACCCAGCCCTTACTGTCGTAGTTTCTGCTCTGACAATTTTAGTGCCCAACAAATGTTTTACCATCTTCACTTAATAAGACCCTTAGCTTAATATGAACATGAATAGAGATATGCTAGGAGTTCTGTATAAATTTTATAAGATACTGAAGGACAACACCTCGATGTAATTTTTCAGCCTTCTAAGTCAGTATCTCAGGGGAAGGGGCTTCAGGATCTGTATTTTTAAACAGGTGCCCCAATAATTCTTAAGACCAGAAAACATTTCCTTTGGAGAGCTGAAAATACAGTAAACATCAATGGACCTGAATTAAGATAAACTTAACTCATTTTAAATTGTGTGACCATCAGTAAATTGATTAATCACACAAGACTTCATATTTTTATGCTCTAAAATAATAATAATAATAATAATAATAATAATACTCTGGTTTCTTGCCTTTTATCTAATTTTAAAATAAAAAAATATATTTGAAAACTTTTAAACATTTATCCTACCTAATAAAAGAGTAAAATGCAAATTGACCATACCTACACTACACCCACAAGCCACGCCCAACAGCTAATCAGGAGTGAGTATGCAAATTAACCCAACCAAGATGGCTGCGGCCACGGAAAGAGCAGGAGGTTTAGGTTTCCCTGGCAATGGAGGAAGCCAAGCTTTCCCCCTGCCCTGGCCTGCCTTGGCCTCCGCTTAAGGCTACAAAGTTTCAATTATAGAAGGTAAATAAATCCCAACAAAAATGGTGGCAGCCACGGAGCTGGAGAGAGCAGGAGGCTTAAGTTGCCCCAGGTGATGGAGGAAGCCAAGCTTCCCCAGCCCTGGCCTGCCTTGGCCTCCGATTAAGGCTACAAAGTTTCAATTATAGAAGATAAATAAATCCCAGATACCAGGGTCTCTGCTTGGGTCACCGAGGAGCATGGACAGCCTGCAAACCACCACAGGCCCCTCACCCAGGCCTCCCCACACCCCAAGGGAACCCCCACCCTGATTTGGGACACCCTTCAGGGCAAACCAGCCAGCCCCCACCCATGCATCAGGCCTCTATCTATCTAATCCTATCTAATAAAAGAGTAATATGCAAATTGACTGTCACTCCAACACACAAGATGGCTGCCCCCATGTGGACACAAGATGGATGCCAAAAGATGGCCAGCAGGGGAGGGCAGTTGGGAGGGACCAGGCCTGCAAGGGAGGGCAGTTGGGGGTGATCAAGCCTGCAGGGGAGGGCAGTTAGGGGTGACCAGGCCGGCAGAGGAGGGAAGTTGGGGGCAAACAGGCTGGCAGGGGAGCAGTTAAGCATCAACCAGGCTGGCAGCGGAGTGGTTAGGGGGTGATCAGGCTGGCAGACAGAAGCAGTTAGAGGCAATCAGGAAGGCAGGCAGGTAAGCAGTTGGGAGCCAGCAGTCCTGGATTGTGAGAGGGATGTCCGACTGCCCGTTTAGGCCCGATCCTATAGGATCGGGCCTAAACGGGCAGTCGGACATCCCTCGAAGGGTCTCAGATTGGAGAGGGTGTAGGCTGGGCTGAGGGACACACGCCCCTGTGCACGAATTTCATGCACCGGGGCTCTAGTACAAATATAAAAATATCATTTTTCCCATGCTTATGATTACTAATACCCATCCTTTTGGGTATAGCCATTTATTTTTCTCAACCCTTTATAGAGTTGGTTGATAGCTGTGGCTTTCAATGTTCTGTTTTGTTTAGAAATTCAAGTGTGTGATTTCATAGTCATAAGAATTAATTTTGAACAAGTAGGACATACAAAATATAAAATGTTAATGAATATCAGAGATTGTGTGCTTTCTGAATAAATGTATTTCTGGCTCTTCCTAAAAAGTCATAAACTTTAGCCTAATTATAATAAGGATAAAGGTGATTTTTTACATTTATATGCCATGCAGCACTGTCAAAATAAAATATTTATTTTTCATTGATAGAAGGTAAGTTACAGAACCATTTCTTTTCCTGCTGAAATATTACCAATTAAATAAAACATGAACTCTAGAGAGAGTTTTTACTTTCATTTCTCTGTATGGATTTCAGAACTCTCTGTTCTCTCTCCTAAAGCATACCCCAAACTGATTCCTAGCCAGTGTACTTTCATGCATTCTTGCACTTTGAATTCTAAGACAAACCAGATTTCTGAATAAGATAGAATGCCAGGAAGATCAGTACTTAGGTTTGGGTTCACTAGATAGACTTTGATCTTCCTCAATGTGAGGACAGTTATAAATAAGGTCTTTTGCTAATAAATAATAAGAAAATAAGATGGGAGCTCCACAATGGAACTCATTATGTTTAGCATGAATAAATGAAAATAAAATTGAATATTATATTCACATTTTAATCAAATTCAATACATCTGGACTATTAGTACTGAATAAATAATGAAATGTTTTATTTTCTACCTAACAGATATTTAATCCATTATGGAACATACTGATTGATATTTCTATTTCTCCAAAACTTAATCTTTGTCGGTAATAGAAATCTATATGTCAAAACTTTTCATTACTTCTTTGATCTTCCCTCTCCATCTTTCCCTAATAATAGGAAAGGAGAAGAGCCAGCGTCCCTGCATGTGTGTGCTCTGGTCGGGGTAGGCGAAGGAAGGCCTGTGAGGAGTGCCTCTGCACTTGCCTTGGATCCCTGGGGAGCGAGAGCGTGCTGACAGAGGACAGTAATAACTGTCTTCTTCATCTGGAGCTCATCATGGCAACAGGGGGGAAAAAATAAAAGAAAAACTACCAATTTGCAAAGGATACATCATCTTTAAAGTAGAGAAAAAAGAAAACAACAACAGCAACCAGGAGGGAAGTTTGATATATGTATATCTCTGAGGTGTAACTGTGTTTGAACCAGGGGTGGGCACTGGACACTTGTACATCAAAGGAGGGAATAATTAATGTATGAACTGTTCTAAATTCCTTGTGATCTCTGGAATTATTGTCTTGGGGAATTTACCTTTCCAGCTGAAAAAATAGATCTTGAATGATTATGATAATTTCTAAAATTCTAAGGTAAGGAATAAGTCCTTTAAACTGAAATGAAGCCCTCTGACAGCATCTGATTTGAGGGTCTGATGTGAAGTATGAATGTGCATGTAGGGCTTTTCTGCTTTTTAGAAACATCGGTGAGTAGAATCTATGCTAAACTATTCTGAAATGAGATCAGGGTCCTGACACTTTGGTGCAGGAGGCTTGGAAAAATTGGTGATCAGGAACAAATTTTACCATTTTAGGGACACACAGGTTTTATGTGTGGGGTATACGACATTTCTATGAAAATGGAGTTTGAACAAAAAAAAATAGTCTGCAGTATTTCATGTTGAAATTGCTTTGAAAGTGAGCACACCCTGAACTACTTGCAGGCTTTTCATTTTTTAAACTAGGAAATAATGATATAAATTCCTTATATTGCAAAGGAATTTAAGAAATTTGTTTTGTTTTATTTATTTATTTATTTTTAAAATATATTTTATTGATATTTTTACAGAGCGAGGGAGAGGGATAGAGTTAGAAACATCAATGAGAGAGAAACATCAATCAGTTGCCTCCTTCACACCCCCTACTGGGGATGTGCTCACAACCAAGGTACATGCCCTTGACCAGAATTGAACCTGGGACCTCTCAGTCCGCAGGCTGACACTCTATCCACTGAGCCAAACCAGTCAGGGCAAATCTGTTTTGGTTTAGTGAACTCTCTATGTATTATTATACAAATATTGTTTTTAGCTGCAGGGTGATTCTGTCTTTCATGGCATCATGTGTGATGTAAAGAGATGTGTATGTTCACATGTGCATGCATATGTGTGTGCGTGTGTGCATGTGTGCATGTGCACTTGGAGAGTGGAAAGGTCAATAAGAGAAATTATGTGATAGCTTCTAGTAGCCAATTGTTTTCTTGCAAGAGGAGAATAGAGATTTGTCCTTCATATCCCTGTATATCCTATATAATAAAAGGCTAATATGCAAATAAACTGAACGGCGGAACAATCAAAACAACTGAACAACTGAACAACCAGTTGCCAAGATGTGTGCTGACCCCCAGGGAGTGTGCACAGAATATGGCGGGCATCAGCCATTGCAGGATGGTGGAGCAGGGGTGCCAGACCAAGGCAGGGCACGGTTGCTATCATTGGGGCAAGCCTCTGGTGGTTACTGAAAAGTCTTTGCTCTTGCATGCTGTGGTCCCGCCTGGCACTTGCACCTGTTGTCGGTGACGGCCCCACTTGCACCCACTGCTGGTGCCAGAGCCACTGCTCTCACCTACTGCCAGTGCCGGCCCTGCTTGCACCTGCACCAGGCACCGGAGCTGCTGCTTGTACCCACTGCTGGTCCCTGGCGCCAGTCCCAATTGCTTGGCACCATCAGCAGGTGCAAGTGGTGGCTGCTGGCCCTGATCACCCATGAGGGTTTCTCCACCTTCCCCTGCTCCTAAGGGGTGATCGGGGCAGTAGCTGCTGCTCGCACCCGCTGATGGCACCAGCCCAAATCGCTCCGCGCCTTCAGTGGGTGCAAGCGGGCCTGCGCCACCAGTGCATGGGAGCGGTGGCGGTGGGAGTGGGGCTGCCGGCAGACAGGGCACCAGGGGCTGTGGCAGGAGGGGCCAAGCAGGGGTGCAGAGGATGGGCCAAGACCGCACCCCCCCCCCCCCCCGTGCCTACTGCAGCCTCGAGGCCCACAGTTTCTTTCAAGGTGCGTGGATTCATGCACTAGGCCCCTAGTATATTTATCTTTACCTGATTTTGAGAAAATTTGTTTGTCTAGAAATAGAGGAATCACATGAAAGAGCTCATTCATCAACAATTTTATAGCTTTATAGACAGTCAGATCTTTATGTGGTACCTTGCTGTTGTCACTTTATTTCTCTACATCATTGGACAATTAGATTATTTGATGTTTTTAAAGTAGCCATAAGCACAAAAGTGTCTACTCTTTTTAAAATATATATGCATTTTTAATTTCAGAGAGGAAGGGAGAGGGAGAGAAAGAGAGAGACATTAAAGATGAGGGAGAATCATTGATCGTCTGCCTCCTATATGCCCCACACTGGGGATCAAGCCAGCAACTCAGGCATGTGCCCTGACCAGGAATCAAACTGTGACTTCCTGATTCATAAGTTGACACTCAACCACTGAGACAAGCCATCTTGGCATCTACTCTTTATTATAGCAAATGCCCATCAAGCTGTAAACTATCCAGAAAATTGTTCAAATCTATTAAGGTCTTTTCTATAATTGGTTTTACTTTAAGTAGAAGCTGATATGGAAGAATTAAATTGAATATAATTCAGTGCTCCTAGGTTATACAAGGAGCTATCATTGATAAACATCAAAGGGGGAAAAAAAAGCAGTTTTAAAAAAATACTGCACTTACATTTTTAAATAATTTAAAAAAAAAGTGATTTTATTTAATCTTTACTCTTACAAAAGTATTACATATGTCTCCTTTTTCTCCCATTGACCCCTCTTAGCCTTTCCCAGGCCTTCAGTATCCTATTGTCTGTGTCCATGGGTTATGCATAAATTCATACAAGTTCTTTGGTTGATCTCTTTCCACCTACTCATCCACACCAGCCCATAGATCCAGAGACATAGACTGACATGGAACTGGTTGTCCAATTTTTAAAAAAGTTAATAAATATATATATTAACTCATTAGAAATAATTCCAATACTGAGTCGTTAAGCTGTGAAAGGCACTACATTGGGCACAGAGACTCGGTGAAGAATCAGCCACTTTCTCTTTCCTCATGGGTTTTAAAATGTGGTTGTGAATAATGAAATGTACAGAGTCAAATATAATATAAAGTACACGTGTCATTAGTATAAGAGGGGCATAGTTGGAGCAAATAAACAAATATTGATTAATAGAGCGAAGTTCCCAGAGGAAGGGTTATTTAAATGTTTGGGTGGTATAGAAGAGTTCCTGTATAGGATAAGGAAGAAGGGAAGAAAAAAAATCTATTTGCAGCTGAAGGTATAGCATTTGCAAAGGATCAAAGGAATCAGAGTCTTAAGAAATAAAACAAAACAAAACTGAAAACCATTCAGTATGCTACAACATAAAAGAGCAAGATAAACGTGTCAAAAATTGGGATGTGGGTGTTTAACAGTATCCTAGGAGATGGAATAAGGTGTTTAGAATCAGCAGGGAGCCAGTGAACACTTTAAATTAGAGTAGTGATATGACTAGATGTGTACTTAAAGAAAAAAGAAAAGGAAAAGTCTCTTGCAGTCATGGGAGGGGGAGACCTGAATTGAAACAAGACTGGATAAAAAGAGACTGAACTTAGCAGAGAGATAAATTCAAGGATGGCACTTTCACTTCTCATTTAGTCAACCAAGTGTTTAATGGTTCAAACCATGGACTAGTGGCATAGAGAAAGCAGTTATGTTTGTATGAGGAGATGGGGTTCAGTTTTAAGCATTATGAATTTGAGAATACCTGTAGGATAGGCTCATGGGAGAGAGTTGGAAGGCATCAGTGTGGAAAATAGTTACTGTTAACTCAGAGATTAAGAGGACCTGACCTGACGGTATGGCTCCATTGGTTGTAGAATTGTCTTGTACACCAAAAGGTGGCTGGTTCCATTACAGGTCAGGGCACATACCTAGGTTGTGGGTTCAGTCCTGCTCTGAGTGCATGTGAGACTCAGCTGGTTGACATTTCTTCTTCTTCTTCTTCTTCTTCTTCTTCTTCTTCTTCTTCTTCTTCTTCTTCTTCTTCTTCTTCTCTCTCTCTCTCTCTCTCTCTCTCTCTCTCTCTCTCTCTCTCTCTCTCTCTCTCCTTTCTCTTAAATAAAAAAGAAAACTGACTACTTGTTAGCCAGACCTTCTTGTAGCTGAAGTAAGAGCTGGTAAAGCAAAGCATCAACATTTAACCTATTCTCCTCCAGGCTATGGATGGGCAGAAATGGACAGGAAACTGGTAGGGGTTCTCAAACTTCTTTTCCTCTGTCTCTTAATCTTATGATATAGATGACCTGGGTTGTCTGTTGTTTTCAGACTTAACAGTACTAGACTGTGTTTTTGTCTGACCTAAAAGACCTAGGTAATCTATTGTTTTATATTTAACTTGCGTAGCAGCAAATGTAAGTGTTCCATCTACATGATCTGAAGTCCCCATCCTGCTTTTTATTAACATTTTTTAAGTATCTTGTGGCTTCAATTCCAATTGGCAGAAATCTAACTAATATCAGCTTAAAAAAATAAAGGTAATTATTTATTTAATGAAACTAATATGTGCAAAGAGTGGCCTTGAGAATATGGGATTCAGTGGTGTCATCAGAGAGCAATCTTGTCCTTCCTGTTTTGCATATGTTTATTTCGACTACCTTTATTCTCAGGCAGGCTCTTTCAGTGAGGAGACAGAATAAATGGCTGCTGGAAGCTTTAAGCTTAGCATGTTGTCATAAATCTGGTTTCTATGGTTGCAATTAAAAAGCACAATTCCTTTTGTTTTCTTTGATGGTGACCTATTGTTGTTGTTTATTTAACCTTTGTCTTTAAAAGCTCTTAGGGTGTTCTCTGTAACCCTGCTCCTCGGAAATTTCATGATGATTTTGAGTCAAGTGTTTTTGTCTTTGTTTTTGTTTATGTTTTCTGAGCAGTATGCAAGGATGATTTCTTTCCCAGGTTCTCGTCCAGGTGGATTCGAAGAATGAAGCCAGGGACAAAAGGAGATGGGTGGAAAGGGTGGAAATTTATTGGAAACAAGTACAGACTCCCATGTAGGGAGGGGGGTTCCAAGGGGGTGACCCACTAAGCCCCTTTTCTAAGGTTTCTTTGCAGTTCTTTATTTCTTGATATTCCCTTCTGATTAGTCACTATAGCAGCTTCAAAGCTCAAACCCCACGTGGGGCCCCCCTTGACCTCTCCCCCTTCAGTGGTAGAATTCTCTATCTCCTGTGAAAATCCTTTTTCCTCTTTATCCCATTTGTCAGCATTTCTCTATTGTCTATGAAAGTTTGTTTACTCTTTCTCACCATACCCTGTGGTTTTTCCCTATCTTCTGTGAATGGATGTTTTCCTCTCTCCTTATCCTGTGGCACCTTTTGCTCTCTGTGAATGAATGTCTTTTGGCAGCTCCAAGCCCCCAAACAACTATGCCTTTCTCCCCATGGGCCCCCTAATTTCTAAAACTCCCTAAGTCTGCCTATTTTACCCCTAAAAACTCTTTTAAATCTTTCTTGTTATGAGTATTTTTCTTAATTTTTTGTGCCAGACACTTTGTGGGCTCTTTAAGTGTGATGATGCATATTATTCAGGACTAGGGATCATTTTCATATTATTACATTAGTAATAACTTCACTTCTATTTTCCCCTTCCCTTTTCTGGAAAACACAATTCTTTTAGTCAGGTGTAGTGGTAGAATTGTTTTATCATTTTCAATCTCATTTTTTGGTTCTGTTTTCTAGCTAATAATTTTAAGTTTACATTTTATATTTACTATTTATTTATTTTTAAATTCTAATTAACTTTTTTTTCTTATTATCTAAAGTCTTCTAGAAAACTGTTTTTGTTTTTCTGGGTACAATATCTCTTTTTGAATGACTTTTGGATTTTTCTCTCTTTCTTCACATTCTTTCCTTCCATTGTTCCTTTTTGTCTGGCTAAAAACTTAAAATCTCTTACAATTCTTGGATGTCCTGTTATAGTTAAATGTCAGGTTCTAAAAATGGATAGAAAAATTCTGTATATGGACAGAAATGTTGTTGATGGATGGGCTTTACTTAGTGTTGATCAGATAGAGGCCCAGCTATTTCACTGGGAAATTGTAAAGAGCCATTATCTGTAGACCCTTGCTCTTCCATTTAGTCTGTTTCCCTCTGTGGAATTCCTCAATCATTTGCTTAGATAGAATCCTGTTTGCTTCTGCTCTGGAAGACAGCTGACAAATAGGAAAAAGAGGCTTTCATACAAAGATACCTAAGATACTTAGTATCATCCTAATATTTATAACTGGTGTCCATGAAATCTGAAAAGGAAGCCAACCTTCAACACATTATGCAGACCATGAGTTACTTTTTTGCATAACAAGTTAACCCAAACTCAGTGACTTAAAACTGTTAGGTCAGAGGAATCCCAGAAGCTGATGCATGCAACCGATGGTGACGCAGATAACAGACTAGTGCACCAGACAGGTGGTGACAAATGCTGGTCCCTTCCTGGAAACCGTGAGGAACCAGTGCTCCAGGCAAATGGTGATGCAGATATTGGCTCTGTTCCTGGAACCCCTGCCCACAGAGGAAATTCCACCCACCCTCAGCTAATGGTCCTCCGCCCTCACTGAACATCTGTATAAAAAAAAGTGCCTCAGCTCCCACCCAGTGAGACTTCTCCGGCCCTACCCTCAGGACCGGTGAACCTCGCCTGGGAGTGCAAGATTATAAGTTCCTTCTTTTGACTGGCCTGGACTTTCTTTGTTCCCTGAGCTGCGAGCTTCACATTTGGTGCCGAAACCCGGGAGGGTGCGAGCACTTCATCTGACAGTTCATGGTCCGGGGTGCCCCCTCTTCTCTCTCTCTAGGATCCTCTGGCTTCTCCCCCAGCTGGGCAACATCAGCAGTAAGTCCCGGCCCATGCCGATCCCTGACGGTTGTCCGGCGTCTCTGTCCATCAACCGCAGCCCACGTCAGAGATTGCCTCCTGGGCATAGCCCTCCAGACCCCTCCAGGAGAGGTCCCGAACCTTGGAAGGTAGCGGAGACGTCCCTGCTGCCCCTCGGTTCTCCGGCCTTTTGGCCTCCGTCCGGACCCCGGGAGGTAGTGGAGACATTCCTGCCGTCGCTCGGGTCCCCGTCCGTAGCCTTGTCTGAATGACTGGGATGCTGGTCCTTTAGCCTCGGCTAATGACCTCAGGTATCGAGCATGGGTGATCAAAATTCTAAACCTGATCTGAGCACACCTCTAGGGTGCCTGCTCACCAATCTGGCTAAGCTAGGCCTGTCCCAGGATCTGCATCCTAAATGCCTCATTTACTTCTGTAAGGTGGCATGGCCTCAGTATGAATTGGACAATGGGTCAAAATGGACCGAGAACAGGACTTTCGATTTTGACATCCTTACTGACCTCAGTAATTTCTGCCAGCAAACCGGGAAGTGGCCTCAGGTCCCATATGTCCAGGCCTTTTTCTATCTGCACTCACGTCCCTCCCTCTGCTCCTCCTGTTCCACAGCCCCGCTGTCCGCTCCCTCCCTTCCCTCATCCTCCCCCATCCAACTTTCTCTTTTAGAATTTCCCCAGCTAGCTACCCACTTCATCTCACAGTCAACCCCAGATATTCGGAAAAAGTTAAAAAAAGGCTGAGGATGGCCCTCAGACCCCGGTCCGAGATCTAGTGAACACGGCCTTTAATCTTTTGCATTCGGATGTCGAGTGTGATTCCACATGGTTAGCATTAGAATAAAGGAATTGAGAAAAAAGCAAGCGAGTGCAAAGGGTTAAGGTTTTTAATGCCCGTGAGGAGCAGGCAGAGTCGGATTGGGAAGCCCGTCTTCGACATAAGGTAAACCTGCAAACCCAAGCCCTGGTTGCAGCCCTGCGGCTGACGGCAGCCGCACTTGGTCTTAAGGGGGCTGTGCATGGTGAGTGTGCAACGAGAGGACTAATGCCACCTGGAGAATACTTCAAGTGTGGAAATGAAGACCACTGGGCAAGGCAGTGCCCCTAGACCTGGGCTCCAACCAAGCCCTTCCCAGCGTGCCATCAGAGTGGCCACTGGAAAAGTGACTGCCCCTGGGAAAGTGATGGGCCCTCTGCATCTCAGTGTGGAGGGGGCTTCCTTCCAGGTCATGACCCACCGCTGCCCATGCTGGGACTGGCCGAAGACTGAAGGTGCCCAGACTCGACAACCCCCATCACCCTCGCCGAGCCAAGGTAACACTCAAGTTAGCAGGTAAGCTGGTCTCCTTCCTGGTTGACATGAGGGCTACCTTCTCTGTCCTGCCCTCCTTTTCAGGGCCTCTTTTCCCCTCCACGATCTCGGTCATGGGTATTGACGGCAAATCCACCACCTCTGGGCCCCTTCCCTGTCTCCTCGACAATAGCCCTATAACCCAGCACTCTTCTCCAATATGTAGATGATCTCCTTCTCTGCAGCCCCTCTTTAGACAATTCCCGGAGACAGACAGCTGCCCTCCTCAATTTTCTCGGGGACGAAGGATACCGTATGTCCCCTGCCAAGGCGTAACTGTCAGCCCCCACCGTCCTGACACCCAATTTCCGAGGACTGACAGTTGACCGAGTGCAGGCTATATGAGACCTACAGTCTCCCACTTCTGCTAAACAGATCTTGTCTTTTCTAGGGCTAGTAGGATTCTTCTGCCATTGGATCCCAAACTTTGCTCTCCTAGCTAAGCCCCTATAACAGGCCGCTAAAGAAACACCAGTAGGCCCCCTCTCCTCACCCTCGCTCATTCGCCAGGCTTTTTCTAAGCTCCAGGATACCCTTCTGGCATCTCCCCCTCACTCTCTCACCCCACAAGGCCGAGCCATTCCTTGGATTATAGATGCCTTATCTTCTTATCTCCTCTATGATCATTATCTTTACTGCAGAAAAAGGGGGAACTTGCATATTCCTTCAGGAAGAATGCTGCTACTACATCAAAGAATCTGGAGTGGTAGAACAGAACGTGCAGACCCTGACCAAACTGAGTGAAGAGCTACGTGCAAGACACTCCCAGGACAACTCTCTTTTCGGCTGGTTCCAAAGCCCCTTAGCTACCTGGATCCTACCCATGGTAGGGCCCCTAATTCTCATCTGTGTCTTTTTTCTCCTAGCCCCCTGCCTCCTCAAATTCATCTGCTCCCGAATTACAGAGATGTCATGGGTGACTGTAAACCAGCTCCTGCTCCATCCCTACACTTGGCTACCCTCTGACCTGCCTCTGCCTCACCCTGGCCTTTAAAAAACCTCCTCCCTCTTCGCCCCTGGTCAGCAGGAAGTAGCCAGGACAATTTCGGCGCCCCCTATCACAAAAGGCCGGGATGTTAGGTCATCGCAATTCCAGAAGCCGATGCATGCAACCGATGGTGACGCAGATAACAGACTAGTGCACCAGACAGGTGGCGACACAAATGCTGGTCCCTTCCTGGAACCCATGATGGACCAGTGCTCCAGGCAAATGGTGATGCAGATATTGGCTCCATTCCTGGAACCCCTGCCCACGGTGAAAATTCCACCCGCCCTCAGCTAATGGTCCTCCACCCTCACTGAATACCTGTATAAAAAAAAGTGCCTCAGCTCCCACCCAATGCGACTTCTCCGGCCCTACCCTCAGGACTGGTGAACCTCGTCCGGGAGTGCAAGATTAAAAGTTCCTTCTTTTGACTGGCCTGGACTCTCTGTCTTTGTTCCCTGCCCCACGAACCTCACAAAAACAGTAATCATCATTTATTATCTGTCACAGTTGGGGGATTGAACATTCAGGAGAAGCTTTTCTGAGCAGTTTTGACTGCGGTCTTTTTTTTTTTTTAATATATTTTATTGATTTTTTTACAGAGAGGAAGAGAGAGGGATAGGGAGTTAGAAACATCAATCAGCTGCCTCTTGCACACCCCCTACTGGGGATGTGCCCGCAACCAAGGTACATGCCCTTGACCGGAATTGAACCTGGGACCCTTGAGTCCGCAGGCCGACGCTCTATCCACTGAGCCAAACCGGTTTCGGCTTGGCTGTGGTCTTTCAATGAGATTGTAATTAGATGTTTGCCAGGCTTCAATCATCTGAAGGCTTTACCGGAGCTGGAATATCTGCTTTCCAATGCTGTTCGGTGATGTAGCTGACAAGTTGGAACTGGCTATTGGTGGAAGTCCTCCTTTCCTCCCCAAGAAGGGCTTTCCCCAGGGTTGGAGTGTCCTCAGAGGATGGCGGTTAGATTCCCACAAAGCAAGTGATTTAGGGAGCAATGTGAAAGTTGAAATTTCTTTAACAATCCAGCATCAGAATTATAACAGCCACTTCCACATTTTCCTATAAATCACATATGTCAGTCCTGATTCAATGTGGGAAGGAACTCCTAATGGCGAGGATCATTGGGGCCTGCCTAACAGAATGTCTACCACATATCTGTCCAATATTCCCAACACATTTATTGAATAGACTATCTTTACCCCACTGTATGTTTTTGTCTCCTTTGCCAAATATTAATTGAGTATTAAGGACTGAATTTATTTCTGGGATCACTGTTCTGTTCCTTCGAACTGTGCATCTGCTTTTATGCCAGTACCATGCTGTTTTGATTAATATGACCTTTCACGTAGTTTGGTATCAGGTAACATGATTCCTCCATCTTTCTTCTTTCTCAAGATTCCTCTTGCTATATGGGATCTTTTGTGGTTCCATAATTTATTTATTTATTTTTTTTAAACAACCGATGCGTCTTTTATTCACAAATAGAAGCCATGGGAAGTGTGATCTACACATTTGTACAAAGGGGTGGGCACCCCCAGAAAAAGGCACCACGGTCAGAAACCAGCCCGTCGTGGCGGAACGCCGCACACCACAGGCTCGCCCAGGCCCCCCCCCCCCCCCAGCTGCCCAGGGGGCCCCCGGAGATCCCTGCCCGAGGGCACCTCCCATAGAAAACCGTAAGAACATAGGTCCTTTGTCTTCAGACGCCGCTGCAAATGCCGCGTTCATAGGCAAAATGATACAAAAATACGGACACGACAGACCCGTGACAGACCCGTCCCCATTGTGTGTGGGGGTTTTGTTTTTTGCTGTGGTTCTGGTAAGAATTCCTACAGTGGAAGAAGGTGCCACGTGACGTGGGCTCGGCCCTGGGCACTGCCTGCGGGGTCCTGGGACAGAGCAGGTCCTGGGGCGGGTGGACCCTGTGGGTGTCCGGCAGAGGGAACCGCGCAGACGCGGCCCTGGGACCTGGGGGCCCAGCCTGCAGCCACGTGAACCTGCTGCAAAGGAGACAAATCCCCCAAACACAGCCGGCCCCCCCCCCCCGCCCACGGCCACGGCCACGCCCGCCGCCACGCCCAGGGCCTGGCACTGCGGCTGGTGCCTGGAGTCCTTGGCACCAAACGTCAAGGACGAGAAGTCCAATTCCAGTTAAAGGCATTTGCGTTGCTGCACGGGTGGCAAGAGTCTCCTCGTCACGCATAATTTTTTTTTTTTGGAATATTTGTTCTAGTTCTGTGAAATACTCCGTTGGTATGTTGATAGGCATTTAATTAACTCTATAGATTGCTTTGGAAAAATACGGATATTATAATGTGTTAATTTTTTTCTTTCCATGAACACATCATATGTTCTCACTTTTTTGTATCTTCTTCAATTTCTTTCTTCAGCATCTTAAGATTTTTTTAGTATAGGTCTTTTACATCCTTGGTTAAACGTATTCTTAGGTATTTTATTCTTTTTGAAGCAATTGTGAATGAAATTGTCTTCTTGCATACCCTTTCTGATAGTTCATTATTGGTGTATAAATATGCAACTGATTTCTTGATATTTGTTTTGGATTCTGCTGTTTTACTGAATTCGTTTACCATTTTTAGAATGTT
This sequence comes from Ia io, assembly GCA_025583905.1. Classification (NCBI taxonomy): domain Eukaryota; kingdom Metazoa; phylum Chordata; class Mammalia; order Chiroptera; family Vespertilionidae; genus Ia; species Ia io. Next base: position 40,831,098 of record JAJQQW010000003.1, read on the forward strand.
TTGGTGGAGTCTTTAGGGTTCTCCACATACACTATCATGTCATCTTCAAATAATGACAGTTTTACTTCTTCCTTGCCAATTTGGATACCTTTTATTTTTTTATTCTTACCTGATTCCTGTGCTTAGGAGTTCTAGTACTATGCTGAATAAGAATGGTGAAAGTAGAAATCCCTGTCTTATTCCTAATCTTAAGGGAAACACGTAGTTTTGCCCATTGAGTATGATGTTGGCTGCGGCATGGAAATTAAATTAACATAAATGGTGACACATCATTTTGAAAGCATATGCCTTCAATATGTCATGAAGAGAATTGCATTTTACCTCCCTTATCTTGATTCTCAAAACTCATAACTCCAGAATAACTATGAAAAAAAATTAGACACATTAAAATTGAGGTACATTTATTCTACAAAATATCTGACTAATGCTCAAATATTTTAAACTCTCAGGGTTATCAAAAACAAGGAAGTCTGAGAGTCTCTCATGGTACAAAAGAGGCTAAGGAGATAAGATGACAGAATGACATGAGGTATCCTGAATGGGATTCTGGAACAAAAGAGAGAACCATTAAGTAGAAAAACTAATAAAATCTGAAAAGTATGACATTTATTTAGTAACTAGAAGCCCAGTGCATGAATTCCTGCACTGGTGGGGTCCCTTGGTCTGGCCGGTGATCAGGGTTGATCAAGGGGGGCTGGCCAGCGGGGGGGGGGGGGGGGGGGAGGGACCACAAGACATTGGCAGGCTGGCCCCCTGATCTAGGCTGATTGGGGAGGGGGCAGCCAGCCTCAGGAAGTTGGCTGTCGGAGTGCACTGACCACCAGGGGGATGCTCCTGTGTTGAGTGTCTTCCCCCTGGTGGTTGTTGTGTATCATAGCAACTGGTCGACCAGTTGTTTGGTTGTTTGGTCGTTCGGTCGTTTGGTGTGTGTGTTTGAAAATAGAAACACATGCGTGAAAATTCATTTGTTTCTTTCATTTTGGTATCCACCTCATGATGTTATGATCCAAATATATGCAAATGTATATATTTAAAAATCACAGTTAACAGATTCTAATCATAGTCATAGTCTTTTACTCACAGCTGGGAATTATTATGAAGTTAGCCTCTCATTTATAGCAACTTTTAAAGAACTTTTTAAGAGCATAAGCAAAATAATCCTGTGATGATGATGTATCAATATAAAAGCATTTACATAATTCTTATATTTAAATAAAATCTTTATATGAGTAATATTATTGTGTTATAAAATACTATATATATATATGCGTTTGGAAATACTGTATCATCTTTTTCTCTGATTGACTGTTTCTATCCCTTGGTTTTTTCAAGTATTGTTAAAACTAACTTCTGCATTCTTAGTCACATTCTTGTCCAAAGAGCTGCTGGTAGGACACACTATTTCCTCTTAGGATTCTGACTGGTTCAGTAGAGTTCTCCCTGATAATCAGAAGTAAGACTTTTCACGTTGTTTCAGTAACTCTGAGTGTTTTAAACTTACTGGTAAGTTTTCCTTTACTGTCGAAAAGTCCTCCATTCATTTGTACACAAATGTCAATTATGATACCATCTATTTCCCCCATTGTCATACCTCAGTAACAGTTATATAACATTTAATCCATAATCATATCATTTTAATTTTACACGCACACATAGACACACACACACACACACACACACACACACACACACACACACACACACACACACACATACCTCTTACATTATTTTCCAGCTTGGGAGAGATGTACTGTTCTCTCTCAGACACATGCTTCAATTCTGCTTTGGATTTTGAGATTGGAAATAAAGTAGCATTGCTCTTTTTTAGTAAACTTCTAGCATGTTTACCTCAGTTATATATAGATGTGTAACTAAGAATCCCAAGGCTTAAAAGCACAATTATTTTATTTGCTCATAATTTTGTTGGTCAGCATTTCAGCTGAATTTAATTGGTGGTTACTCTACTAGTCACTCTTAGGATGACTTAGGTGGCTTTGTTGTTGTGGTTGCATGACTGAGTATTAGTAATTTAATATGACCTTACTCACATGTCTGAATTGGTTCTAGCTGTCATATAGATATTGTGAAATTAATCAGGGTAGCACAGGGTTTCTCACATATTGGTGGAAGAGTTTCAGCCAGAAGCATAAGAGGAGCAGCCCCAATGTGTAAGTATGGATTAAGCTTCAGTTTGTACTATATTTGCTAATGTTTCATTGGTCAAAGCAAATATCAAGGCTAAATGTCAATGTGGAAGGGGACTACAAAGGACAAGGAGACATTATCTATTAGACGAATAGCATATTAGTCTCCCATATCATTTCACATATTTACATAATGTGAAAACTTCAAGGGACAAGATCAGCAGGCTATTTTTTCTCAAATTGGGATGTGGCACTCATTGGTTTAGAGAATTTAACAAGATCTAAAATAATCCCTTTGGTGTTTTTCTGACAAAAAAAGTATTGTGAAAACACTGAAGCACAGTTTTAGGTTACTTTTTTCCTCTGGATTGATACATATTGACCAAAGTTACAGAATTGATTAGCAAAGCCAGAACATCTACTTGGAATTCTATAGAGAGAACCATAGCTGTGGTTTGAACTAGCATATGGGCAGGTTAAGATCATCTGCTTCATAATAGGGATGGCATTCCTCAAAGGATCCAACCACTTGTATTTTACTGACCAAGACTCTTTAAATCTCTGGACAGAGTTGGGCTGGGAATAGCTTTGTCTAGTGAGTGATATCTAAACATTTTTATCTTATATTCTTCTACTAAGAATCATTTTAGTCTTTACCCCAATATTTGCACGTTAATTTATACTAATCTTCAATACTATACTAATATATTTTAAATATTATAAAACACACACATATTCTAACACATTGATTAAAATGATTTAATAATAAGTACATATTAGCAATGATTCTAATATTTTTCCTGTACTGCACTGAATTGGCATACTCATTTGTCTGATTTTTCCTCATTTCTAAGGCCAATCAATAACTGTCTGTTTATACAGTTTAAAAAATGTATATCAATATATATGTAATTATTAATTAATATATACAAAATTCCTGTGCTGGGTTTAGCAGAGGAGGTTGGTGAGACCATTCTATTTCTTTTAGGTGACTTGCATAACTATACTTAAATCTTGGTATTCACTGTGTTTTGATCTCAAAAATTAATTCTAATACTGTATTTTTCTCATTGCCAACTAATTGTGCCATATTTACTATAGCTTATGCCCTATAAGTACATTTATCGCTATTATAACATTCCCTTAAATATTTTCATAAGTCAAGTTACCAGTTTTAAGCATATGTTAAAATGCTCAATTTAAAAAAATATGCAGAAACCTTGACACTTACTCCTTCATGACAAATGAAGATTTTTAGCAGTTATACGCAAACACCGTCAGCAATGTGGAATGCAGCTTTTTGACGCTGACTAATCCATAGGATTCCAAAGTATAAAAAGGAAGCACATTGTAGATTAAATTAATTGTTTTTCACACATGTAACAAGGTGTTTTGCCAGTCTAATTTTTAAATGTGGTATTTGCCAAAGTGCAAAGTTTTGCAACTCAGAACCCCGTGAAATATGTAAAATAATTCCAATCTTTTCCCTGATTTGCAAAAAGAAAAGAAAAAGGGGCTAGTCTACTCTTCAAACTTGCAGTATTTTTTACATGATTAGTTGTTTCAACTTATTTCTGCACAGGAAACAGCATTGTAAGCAGCTATTTTACTAGAACTACATGTTTGAAAACAATATATTCTATGCCATATACAATATTCATTTTTATATTGTGATTTTATTTTAAATTAAAGGAAAACAACAATGCTGAACAATTTTATCATGTTTTGTAAATACTCTTGTTAGGAATTATTGCATGACAACAGGTTATTTGACTTTATAATTATGAGTTTGGAATATAACTTTAATAAGACCAGAAAACAGACATTTGTCTGTAACTTTGTTGGGAGGTTTTATATATATTAGTATAGATATATGTATATATGTCTATATATATTATATAATCTAGGTATCATGTAGAATTTACATATTATAATAGTTGTCAAGAAAATGTAACCTCATATTTATTAAAAATTCAGTTATAATAAATTTTTAATAAAATGGTGACATGCATTTTTGGAATAGAAATACTTTTCTTTTGAAATTATATATATTTGCTAAGAAGCAAATGTAACTTATTTTAAAAAAACCACTTTTCATAGGCACCTCCCTGACAATGCTTTCATATGGTTATGAAATTTTCAAAAGTAAGATATTTTGACTACTCTTTCTTAAAAATATATTTTTATTGATTTTAGAGAGGAAGGGAGAGGGAGAGAAAGATAGAAACATCAATGATGAGAGAGAATCATTGATTGGCTGCCTCCTGCATGCCCCCTACTGGGGATCGAGCCAGCAACCTGACATGTGCCCTTGACAGGAATCAAACCTGGGACCCTTCAGCCCACAGGCCGACGCTCTGTCCGCTGAGCCAAATCAGCCAGAGCTCATTAGTCTTTATTAAAATCATTATCTCTTCCTATGGATTTCTTTCTCTACACAATTCCCTCTAATGGGTGGCATTGAAGAGACCTTAGGCATTTTGTGAAACTAAATAATAGAAAAATGAATTGGAGAATACTTGGTGATAAGGGGCAGTAGGTTATACTTTTGTGGCTCACAGTTACTTTCCCCATATAGTTAAATTATTGTCACCCTTTGCACTGTAGGAATGACTTCCAGATATATAATCCTAGTATTTACTCTACTGACTCCCTCCTCATAGTGAATGAATTTGCATCCTGAGACCCTATTATAAGAAAATTTCTTATGACATAAATAGCAAAACATAATTGAAAATATATAAAACCAGAAACTACTCTTTGGTAACATTATATATCTTATAGTGTAAAACAGATAATTATAAAAGCATGAAACATATAATTACAAAAATATTATTTACTCATTTATTTTTATTTTGTCTTGTCAGTTTTGTAAAATTTATAATTTTTATGATTTTTTCCCTTACAAATAAATATACACTTGTGTTCTGCCCAGTGTTGAACAGTGGTTAGTGCCTCAGCCCATGCACCAAAGGGTTGCAAGTTTGATCTCCTGCCATGCTTGGGGCCCATGCAGAAGGCAACTAATTGATGTGTCTCTCCCACGTCGATGCTCCTCTCTCTCTCTTCTCTCCCTCTCTCCTACCCACCTCCCTTCCACTCTCTAAAAATCAAAACAAAATAAAACAAAAGCACACACACACCAAAAACAACAACAAAAATTCAATGGGAATATAACCTCAGGTGGGGATTAAATAAAAATAAATGAATAAATAATATTTTAAAATTATCTATCATTCTTTTACAATTACTTGAAAACGAGCCATTGAATTTTTTTTCCTCAAAGAGAGACTCCACATTCTGTAACCCTTTAGCCCCATGAAACCTAATGCTCTCCTTGATAAGTAGTTAATTGAGGGGTCATCCTACCTCTAGGCCTTTCAAAATGTTTGGGGGAAAGGATATTAATTGTCCTGCAGTTCAGACATAGTTCACCCAGTGAAAAGCTGTCATGTCCTATTGATAAACAATATATGATATAATCAATGCACTTTTTTAAAATATAAATTATAAAATTACCAGTGTGTTATATTTGTGTCTGCTACCTCTCCATGAGCTAAATATTAACACTTTATTATGAAAAATTTATATGAACTGTTTTATGTGTATATTGGGGTATTGCATCTTGTTGTCACATTTTTCTAAATATAGTGTAATATTTTTGCATGCTTAAAAATAGTTGTCATGATCAAGTATTGTGATGTTGTAAATTTAATTTTAGTTGGATATGAATAAACACACACTCATAAACATACATTGGGCATGAGACCTATTAGATAATAACTTATCAATGGGAAAGGGTTTTTTTATTTTTTTTATTTTTTTAAATTTCTTTATTGATTAAGGTGTCACATATTTGTCCTCATCCCCCCATTCCCATCCCACACCCCTCCTCATGGATGCTCCAACCCCCTGTTGAACTTAACCATTGGTTAGGCTCATATGCATGCACACAAGTCCTTTGGTTGATCTCTCCCCCCTCCCCCCACCCTCCCCTATCCTCCCTCTGAGGCCCGATAGTCCGATTGATGCCTCCTTGTTTCTGGTTCTGTTCTTGTTCATCAGTCTATGTTGTTCATCATTTCCCCTAGATGAGCGAGATCATGTGTCACTAGAGATATACTTATAAGAACTGAATGTGAGACGAGCAATAATAGTTATGCTGACAGGCAAATGAATAAGTCTGTAGTGAGTTTCTTTCTGGACCAACAGTTCTTTTGAGACCCAATATCAATGTCCACCAGTTCCTTATGTGTACATGTCAGTACTGACCCCTCAGCTCTGGATGGTGGACAAATGGTGGTAATGCAGGTCCGACACCCTCTGGTTTGGTCTCGGCCGGACCCAGGGGCACGGCTTCACCCAGACCCAGGGGCGCGTGGCCTCACCCGGACCCAGGGGCGCATGGCCCCACCCGGACCCAGGGGCGCGTGGCCTCTCCCGGACCCAGGGGCGTGTGGCCTCACCCGGACCCAGGGGCGCATGGCCTCACCCGGGCCCGGGACCCAGCCTCACCCGGATCCAGAGGCACACTGCCTCACCCAGACCCGGGATCCAGCTTCACCCGGACCCAGGGATGCGAGGCCTCACCCGGACCCAGGGACGCTTGGCTTTCCCCAGACCCAGGGGCATGTGGCCTCACCCAGACCCAGGTGCGCGCAGCCTCACCCAGACCCGGGACCCAGCCTCACCCGGATCCAGGGGCACACGGCCTCACCCGGACCCAGGATCCAGCTTCACCCGGATCCAGGGGCGCGCAACCTCACCCGAACCCAGGGGCACGTGGCCTCTCCCAGACCCAGGTGCGGGCGGCCTCACCCGGGCCCAGGACCCAGCATCACCTGGATCCAGGGGCGCACGGCCTCACCCATTCCCAGGGGCGTGAGGCCTCACCTGGACCCAGGGGCGTGTGACCACACCCGAGCCCAGGGGCATATAGCCTCACCTGGACCCGGGACCCAGCCTCTCCCAGACCCAGGGGCGTATGGCCTCACCCGGACCTGGGATCCAGTTTCACCCGGACCCAGGGGCGCGTGGCCTCACCTGGACCCAGGGGCGTGTGGCCTCACCCGGACCCAGGGGCGCGCAGCATCACCCGGACCCAGGACCCAGCGGGGTTTCGTCTTCTTGATCCCAATTCCTGTTGGTCAATTCCCTCTCAGCAATTCCTTCGGCCATTTTCTCAGAGCTCCAGGGTGGCTGCCGCAGAACTCGTTGGGCTGCGGGCTCGGCGAAGCTCCAGTGTTCCCGGTGCGCGGTGGTGGGCTGGTCCGGGGTCGCTGCGTCGGCCCTTGGGTCTGCAGCGGTGGCCGGTCGCCGAGCGTGTGCACCTGGCCGCTTCCGGCGCGTTGAGATTCTTGAAGGACTCGGAGGTCAGCAAGCGCGGAGTCTCCCACCCCATGTCTCTCAGGGGCTCGTCTGTCCGTGCTCGGCAGCGAGTGGAGCCGTCCCCTCAGCCAGAGACCGCCAGGGGAACTGTGCCGAGCATGTTCCAGGCTGCCATTGTGTTGCCTGAGCCGTAGTTCTTAAAGTGAGATCGTTGGGTCACCGGCATCAGCATCATCCCGCGTACCCCTCTCTTTTATTCTAGTTGTAGAGCATCTGCTCAGCCAGCCCTCCGGTGGTTCTGGATGGTGTCTTCTATGCTCTCCCATTGTAGTCTCAAAATTGTTGTGGTAGGCAGCAATCAGGCTTCCGCCCTATGCCTCCATCTTGGTCCTCCTTTGTGTAGTTAAGTCTTGATTGTTGTTGGTGTCACTGGGAGGAATTTTCCTCCAGGCCAATTGGCTGTGAGGACCCTCTGTTTCTATAAAGGAAGAGTTGCTGTGCAGGAGACAAGTTTATGGGCCGGGACTTGTTGCAGCAAGGCTTTGGCGCTCACTGAGTCTGCCTCTTGAATGTGTCCCTTTTGCGAGTGGTTGAAATCTGGTGTCTTCTCACACCGACCACTAGATGCCCTCGTTTCTGGGTCTCCAATGGAGTGTAGGTCAGCTACTGCCTGAGGCCACTCGGCAGGAATTACAGCAAAAACTGCAGTTTCCTCCTCCTGTCTAAGCAGCCCTGGAGCAGTCGGACCAGAACCGCAGTTCATCTGGTCAAGCTGCCACAGGGAAGGCCACCCACATGCAAAAGCCGCTGCTTGGAACCCAGGTGGGTCTTCAAAACGTGCAGGGCGGGTCCCAGGGCGGGGCAGGTCTCAGGGTGGGGCGGGGTCTCAGGGCTCCACCAGGCCATGGCGTGGCGAACCGAAATGGCTGCAAGTCTGCTTTTTCTGCTTTCCACGTTTCTAAGCCCCCTTGTTCCGCACTCCAGCGCAGCGAACACTGATTGCTGGGCGCACCTCCGCAAGGAAGTTACTCCCACTCTCCGACATGAAGGCCGAGAGTCCAGCCTCTCCCCGCAGGCGTCTGGGTCTCCTGCGAGTCCCCAGAAACTGGATTTCAGGGTGATGGGGAGCTAATCTCCCCTAGGGTTGGAAAAAAAGCCGCACGACCCTTCCCCCGCCACCAGTCCGACCCACGCGCCTCCGTACCTTATCCCTTCCAAGTTCGCTCTTTCCTCTTCCCTCTTAGCTGTAAATCCACCCTTCAGCCAGCTCTCCTGTTGTTCTGGGTGGCAGACGCTCTGTCCTCCAGTTGTATTTTTGAAATTGCTGTGCGCGGCGCAGTTCATTTGTTTAACTTTGCCGCCTTCTTGGTTCTCCTCTCTCAAAATGGCTAAAGGACTTGAATGTAAGACGGGAAATCCTAAAAATCCTCCAAGTCGGTGTCGGCGGCCTCCGGAGCCCCGAGGATCTCACTGGGCAGCTCGGCCAGGTCGGTGATGTGGTTGGGCCCATCCTGCAGAAAGATGGTCTCTTCCTTCACCGAGAGCCACTGCGCCGAGTCCGTGGCCGCCACCATAGCAGCTGCCGTGGCTGCCCACGAGCTCATGGCCCCGGCTGAGGTGCTGACTGAGAGGAGCAGCTGCCCGGCCTGGGGAGACGCGAGCAGGAGTCGCTGCGCTCACCAATCCATCTTTTAGTTGTATTTCCGAAACTGCCATGCGAGGCAACAGATCAGCCGTTCAACTCCGCCGCCATCTTCCAGAGCCGTAGATTTTAAAGTGAGATCTTTGGCTCACTGGCATCAGTATCATCCAGCGTCCCCCTCTCTTTTATTCTAGTTGTAGAGCATCTGCTCAGCCAACCCTCCGGTAGTTCTGGATGGTGTCTGCTCTGTTTTCCAGTTGTAGTTTCAAAATTGTTGTGGTAGGCAACAATCAGGCGTCCGCCCTATGCCGCCATCTTGGTCCTCCTCCTGGGAAAGGGTTTTGATAACTTTCTCTTTGACCCTTTGCCTTTCTCATGAAGGCAGAGCTGATTTCCTTATCCATTACCTATTTCCCAACTCACATGAATTAAAACAATCTAGTTGGCAGGTTCATAGTAGAATGGGCTTAAGCCATGCGAATATATGTCCTTTAATAGCATGGCCTTTAAAGCGCCTTCCAATGTCAACAATATAAGCGAATAATATCCCTTCCTAAAAAAAAAAAAGGGCAATAATTAATCTGATCTTACAGGTGAGGAAATCAAGGAGACTTAAACTTGAATATTTTTTCTACAGATACATAATTAACAAGTTTAGAGTTTAGAATTTGAATCCAAGAGCTAGATTCCAGGATCTATACACAAACTACCAATCTAGGAATTCTTGCTTACACTCAGACCATGCCACTGTTCTAATAGCCATCTTTTTGTTAATCAGTCACTGTTGTTTATCTTCTTCATCATCACCTCTGTCAATTATTCACAGTCATTATCTCATTATCTTCTGTGTTGGCCAAGTAAATGTTGCTCTCAAATCTTCAACTGTGGGGGCTGTAATTGATTAAACATCCCTGTTACTGCTTTCCATAATCCACATGCTAGTGTGCTGTGCAACTGTGCTTCTTACTGTGGCTTCCCACCAATGACTGAGCTTAGCAGGGACACCAGGACAGGCTTATTCTTGGTAAAGGGGGATTCCTCCAGTGGGTGACTTTGGCTCAAGGATTCCATTTGGCCTTGTCTGTGACTGTTTTATGCTTCATTGCATCTTTCCCAAGAATGAGAGCTGCATCATGGTCTGGCAGTCTCTTTGAGCTTCCTCTCCATTTCCACTACATGTTTTTTCCTTAATAAATTTCACGGTTGTTGTATGGAGGACCTTACTTGAGATGTGTTCTTTTCAGTTAGCCACTAACCCAAAGTGCTGTTTTTGGCTCTTTAATTTCCTAGGCAACATCTTGTCCCAGTTGAAAGGTTGCATGTGTGTGTACTTATCACTAAAACTATTGTTCCCTTTCCATTATTACTTCCAGCAATAGAGTCACATCAAAGACTTATGGAGACCTCAAATTTGATTTTAGGGAAAAAAAAGTTATATTCTTAAAATAGTTTGTATTTTTCATTTTGTAAAAAAAAATCATTATTTTTGAAAATAATTTACGCAAATACATAATTAATGTGAGTGGTTGAACATTTAAATGGGATTTTATTGGAAACATTATCTTTAGTATATCATTTAATAATTTAATTTTTATTAAGTATTGACTAATATTACTTGGTGATATCACCCTATGATTCATTATATTTAAGCTCTTTAAATCAACAAGTTTATATTGTGCCTATCCTAATATATAAAAAGCCAGGAGCCATCATGACCTAAATGACCAAACAGCAGGCTGCATGGGGTGACCAGGCTGGCAGGAGGATTAGTGAGGGACAACCAAATGACTGAACAAGCAGGCTGAGTGGGGTGACCAGGCCAGCAGGGGGGTTAGTGAGGGATGACCAAACGACTGAACAGGAGGCTGCATGGGGTGACCAGGATGATGAGGGGGGGATTTGGGGGCAACCAGGATGATGAGGGGGGAATTTGGGGGTGATCAGGATGGCAGGGGGCAGTTGGGGGTGACCAAGCTGGTGGGGGGCCAGTAAGTGGCGACCAGGCCAGTGGGGGGGCAGTTGGTGGTGACCAGGCCAGCAGGGGGGGGGCAGTTGAGGATGACCAGGATGGCAGGGGGCAGTAAGGGGTGACCAGGCTGGCAGTGGGGGCAGTTAGGGGCAATCAGGCAGACAGGCAGGTGAGCAGTTAGGAGCCAGTGGTCCCAGATTGTGAGAGGGATGTCCTACTGCTGGTTTAGGCCTGATCCCTGCGATCGGGCCTAAACTGGCAGTTGGACATCCCCCTAAGGGTCCCGGATTGGAGAGGGTGCAGGCTGGATTGAGGGGACTCCTCCCCCCCCATGCACAAATTTTGTGCACCGGGCCTCTAGTAATATAATAAAAATATGAATAAATGAAAAATGAACAAGAAGTGTTTCCAATATTCACAGAATTCCCAATGTAGTGAATTATGCAAATGTGTAAGTAAGTAATGACAACCTAAATTAGTATAGTGGTAATGAATAAGAAGGAAGTGAGAAAGAGGTAAGAAAAGTTTAAGGTAACTATGAATATGAACTTAATGTTGTTCCCAGGAAGCTATAAGTATGCTGGAAGATTACTTTTCTAATTTTCTGTGGAAAGCTTCTTTTAATGGAATGATATTTTAAAGTTAGAGTCAGTTAGATTGGAGCAAAAGCTTTAGAAAGCATACCTGTTCAATATCATGATATATTTATTTCCTCAATTAAGGACCTTAATTAAGTAAGCTATGACAAATAGGTGAATGGTCAGAGAATTAATCCTGAACTGAATATTTATGGCTACAAAAGTCTCTCACTCCAATTGTCTGCTGATGTGCTAATGTTCACCTTTCCTCAAGAGGACAGGATAATTTAAAAAATGTTGTTGTTCTCTTTTATCCTCCTTCTATCCTTGGAATACAAAAAAGGTAGCTATTTCTACAGAGTTTGGAGTAGAGACACCATTGTGTTCAGTATTTATGTTTATTGCCAGCAGTTTTTCTTTTCACAAATCTAACTCTTTGTAAAAGAAAGGAGTATGGAAGACAGATCAGCGCTGTACAGTGAACAAATGCCTGTATATAACCTCACATCTCTCTGTGCAGAAATCATTCTCACTTCACTCCCACCCCACCTGCAAAAAACACTTATCTCAGCTGCATCTTTTCAGGGAAAAGATATTTGGACCCAATGTATTTATTGGTATTAATTTTCCTACATAAAAGTTTTATGATATCAAGTGGATCCCCAAATAATGTTTAGACATGATGATATTTATTCTTCTTTGGAAGATAAGTATGATTTTCCAAATATTATTTTACTTGTAAAACTCAAGTTTGCCCCTTATGCTTTTGAATTTTTGAAAAATTTGAATATAGCCAAGAAATAAATTTTAAAAATATAGACTATTTTCATGTTTTATGAAATGTATGCTCTTAAGGTCTGAAACCAAGACCCATATTTATAGAAATCCAGTTTAATACCAATGTCTCTGAATTTGTGATGTGTTGGGCCATTCAATCAGTCCCTGTCTTGTTTATACAGAGGCTTTCTTCTCTCAATATAGGGGTTTATTCTGTGTACTTTAAGCTTGTATTTTGAATTTCCTATTTTTCTATACTGCAGCATTAAAATTAATTATATGAGAAAGTTAGGAAGTGATTCAGAAAGTCCCTGATTTTTTGTTCTTTTCAGCCTCCAATTCCTAAAACCTACTACAGAAGCTTTCCTTTATTCTCTAACAAGATATCAAATGCTAGTGAATTCCAAAGGTATTACAGCAGATACATAAAGTGGGTTTAAGGAAAATCTACTGGGGAAATAAAATGCTATGTTCTTAAGGAGAAAAATACTTGATGGAAGGGACCACTGCACATGTTTCTCATTAATAGCCGAACTAGTGAGAGTGTTCCCCTCCCCCTTCCCCTGACTCTGGGTACAGATTGCTGCTGCAGCACCTCACATCACCTTATGAAGGTCTATGGAATTCACATGGGAAAACATGAATATAAAACTGATAGCATTACCCTCTCCTGCCTTTGGACAGCCTCGAGAGAAGGAAAGGCATTCTTCTCATTGCACAACCAACGTAACTATGATTTTCACAGTAATTTCAGGCTATAGAATAAGCTTCTGAGATAATTAGTATCAAATTATTCAAAAATCTAATATTACACCTTTCTATTTAGGTTTCCTTCTATTTAAATTTAAATAGGAATGTGAACACTTTCTATTTAAACTTATGCAGATACTATTTGCATTTCTATGTACTTTATTTTGTTTTCTCAATATAGCAGGGATCTATATTCATGTCATACTGTTGTACTCTTTTTCCTTTTCTATTTATTTAATCTGTTCTTAATTTTCTTTCTTTTTCTATAGTTTCCACAGTTCATCCTGTTACTTTTTTTTTTACTTGTTTCCATTCATTTTTTCTTCATTTTTTGTTACTATATTCTTAATTATTCTCATTTTTCCTATAATTCTTCATTTTCCTCTGCATCTTTCATCCTTTTTACCCCTGACTATCTCATTTTTTTCTCTATACACATTTTACATATTTCTAGTAGCAACATGATTTCTCTTTTATCAAAGTGTAAGTACCACATTAAAACTCTATTACTGGTAATAGAGTTAATGTGAAGATACAGATTACCTATAATTTATGACAAAGTATTTCTGTGTCTTAGTCACTATAATGAGTTGCCAACTTAATTTAAACATATTAGATATTCACCAAATGAGTACTGAACTCTTTTCATACATTTAATGAAGAGCTAATCATTACTGAATACCTAAAACAGTCATCTTGGAAGAATTTAATCATAATAAAGTTATTGTGGATCCTAAACCACAAGAAGAAAATGAGATTAGTAACAACAAACACTTCACGCTAAATATTGTATCTCCTTTTTTAAAAAAAAAGTTAAAATGAATTTATTTATTTATCTATTTTTGATAAGAGAGTAGAGTAATATTAAGAATATTAAAAAGAATGTAAAGGAAGTTTAATAGGCAGTTTCTGAGCTACCTGTATAACATTCCCATATGCCCTTGAGATATTCAATCATTTGTTGAACACTTAGCACTTGCTAAATGGCAAAACTCTGTAAGACAAGGCGCCAGAGATGCAGTGATTAATAAGATATCATTACTTTTCTGGAAGGGTTTATAATCTTGCCGAGGAAGGTGGACAAGTGAACAGATAATCATAACACATTACGATGCCATAATAAGATGCCATGGAGCTATCTGAGCACATAAGAAGTTCTTCTAACCCAGAATATTAGGAGTTCAGGGAAAACTTCTGGAAGTGATTTTTTTTTAAATAGATTTTTGAAAAATGAAATGTTGTTAATAAAGTGAAGCGACAAAATGAGTTGGAGGTGTAAGTGGGGTTAGTGAGGAACACTCCAGGAAAAAGAAAATGAGATAGTATTTTTAAAAGTTTAGAAGCAAGAAGGATTTCTGAAGATGTTAAAAATAAAAATAGTTCAGTAAATCTGAGACATGAGTTATGGAGTATGTGACTAGGGTGATGAGAAAAATAGTGGAAAGAGAAAGGCATAGAGTTAACCAGGAATCTGATAACAAAGGCCTTGTGTGTCCTTGTAAGTTTAGACTTTACCCTGAAAAATCATCAAAGGCATTGTTACCCTCTAAGCAAAATAATGTTTTGATTTGATTTGATATTTTAAAACAATAAGATGTGGTGAACGGAACAGAGAGGCAACATTTAAGGCATAGAGGCCATTTAGGAGTTTGTTTCAATCTGTTCATTGGTGATGTTGATGAGTTCACTGTTGAATGGCTGACACGGTCCAGGACACAATCAATGATTTCCTAAGGTAGGGGCAATAAGATAGATTTAAGATGGATTTATCAAGAAGGTGAAAGAGAGTGGTTTGACTTGGTTGGATGTGTAGATTAGATAAAGGAATAGATAAGGATAATAAAGGGGTCTCTGCTTCAGGCAACTGGGCGTATATCACTGTACCAGTCCTAAGACAGGGACAGATTGGTATTACCTCGGTAGATAAGAGTTGATGCTGTGTGAGGAGTTATTTTAGGTTATGTTTGTTTTATGGAACTTCTGGCTCCTAGAAGCAGAGACCTGTAGGAGACAATGAGATAGGTGTGGCAGGATGTGTCACTGAAGTGTTATTTCTTCTTAAGAACCTATTCCTGTCCCAGACCAATTTATTACTCTGCTTCAGGAGAGATTTCTGTCAGGGTCTAAAGCAGGACTAGGTATGTAAGGTGGTGATTGTTGAAGGAGAAGGACCTTCTAGTAGGAAAAAAGTCTATAGGCTACTGATCTCAGATCTTGGTTCAGGTCTGTCTTCTGGTGTTTCTCTGGGAATTAGCAGGACACCGGAGGGAAATGATCTGTTCCTTAGAAGTTTAGAATTAGATATCAACTCTCTCAAACTCAGCAAACTTAGCTCAAGTGGCAGGTAAGTCATTTCACCTTGATTCAAAGAACTATTTGGAGTTGGAAAATAAAGGTATCCTTGACTAAAGGCTAGAAATCCTTTCTCTGTTTCTGAATAAAGATCCTATATTTTTATGAATTCTCAGAAAGATGTTCCCTTTCCTCCAAACTTCACCCAATCATATAACTGATAACTACTACAATAAGACTCAGAATGGATGGGCCTTTAGTCTGATTTAAATCATTTCCAAAACTGAAATCTATGATCTCTATTATCACACTTCCAAATGTATAACAAGATTTAAACAGTACATATGGGTGTGAATGTTAGGGAATGGTCTTTACTAAAAAACAAACAAACAAACAAACAAACAAAACACATATAGTTGGAGTGAATAGTGATAGAATTAGGAGACAAAGTGCCTACATTTTAAGATTCAAAATGAATAGCAGATTTTTGGTTTGAGTTTTGTTTGTTTTATTTTATCTCATTTTTGCATAAATTCAGTGACCACATGAAAAGCTCATGTACTCCTCAACTGGAGGTATGACTGTAGCTCCTCTCACTCTATTTTCTAGTGTGGGTTTCCTCCATCTGTATAACTCAGAGGTAGTATTTCAAGATGTTTTAGTTTCTTAGAGCTGTCATACCAAACTACCATAAATTGAGTGGCTTAAACAAGAGAAATTATTGGCTCACAGTTCTAGGGGCAAGAAGTCTGAGGTGTTGCGTTAGTTCCTTCTGAGGGCTATGAGTTCCTTCTCTGTTCTATGACTCTTCCCTAGTTTCTGGTAGTTTGTTACAACCTTTGACATTTTCCAGCTATAAATGCATCATCCTGATATCTGCTTTTATGTTCTTGCTAGAGGCTCGATGCATGAAATCCTGCAAGAGTAGGCCTTTGCAGCCCTGGCTGCCTTGACCCTCATAGCCTCGGCTTCATCCAGAAGGTGGCCAGATGGCCATTCTTCTGTTTGGCCATTTGGTTAATATGCTTTTATTATTATAGACTAGTGGCCTGATGCACAAAATTTGTGCACAGAGGGGGGTTCCCTCAGCCCAGCCTGCACCCTCTCCAATTGGACATCCCTCTCGCAATCTGGGACCGCTGGCTCCTAACCGCTCACCTGACTGCCTGCCTGATCGCCCCTAACCTCTCTGCCTGCCTGCCTGATTGCCCCTAACTGCCTCTCCCTGCCTGCCTGATCACCCCTAATTGCTCTCCCCTGACAGCCTGATTTCACCCCCAACTGCCTTTCCCTGCTGGCCTGGTTGCCCCCAACTGCCCCCCTGCTAGCCTGAACTCACCCCCAACTGCTCTCCCCTGCCAACCTGATCTCGCCACCAATTGCTCTCCCCTGCCGGGCTGATCACCCCTAACTGCATCTGCCTGCCTGATCACCCCTAACTGCCCTCCCCTGCCGGCCTGATCTTGCCCCCAACTGCCCTCCCCTGCAGGTCTGATCTTCCCCCAACTTCCCTCCCCTGCCAGTCAATTTGGTTCTGATTGGTCGATTTCTATGCAAGTCAGTATCAAAAGCTCCGCCTCCTAGACAGCCACTGGCTCCTCACAGTTCACCCAGATTTGATTCTGATTAGTCAGTTTCTATGCCAGTCATTGTCTCTGGGCCTATCTCTAGGCCTGATCAGAGAGGTGGGTCTGAGCAGCAGCAGCCCCCACAGAGGCCCAGAGAGAAACAGAGGCGGGGCTGCTGGCATAGCCTGGAGAGAAAGAGAGAGGCAATGGCTGATCAACAGCTGCCACGGATGCTGCAGAACAGATCCTGCCTCTCTCTTTTGGGCCTCTCTCTGGGCCTGATCCGCAGCCCCCTCAGGAGTCAGTGCTGGGTTGCCACAGGCACCCAACACTGACTGCAGTACTGACTTTCAGTGTTCGGTCAAGCCTTCAGTCGGTCTTTACAGACCCTGGGTTTTTATATATTAAGATGGCATTCTCCCTATGAGCATGTCTGTATCTGTATCCAATTTTCCTCCCTTTAAAGGACACTTGCCATATTGAATTAGTGTCCACCCCCAATGACTTCGTTTTAACTTATTCTCTCTATAAAGATGCTATTTCCAGAAAAGGTCACATTGTGAATTACTGAAGTTTAGGACTTTAACACATTTTTTTTTTTAAGTGGATGGTGCATAATTCAACCAAGAATTACCAAGGTATCATCAGAACATGAGAGAAACACTCCTGATGTTGAGTTCCTCTTTCCCAACATGGTTCCTTTTGCTTGCATGCCCCGCCCCCCCTCACACATGATTCCCCAACAAAGGTAAAGAAGAGAAAAACCTATGTCAGTTTCCATTGTTGTAAAGTGATGCTTCTACCATTCTAATGACTATCATTTCTATACCATGGAAGTGCGAAGACAGAGGATGGAGAACAAAAGTAAAAAAGGAAAAATCATCATCACTACTCTAATTTAACTTTCATTTACTAATCCCCCCCTTTCAACAGCCTACTAGCTATAACTTTAACATCCTTAACAATTGTGCCTATGTTTCTTCATCTGTAAAATGAAAATAACATCAATATCTACCATTTATCTATTTCTAAATTAACTCATATAGGAAAAGTAAATGAATCCATATATAAAAAAGACTGTAAGTTCATACCTAGCAGATAAGCGTGCCACCTGCATATTAGTTGTTATTATAAGGAATCCTAAAGGCATTGCTGGACACCTGTCAGTGAAAATGCTACATGAGTGGAAGACATACTTTACCACCTTTATCTGCTGATGGATAAGACCCTCAAAAGAAGGAATGCCTATATAACAAAACTTATCCTGAACTACTTTCTAGAGAAGATGGATTGGGTTAAAAGAAGGGTATTAATTTGCTGAGAGGTGTATGCAAATTTTAGGAAAAAGTAGAATTATACTGACCAATAAAGGTGAGGCCAAAACTGCCATCATAGCCCTTCTTCTCTGCTTTCTTATACAAGTACTTAGTATTTTCATAACTAAATTGGGAAAAAAATTGTTAAATAATATTTATCTGAAGGATTGCTAACCTATTAACTTGCCTAGAATCCATATTTCTCAGCCTGCTAGAACGTTTTATTAACCCTGCACTTAAAGTTGGCAAAGTGATTCTTGTCCCTGAAACTTTGGTATTTCTTAATTCAGGTGTTGTGGATCCATGATGGGTTATTAAGACTATTGGGTGTAAACCTGGTATAACCTTGTTCCTATGACTAAAACATTTTTTTTATGTGTGTGGTTTTTTTTTATGTTACAAAATAAAATCCTGGAACATGCTTTATTTGTAAGTTGAGGATTTACTCTACAATGTAATAACAATCCATGCCTCAAAAGATAAACAATGCATTTTACCAAATTACTGAGGTATCTTAAAGGATTGAAATAAGTTTCTCACTGTATCATACAATTTTTTTTTTTCTTCTCCCTCTCTTCTTCCCTTCCTTTTTTGTCCTTCCTTCCTCTCTCTTTTGCTTTTCTCTCTTCGTTTCTCTGCCATATTGCTTGTTTCAGGCATCCTCAAACTACGGCCTGCCAGCCACATGTGTGTGTTTTTGCCATTTTCTTTTTTTACTTCAAAATAAGATATGTGCAGTGTGCATAGGAATTTGTTCATAGTGTTTTTTAAACTATAGTCCGGCCCTCCAACAGTCTTAGGGACAGTGAACTGGCCCCCTATTTAAAAAGGTTTGAGGACCTCTGGCTTATTTAATACTAGAGAACCAGTGCAGAAAACTCGTGCATGGCGGGGGAGGGGGGGCGGCATGTCCCTCAGCCTAACCTGCACCGTCTCCAATCTGGGATATCCCTCTCACAATCCAGGACTTCTGGCTCCCAACTGCTCACCTGCCAGCCTGATTGATGCCTAACTGCTCCCCTGCCAGCTCGATTGCCCCTAACTGCCCTCCCCTGCCGGCCTAGTCACCCCTCACTGTCCTGCCCTACAGACCTGGTCGCCCCCAACTGCCCTCCCTTGCAGGCCTGGTCCCTTCCAACTGCCCTCCCCTGCCAGCCATCTTGTGGTGGCTATCTTGTGTCCACATGGGGACGGCCATCTTTGACCACATGGGGTGGCCATCTTGTGTGTTGGAGTGATGGTCAATTTGCATATTACCTCTTTATTATATAGGATTTCTATTTCCATTTAAATCTAAACTGATGCCTTTTAAAAAATGTCTTTGAAACAGCCTCTGAAAAAAAGAAGTTGGGCTTGTCAGGTCCTAGTCCTCACTCTGCCATTTACTAGATGCATAACCTTGGGCAAGTTATATAATCTCTCAGGATTCTGTTTCTCCATCTGTAAAATGAATTGGGTCAAACCAAGTGATCTTTAATGTCCTTCTTCTGTGTTAAAAAATCCAATCCAGTACTGGTTTCTGAACTAGTGCCAGTTAGCCATTCTATAGTTCTATTTAAACTTTGGAAGATATTTGAAAACTATTTAAGGCCTACATAATACTGACACAAATTAAAATGTACTGCTGTGTTTTTTTATGAAAATAGGTTGTTTTTTAATATAAATAACTAGATGATTAAAAATCAGAACATATAAAAATGTGTAAGAGGAAATAAATTATCATTTCTGTAAAAAAAGTTATTTTAAGCCTGTGAGCTTCACTTTAGTGAAATTTTTCTACCAAAGAATTTCCATCCTTGTATTTGATTTTTATTCAATGTTAAGAACTTGATAATTGGAGCCAGAATGTAAATTATTAATGCTAGAATTAATAGAGATCTGTTGCAGAGGGAGGACCGGAATAAAATGATTTATATTTAATTGTGTTGATACAACTATACTTGGATCTACCTTGTATTTCAATTATATTTCTTTTATTTCTCTGTGCCCAAGTTTCAATTTTACTGTATGTGACACGCTGGTATTTTAGAAGCATTAAACAATGGCATATCTCTCACACGTATAGATGGGTGATGGGGAGAACATTTAAATGTGTATAG
Source organism: Ia io (assembly GCA_025583905.1). Classification (NCBI taxonomy): domain Eukaryota; kingdom Metazoa; phylum Chordata; class Mammalia; order Chiroptera; family Vespertilionidae; genus Ia; species Ia io. Next base: position 40,851,561 of record JAJQQW010000003.1, read on the forward strand.
CAATTACCCCCAATAAGTGTGTATTACATCCTATTAGCCTTAGTGAGGTACTATAATCTAACAGTTCTGCACCATGTTCTCATTAATATGCAAATGGATTAGAATACAAAATTAAATGAAAATGAAATTTAGAAGCTAATTGACATTTTTGTCACAAAAGCTCAGGGAAACACTATTTATGGTTTAATGGTAAAAGGCTAATGTGTCATCCTAGGGAGGGGGCCACATCAATCTCAGCTACAGTTCTTTCCTGAAGTACAGTGCAAAGAAAGCACTGTTTGCCTATGCAAGTTGCCAGCCTCCCTCACGTAGGTGGTCCCATCCCTGTAAACCTGCACTAAATTGCTACCATCCATTATACACAGTGGCTGCCTGGATGGCTGCCTGGCACCGACTTACACAGGCCATCTATTCCTGTCAGAAATATGATATGTCACTGACAAAGCCTTAATTACACCATTAATTAATAGGACAATTTTCAAAATGCCTTGAAATGCAGCTTGACACTCATTAGTGCCATTTAAGAATAATTTCTCCCAGGGAATAGGACTCTGAAGAACACTTTAAAATGTAATAGAGTTTTAAAACAAAGGGATCTAGAAAACACAATAAATATATGGTTAGAAGCTGCTTTTCCCCCATCTCTGCCTCTCTCAAATATGACCTACCTGTTCAACAATGGCAAAGATAGATATATTTTTTTTAAATATTGAAATTGTCATTACAAGTTTGCCACAAAATGCCCATTTATTTATTTTGTGCTCACTTTAGAAATTTAGACACTTGCTTTCACTCTTTTAGAATCTTAATTACTTTTTAAAACACACCAGGCTTTAAACTTTAAATAGCAATGATAAGGCATTAACCTCAGAATAGGTTTCTAAATATTTATCAGCATGAAAAGTATCTCGTTTCCTTCCTCATTTATCTGTATCTTAGCAATGTCATGTGCAGCAAAAAGGAAAATCAAAAGTGTGAATTCCCCGGAGGTCACAGTTTTACAGTTTATTTATCCATCCTGTTGATTGTTTGATTCACTAAATTTTTCTCATACTTCTTTTAGGTTGACAACTCATAAACACAGGGCACTTTGCTGCAACCCATGATAAAAAGTAGAAGAAATTATTTAATGTTACAACATCATACCCCCCCCCCCAAAAAAAAAAAAAAGCCCTTTTGACAGTAAAGCCAGCATTACTAAACTGTTTAAAGGCACACGGTGCATAATTATTGTTCTCTTTGTTACTATGTGTTCTTTGTCTATGATAGTTCTATGATTATTGCACTGTATTATGGCAGATGAAATGGGATTGCAAGGTTAAAGCCAAATCAGTTTTTCCTGAAGGATAAAGGGAAGAATTACACATATCAGATAAGAAACTGCAACTGGAAAACAGAGATGGGTGACAAAGTGAGAAGACTTTCTTTATGTAGAAGATGTCGATGTGTCTAGATATGACTATGTTATTGGATGTTTCTTTTTTTTAAATTCTCACTCAAGGATGTGTTTTTTATTGATTTTGAGAGAGAGAGAGAGTGAGAGAGAGAGAGAGAGAGAGAGAGATGTGGGAGAGAAACATAGATTAGTAGCCTCCCGTATATACCCAGACTGGGGCTGGAACCAACTAAGCCACCACACTGGCCAGGACTGAATGTTTCTTTTTATCTTGAGGTGGGCCAAGAAGTAAGTCAGGATCACAACCTGGTTCCTATGAAGTTGTATCAGGCTTTGAAGAGTGATTCCTGGCAATGTTAGGAGCGGTTATCAAATTATTTGGGAAGAGATTTCAAATAACCTATGCCAATTCCCTTTGGTGTTTACTCTGTTCCTCTAAATTTCACATCCATACTCTTTTTCAAATCTATTTACATTTTCTACCACTCCCCAATATCTTGTTCAATTGTTTAAAATCTTTCCATTGGATTACTGCAACAGACTCTTTTCTGAGTTTCTTGATTCTGGTTATGCTTCTATTCAATATATTTCTTTATTACAGCAACAACTCATTTTCTCAAATAAACTAGAAAACACGAATTTTTGGCAAATAGCAATCTTGGAAAAGAATGGAGAATTGTCAAATGAGTTGAGAAAATATTACATACTAAATCTCCCTTTGTGACACTGGTAATGTATGTCAACATATTAATGACACTATGAATTTATGAATTAAAGAATTCCATTAATTGTATTTAACCCCGTGGCTAATTTACACATTTGATGACAGAAAGTTTGCTTTATGCTCAATGAAATACATTTGGCATGATTGTGTGTTGCTTAGCCTCAAAGGCTACCAGTTGATTACAAAATAAATTCCCAAATTTTTGGCATTTCATTCAAGCCTTTTTAGCTTTTAACTATTTATTGCTTGTCATCTATATTGAACAAATACTAATACAATGATCTTTCCACCTGGCTAATAATTCTACATATTTATTGCTCCATTTGCATGTACTATTCTCCCTATTCTTTTCCTGACCATCTTCAGGTCTCAGGAAACATACATTGACCATTAAGGCTAGGGTACAATTCCCTTGTATAACTCCTCATACTATTTTTTTTGCTTACAGTTGAATTTTTACTTTGTAAGTCCA
>JAJQQW010000003.1:40859152-40876652 GCA_025583905.1 Ia io
AATGCAATATACAGATGATGTACCATAGAATTGTACACTTGGAATTTATATAATTTTATTAACCAATGTCACTCCAATAAATTTAATTAAAAATAGAATATGTAGGATGGCTGTTGGTGTAATATACAAATCTCAAAAAAAAAATTGCCTCAGTTAATTGCAAAAGCTAAGAGGGATATAAGTGAAAAGGCTGTTTCTTAGGTCACCTTATGCTATTATTCAGAATTACATCATTTTGGAATGCATTTTAAATTTTTGTAATAGTGTGATACTATAGGTCATGTTTTCTTACTAACAAAACAAATTCTGAGGGGAGAGTTCAAGAAACCTAGGGCCATATTATTTGTGTTCTCTAACTCTTAGTTTGATTTCCCTAAAACCAAAAGTCCAATCCTATCTAATAAAAGAGTAATATGCAAATTGACCATTACTCCAACACACAAGATGACTGCCCCCATGTGGACACAAGATGGCCACCACAAAATGGCCAGCAGGGGAAGGCAATTGGGAGGGACCAGGCCTGTAAGGGGGGGCAGTTGGCAGCGATCAAGCCTGCAGGGGAGGGCAGTCAGGGGTGACCAGGCTGGCAGAGGAGGGAAGTTGGGGGTAACCAGGCCTGCAGGGGAGAGCAGTTGGGGGGGGGGCACCCCTGCAGGGGAGGGCAGTTAGGGGTGACCAGGTCTGCAGGGGAGGGCAGTTAGGGGCAAACAGGCTGACAGGGGAGCAGTTAGGCATCAATCAGGCTGGCAGGCAGAAGCAGTTAGGGGCAATCAGGAAGGCAGGCAGGCGAGCAGTTGGGAACCAGCAGTCCTGGATTGTGAGAGGGATGTCCGACTGCCTGTTTAAACAGGCAGTCGGACATCCCTCGAGTGGTCCCATATTGGAGAGGGTGCAGGCTGGGCTGAGGGACACTCCCCACCCCCGTGCATGAATTTCGTGCACCGGGCCTCTAGTGTTGCTATAAAAGCAAAGACAGAAAATAGCCTTGGGTAGACTATCGCTTGAATGAATGTTGCTAATATTTTCCTCCAGCAGTTGAGTTTCCAAAGGATGAATTTATTTGTTTTCCAGATCCAAGTATGAAAAGAACTATTATGTCTTTGTAAAATTGCACATATATAGCTCCAAACAGTGTTTTTATGGGGTGCTCATTTGGTTTAATGAACACAGTTATAGACTGAAGAGTACTTACCTCTGTCATAATGTGCCATGTCATCAATGCCAATATGAATGTATCTGCTAAGCCACTGATAACATCAGGAGGCTGGTTGCTCTATTTTGAAATTAACATTAGGGTTCAAATAGCTTATACCATTGCAAACTAATTGTTCTTAAATTACTATCCTATATAATAAAAGCCTAATATGCAAATTGTCCCTTCGACTGGGAGTTTGACCAGGGAGTGGGGCCAGCCCACCAACCACCCTCGGCCTCTCCTCCCAGCCGGCCCCACCCTCCGATCACCCCCCCATCCCGATCAGGGACGGGGCTGGCCAGCCAACTTCCCACATACCCTCTCCTTGGCTGGTTCAGCCCAATCAGCTCCAATCGGGGCAGGCCAGCTGGACCCCATCCATGCACGAATTTGTGCACTGGGTCTCTAGTCTTTAATAAATGTATTTCATTTTTATGTGTTGCCCATCTAACATTTTTGTATTTAGTTTGTTCACTTTTTTTTGGTGAGTAAAATAGTGTAAAACTGAAAGATTTTTCTTTAACTTTTCATTAAGTTCTTGGTAATTAAGGCACAATACAAGGGGATGTCCTTTGAAAATATATAGTTAGTATTAATGGAGTTTGCACATATAGGTCTTGAAATACAAGTGTAATGGTATTTCCTTAAGAGCCAATATCTATAGGGATGTTTTGATTTGAATAAATATATGCATTTGTATGTATACTAGAGGCCCAGTGCATGAATTTGTGCACGGTTGGGGTCCATCAGGCTGGCTGGCGATTGGGGCCAATGGGGGCCCCAGGAGGTTGGCTGGAGGGAGGGGCCACTGGAGGTTGGCCGGCCAGGGGGAGGGGCCATAGGAGGTTGGGTGTGGGAGCACACTGACCACCAGGGGCCAGCTCCTGCATTGAGACATAGCAACCGATCGTTCGGTTGTTTGGTCTTTCAGTCACTTAAGCTTTTATATAGACTGATATTTGCCAATATAATTTTGAGATATTGAGGTAAAGAAAGAAAGTGAAGCTGTAGCTATCTTCAGAGAAATTAAGCAATTAAAAAAAAAGTCATGACCAATGGACACAGATACTGGGGTGGTGGGCTTGCCCATGGTGGGAATGGCAGTGGGGGGATCAATTGGGGAAAAAGGAGACATATGTAAAATAAAATTAATTAAATAAATAAAATTAAAAAAAGACAAAAAAAGAAGTCTGAGTCAGGAAACGAGGAAATTTAGAATGTATTGGGTAATGACCAAATCAGAGTATTTGAGGGAGTCTATCTTATGATTTCTTTACTTGCTCTAATATTTAATTTGAAAATTTAAAATAAGCAATAAACTAGTGATTTGACAAACCACATGTAAAGAATGTGACTCTATCCAAACTAGTACTTCAGATATGTCTATTTGGCTAGTTTTTCTGATATTTAAAAATTATACTGCATGATATATACTAAATTGTATATTCCCAGAGAGTTATCCCTTCTCAAAGAAGAATAGCATGATTAGGCTTAGTAGGCTGATACAAATTATGCTGTCTCACTCTAAATGAGACTTGCAAAACCAAATGGAGCAGTCATTTTAATTTTTATTGATATCTTATACATAATCAGCATCTTGTGAAACTGTGGTATATCATGATGGTAATTATAAGTTTCTAATTTTAAAATAGATGAAGTAAAATGGAAATAATTTTATAAAAAACGAATATTATGTTATGCATGATAAACTTTAATGTGTTTCTTATCAGGTGAACTAAAAATAATAGATGAATATTTTTATTTTTTCAATGTATATATTTCTATGTATTTTAATTTAATGTAGTTAACATGTATTTTATAATTTGAGAAAAATAAAAACTATGAGGAACTATGTGAATATTGTATTATTCTCTATTGTACTTTATATATTCAAAAGCATGAATATATAGTTTTGAAGAAACAGAAGTAAATGGGACTTTAAAGGTAGGATCTTGAATGCATGTATCTTTTAGATTTAAACAATCTGGAAACTTTATCACATAGTCAGATAAGATGGGTGTTTATCCTGGAGCTTTACTCAATTTGAAGGCCATTCCAAGGATTCAGTGTTATTATGGGAATATCTTGGCTCAGCCAGGTTGTATCAATGAAAATGAGATTTATGCCCCAGAGGCAAACATTGAGCAAAAAAAAGAAACACAAAATTTTAACAAATTAAATTTTTAAAAAAAGGGCCATCTGCAGGAGAGCAAGATACATTATGTTCTTGACCTAAGAAAGTTATAGTATAATGGCTGTTTGCTGAAGGACAAGTGTAGAAAGGACACATGGCAAAGATATTATTTTTCTATGGCAAAATAAACTATCCAGAGACATAACAAAACTCAAGTGGCCACAGGGGGCCATTCAGTCTGAGACAGATTCCTACAGCTAGAGAAGCAGAACTAAAGTCAGTCAAAGGCCAGAGATCCAATCAGGAAAATGTCAGTTTGAAAAATAGTGAGAAAGAGTAGCATGTGAACTCAGAGTTTCAGAAACTCCTTGGCATTTGCCTGGATAAAAAACTTAATGGCTTTAACAGAGTTTCTATTTTATCTATAGATGGATAGATCCAGGGAAGAAATAGCAGATAATAATGGAGCAGGATAAGTGAAGAGGTAGTCCTTGGTGATGAGAAGGTAAAGGAACTGGAACAATTGTGGACATTCTCCTCATTTTATCAAAAGTTGTCTTTGACCACACAGGAAGCTAAGGAAGTTTAGACTGAGAAATTCTGTTATTTTTTTCCTTTTTTTTATGTTGTTAAAGTATAGTTGACATTTAATATTGTATTAGTTTCAGTTGTACAACATAGTAATTCAACATATATATACCTTATGATATGATCTCCATCCATCACCATACAAAGTCATTACAATATTATTGACTATATTCCCTGTGCAGTACAATATATTACTGTGGCTTATTTCATAAGTGGACGTTTGTACCTATTATTTCCCTCCACCTTCTTCACCCATCTCCCCACCTGCCTGCCTGCTGGCAACTATTCGTTTGCTCTTTGTGTGAGTCTTTCTATTTTGTTTTGTTCATTTATTTTGTGTTTTTTTAGGACTTCACATATAAATAAAATCATACCTTATTTGTCTTTCTCTGACTTACTTCACTTATCATAATAACCTCTAGGTCAATTCATGTTGGTCTAGAAGTTAAATATTGCAAATGGTGCTGCAATGAACATAGGGGTGTACATATCTTTTTGAATTAGTGTATTCATTTTTTTAGGATAAATGGAAGTGGAAATGTTGGGTAATAAGATAGTTCTATTTTTAATAATTTGAAGAACCTCCATACTTTTCCCCTGGTGGCTGTTACCAATGTACAATCCCATCAACAGTACACTAGGATTCCCTTTTCTCCACATCCTCACCAACACTTGTTTATTGACTTTTCATAATAGCCATTCTGATAGGTGTAAGGTGATATCTCATTTCGGTTTGTATTTCCTTTTCCCTGATGATTAATGATGTTAAGCATCTCTTCCTATGTTTATTGGCCATCTGTGTGTCCTATTTGGAGAAGTATTTATTGAGGTCCTCTGCCCATTTTTAAATCAAATTTCTATGTTGAGTTGTATGAGTTTTTGTACATTTTTTATACTAACTCCTTACACTTTTTTATTGTTGACAGTATTACAGATATCCTCCATTTTACTTCTATTTTCCCCCCTCCACCCAACCCCACCCCATCCCAGGCCTTCATCACACTATTGTTTGTGTCCATGGGCTATGCATGTATGTTCTTTGCTTAATCTCTTCCAGCCCCTTCTACCCCCTAACCCACTGAGATCTATCAGTCTGTTCCATGTATCCTTGCCTCTGGATCTATTTTGTTCATTAGATTTTATATATAAACTAGAGACCCGGTGCAGGAAATTCATGCACGGCAGGGGTAGGAGCGTCCCGCAGGCCAGCATGCACCCTCTCCAATCTGGAACACCTCAAGGGATGTCTGACTGCTCATTTAGGCCCGATCCCGGTAGGATCGGGCCTAAATGGGCAGTCGGAATTCCCTCTCACAATCAAGGACTGCTGGCTCCCAACTGCTTGCCTGCCTGCCTTCCTGATTGCCCCTAACAGCTTCTGCCTGCCAGCCTGATCACCCCCTAACCACTCCACTGCCAGCCTGATTGATACCTAACTGCTCCCCTGCCAGCGTGTTTGCCCCAACTGCCCTCCCCTTCAGTCCTGGTCACCCCTAACTGCCCTCCCCTGCAGGCCTGGTCCCTCCCAACTTCCCTCCTCTTCTAGCCTGGTCACCCTTAACTTGCCTCCCCTGCAGGCTTGATTACCCCCAACTGCTCTCCCTTGCAGGCCTGGTCCCTCCCAACTGCCCTCCCCTGCTGGCCTGATTGCCCACAACTGCCCTCCCTTGCAGGCCTGGTCCCTCCCAACTGCCCTCCCCTGCTGGCCATCTTGTGCTGGCCATCTTGTGTCCACATGGGGGCAGGATCTTTGACCACATGGAGGCAGCCATCTTGTGTGTTGGAGTGATGTTCAATCTGCATATTACTCTTTTATTAGATAGGATAGAGGCCTGGTGCATGGGTGGGGGCCAGCTGGTTTACCCTGAAGGGTATCCCGGATCAAGGTGGGGTTCCCCTTGGGGTGTGGGGCGGCCTGGGTGAAGGGCCTGTGGTGGTTTGCAGGCCGGCCATGTCCCCTGGCAACCCAAGCAGAGGCCCTGGTATCTGGGATTTATGTATCTTCTATCATTGAAACTTTGTAGCCTGGAGCAGAGCCAAGCCTCCTGCTTGCTCTGTGGTGGCAGCCATTTCTGTTGGAATTTATGTATATCTATAATTGAAACTTTGTAGCCTGGAGTGGAGGCCTAGGCCAGCCAGGGCTGCAGAAGCTTTGCTTCCTTCATTGCCAGGGGCAACCCTTGCCTCCTGCTCTTCCAGTTCCGTAGCTTCCGCCATTTCTGTTTGGATTTGTTTACCTTCTTTAATTGAAACTTTGTAGCATTGAGTGGAGGCCTAAGCTGGCAAGGGCAGGCGGAAAGCTTGGCTTCCTCTGTTGCCAGGGAAACCCAAGCCTCCCTCCTGCTCTCTGTGGCCACAGCCATCTTGGTTGGGTTTACTTCCATATTTGCTCCTGATTGGCTGGTGGGCGTGGTTTGTGGGCATGGCTTGTGGGTGTAGCGGAGTTAGGGTCAATTTGCATATTACTCTTTTATTAGATAGGATGAGATCATGTGATATTTGTCTTTCCTTAACTGGCTTATTTCACTTATCATTATAATCTCCAGTTCCATCCATGCTGTCTCAAAAGGTTAGAGGTTCCTTCCTTTTTATAGTTGCATAGTATTTCATTATATAAATGTACACAATTATTTTATCCACTCATCTTCTAAAGGGCACCTTGGCTGTGTCCAGATTAGCTATTGTAAATAATGCTACATAAACATAGGGGTGCATATGCTCTTTCTGATTGGTATTTTAGGATTCCTAGGATATATTCCCAGAATTGGGGTTGCTGGGTCAAATAGCAGTTCCATTTTAATTTAATTTTTTGTTAATCCTCACCTGAGGATATTTTTCCCATTTTTTTTTTAGAGACAGTGGGAGGGGAAGAAGGAGGGAGGTAAGGAGAGAGAGAAACATCAATGTGAGAAAAATACATGGATGGGTTGCCTCTTGAATGAACCCCAACTGGGTCAAGGGATCAAACCTGCAACCCAGGTACATGTCCTTGACCAAAAGTCGGACCCAGGACACTTTGGTGCTCTAACCACTGAGCAGCACTGGTCAGGGCAGCAGTTCCCATTTTTGATTTTCTGAGGAGACTCCATACTGTTTTCCACTGTGGCTTCACCAGTCTGCATTCCAACCATCAGTTTGAATTATAAGAAACATAAATTCATAGGCTAAAAGTGAACACAATTTTGGGGGAAGGAAAGTGTTGAATGAAAGTACTAAGTGAGCTTTGAGAAGAGTAAAAAACTAGGATTATAAAAAAAATAGTAAGATCATCAGGCACTGTTGGAAATTATGGAATTGTTCTTCAAGTTGTCTATGTCAACACAGAGAAAGAAATTGCATTATTATAGGAGAGTACAAAAGAGGAAAAGGGACACACAGATTTGTGTATTTATAATAATTAACTTAAAACTTAAAATAAATAAAAAGGAAGAGAAGAATAAGGAGAGTTTTTAGGAAAAGCTTTTCTAGTTCAGCTCAATAAGTTGACTATCTTTATTAAGCCAAAGTTTGGAGGATTAGGGACCTTGTATAGTACCTAATAACCTCTATAACTCTATATAGCTTCCCTATAGTGTGTTTCCAATTCATGGTGAAAGATGTGGAGCCTCTTCATAGTTGACTGAAAAACTAATTAAACTCAAAAGAAAATGTTGCTTTATTGTTATTGCTATTATTATTATTGGTCCTGCAAATAAACATGTTCCCAGCTAAATTCTATGCAGTAGCACCACAATCTTCATTACTATTGTAATAATAGTCAGGGGTATTTTTTTTTTTTTAAAGCATTAGGTTTGTCATCAGCTATATGGATTTTAGGCCGCATAGATCTTTTAATGTCAAACATAGACTATATGCTATTCAGTCTGTTGCTAGTGATGTCAAATTTGATTTGTCTGATATTCAATTACTCTCAAAAGTCTACTGATATGCTGATATCTGAGAGCACGAAGACTAGATTTGCTTTTGTTGCAGCAACATGTTCCTAGATGCATTCTTGTATTAAATTAACTTAGTGGAAATTATACATCTGAACCACACATCTGTGCTTTACCTTAACTATAGAACTGCCGCTATGCAACAAAAGTTTTGTTGTTAAACTCATTCTTCACCCTAGGTGTAAGGTAGTAGCAAGAAATTTATCTTATTATCAAGAAGATTATGGATTTTGAAGTCATTGCACCAGTACGCAAAAGCCTCTATGTCACATTACACTAAGATGATCCCTAATGGGTTTCTCTTGATGACCCAATCTAGTTTGGATTACTAGACAATGAAAGTTCTCTTACACAACAGGTAGACTCAATTCCTGCCCCAGGGCAGTGTACTGGGAGGCAACCAATTGATGTGTCTCTCTCATATCAATGTTTCTCTCTCTCTCTCCCCCTCATTCCTCCTTCCCTTGTACTCTCTGTAAAAATTAATGGAAAAACATTCTAAGCTAATTAAAAAAACAAAACAAATCAAAATAGTCTTCTTCGATCCTGTCTCATTCTCTATAGAAAATCAATGACAAAGACTACTATGTATTTAGGTATTCAACTCCATATAGCTAAAGAATATGTTCTTCCTCTCATTCTGTCTTCCTCCTTGTCATTCCTTCTATCTCTTCGTTTTTCAGCTTGAGACATTTTCTATTGTCTATTGCTTATGTCAAATGTAGACACTTCTGTATTAGAGGATTAACATTAAATAAATTTTCTCATCCCCAAATCAAATAAATTTTCCATTTAATAAATTTTCCAGCCCTAACTGGTTTGGCTCAGTGGATAGAACATCGGCCTGCGGACTGAAAGGTCCCAGGTTCGATTCTGGTCAAGGGCATGTACCTTGGTTTTGGGCACATCTCCAGTAGGAGGTGTGCAGGAGGCAGCTGATTGATTTTTCTCTCTCATTGATATTTCTAACTCTCTATCTGTCTCCCTTCCTCTCTGTAAAAAAAATCAATAAAAAATATATTTTAAAATAAATAAATAAATAAATAATAAATAAATAAATTTTCCATTCCTAAATCACGTTTTCACCTCTGCTATACCCCATTATAATTCAATTAGAGTTTTTAGCTCAACCCATACTTAATTTTTATATTATTATGATTTGCAGTTTTAATTTATAGCTTAGCTATATACTGGATCAGGATTTTATTTCCATTTTGGTACAATTTTAGGTTGTTTTTCATGTTTATATTTTTATTTTTGTTCATCTTACTATGATTCATTCAATCCCTTGCTTGTCATTTTCTTGCTTGATAGTTTCCTTTTAAAGAAGGGAAACAAATCATATTCCCTCTGAACTATTCAAGATATCTCATTTTCTTTAATTTTCTATTTTTTCTTTAGAAATTATATGTTTGACTCCTAATGATTTTCTTCTTTTCTCTTTCTCTCTTCCAGCTTCTCTAAGATATTTTGCTTGTCACTAATTTTTTACAAAACGTTAGCTGATGTGGTTTGTAATGGATTACTTTAAAGAGGTGTGTTTCAAAGTTATGGTGGTGCTCCTTGGGGCATTTTAATTTGATCAATGTTCTCCTTTATAAGTGGGACATTTTTTAGGTGAGTTTTCTCCTCTTCAACTTCTGTTTTCTGTTTTGTTTTTTTTAACTTATTTGGATATTATGTCCCTTTGTTGATTATATTCCTTATCTAGTCTCTTTTGTTATTCGTCTCTATCTTTTTTTTTTAAATAGGGAAGATAACAATTTTACATTCAAAATCTATTGTGATTTTTAAAATTTCTGCTACTGCATTATTTCCAAATCTTTTTTTTTTCTTGCAGAATTAATTATTAGTAAGCAGCAATATGTCATTTAAGTTCATGAATTAAATATTCAAATTTTTTGCCTGTATCTAAGAGTTCCTTCTTTTCTGTTTGTATGCATTGGTAACTCTCTTCCAGTTTTGAGATTTTTTTCATCAGTATTGGGTGGTTGTGGCTTCTTGCTCATGTGAGAGTATGAGGCACTAACATATTATTTGAAGCTGCGTGTTTGTGTGAGTGTGGTTGTAAAGAGGACTTGTCAAATGTGTAGGCCTTTTTGTAAGGGGATTGGGGAGGGTCTTGGTCATTTCATGGGGGACACTTTAGTTTAGTATCTTGAGTATTTCATTATGTGCATGCGCACACACATGTGTGCATGTGTGCATGCGTGCGTGTGTGTGTGTGTGTATGTGTGTGTGTGTTTCTCTACACTACAGCAAGGTTCTGTAGTCTCCTGAAGAGATTATCAATCTGGCTATAAAGATTTGGAAGGCAAGCAGGGGAAGCAAGACCAGCTAAATAAATTAGGGAGCCATGTGTTCAAAAATTATTTAGAATTTGAAGAAAGGAAGAGCATAGCATTAAACCAAGTGTAAAACTCTTCTTAGTGTGAGCCCTGGGTGACCACACAAATGGCTTGCCTATGAAGCCAGTAGTGAGGGGAACAAGCTAGGGGGGCAGACTTCTCACACTGAGCATGCAGACTTTCACATAATCCCTGCTGCGACTTGGTGTTCGACAGATCACAGCTTCTCTGTTTCCATCTCTCCATAAATTAATCTCCTGTCCCCTCCTGGCAAGTGGTGAGGACAGTATTCCAGTTGTAGAGGTAAGGTGGTGATGGTGGGGGAAAATAGAGGTTCTGAGGCCTAATTTTTCTTGTAAAGATTTTCAATAACTTGTCCTGCTTTCAGTCCCAGCTAGAATTTTTAATTCACTGTGCATAATCAGAAATTGGCCTTAAAAAAACCTCATGGGTTAAAAACATTTATAGAATTCTTCTTTAAAAATATATTCCATATTACAAAAATATAAGACTTTTTCCCCTACAAAACAATCTTTCTCCCCCTCTGTTCTTTGATCTTTTTTTTTTTTTTTACCTGAAATAGACTTTAGAGGTAATCTAAATTATGTCTCTCATTTTACAAATGAATTAATTAAAACTCAGGTAAATGAGCGACGTGAACATTGTAACACAACTAGTCAGAATTAAAGATTGTCATAACTTTTAATGTTTTGTATAGAGTTCAGTATTTAATGCTTAATTATCTATCATTTAGACATGGGAAATATGCTTTTTTTGAAAATTTTTACATATTGAAGAATGTTTGTGTACTTGAAGAAAAAGCATACAGAGGAAAGCAAGTGCCTTTCACACTGTAAGAAATAAAAAATATTTTTGATGGATAATAGGATAAAGTGGGTATTCCAGAAATTGTTAAATACTTATTTTTCAATATGCACAATATTTATTTTGTTGGGAAAATAAGGAAAAAACTAATTTTTAAAAATTATCTTTAAAATTATGTACTGTATTTGTACCTTTTTAAATTAGTATTTTTGGATTATTTTCTCTAGAACAATTACAGAAAACTCTCATTGTGGCAATATATATATATAATTTCACTATATCTTCTCTAAAAATTCCAAGTAGTGATAGCTTATCTTTTTCCAGAAGAGAACATCCCTAAAAATAATAAACCAATAATATTATCTGAATTAAATATTTTGATTTAATTTTATGAATATTTTATATCCTTGTAAAGTATATATGGGCATAAACAGAAGAATATTATTCATTTGATTTGTAGAATGCAAATACTTCTTTTAGTGAGTCTTAGGTACTGAAAGCTTTTCCTCTGAAACCATTGCTGAGGAAAAGCAATGTCTGCATCTTAAATCTTACCATTTCAGTATACAAGCTCAATTTATACACATAATCCTGATAAGTCAGTCTTATTCTTGAGCCCATCTTACCCTGTTTCACTAATAAATAGAATTATTCATTTTGAAGGTTTTTTGAAGTATGAAGACCAAGATAGAACTTCTTGGCATTTTCTTTCCACAACTTTAGGAAGTTTTTTTTTTTTTTTTTTTTTCTATGTATAGAATGAAATCTCATGCTTTTTGAAGTCAAGCCTTGCATGGCTATGTTATTTCAGAAAAATCTCAGCTGGTGTTTGTGCAGTGGGATGATCTGGCATAGCAAAGTATTAAAAAGGAACTGTGACATGCTATCTTAAACACTAATAGATGGAAAAGGCAACTTTTTGTTGTTGGTTTATCCTTTATACATGTACAGCTCAAAACAAAGTTTTCTTTCCTGAATTTAAAATCATATTTTATTATGTATTTGACAATGCTTTCTTTCTCATATCATCAAAAAGAATTCTTCTTAGTTTAATGTAGCACTATATTTGGTTTTAAAGTTAAAATTTCCACCATCCTCAGATGCTTGCTTAGTTGCAAGAATATCCTATATTCTTTTCTCACTAGCACATATGGATTGAGGTTGTACTAAAAAATATAGATATGTCATTTTAATTACAAGCATGGCTTCTTTTAATTTTTTTCTCAATTATTAGTGATGCATTGATGTTACTTATAAAATATGATGGATGTTATAAATGCTATTCTTATACTAACGTCAGATGTTCAGCTGCATAGATCAATAAAAAATGAGGAAAGGTAGAAAAGACAAAGGGTAAAATATATATTGAATTACTGTTTGTAATATGCACTTTACATCAATTATAATATTTAACATTATAAGACCACTTTTATAAAGTATTATTATTATTATCAATGAGGAAAAAGAGGTCCAGAGAAGTTAGATAATGTGCACTAATAAACAGTTAGCAAGTGTCAGGTCTAGAACACAAATTCAAAATATTCCAACTTTGAAGCTTAGCATGTCTTCCTATTAGAATTTTGAAGGACATTTAGGAAGAATAGAGAGGATGAAGTTGGAAGTTAAAGATAAAGAATCAATTAAGAAAGATGCAAAGAGAGAACTTAAGAGATTAGATGGCCAAATTTAAATGTTATATAATCTTACTAAATGTTGAAAGAAAGTTTTAAGAGAAATTTTGGGGAACTATGAGGGAAATAAACCTGTTTTAATTAAATTTAAGGAAGGTTGTGATGTATTATTTAGGGCAAGAAGGTGGTTGGTAAAACTAACATATTTCTCAGTGGAGGTCCTGCTACCGTGCTTCCCTGACACAAATCCCGTAATGAGTTTAAAGGAACAGTTGTCTCTGGAGGACACTAACATGTTACAATATGCAGGAAAAAATAATAGAGAATTCCTTGGCCTGTGTGGCTTAGTTGGTTGGAGCTTCATTCCCATGCACGAAGCAGTTGCTGGTTTGATTCCTGATCAGGGCGCATTGAACCTAGGTTATGGGCTCAATCCCCAGTGGGTCAGGACACATGGGACAGGCAACTGATTCATGTTTCTTTTCTCACATGAATATTTCCCTCTCATTGATGTCTCTCTCTTCCCCCCTCTCTAAAATCAATAAAAAGCATGTTCTCAGGTGAGGATTAAAAAAGAAGAAAGAATGGATGAATTATCAGAGAACATGAGAGATTAACACAATTTAGATAATGGGGGTCCACTAAGTCTATTATAATTAGACTCAACCTAATTTCAAATAATCTTTATAAATTCATTTAGTAAAAAAAATGCCAAGTGAACAATTATCTATAGTTTTATTATTCAGGGTTCAACTGGAAAAATATCACATACTCATACAATGATACTTTACACTGTGATTTTTTCAAGTAAAAGAAATACACACCAAAAAAATAGAAAATTGGTTCAAAGGTATATATAAGATGGATGGTAACCATAAGGGTACCAAACATTTTACCAAACCTAAGCCTTAAAGGCCAAGGACAGGAAAATATAATGGAAAATAAATGAAGAAAAGTCTGTCTCTAAGAGGAGCAGTGACTTTCACTTGAGATACAGCCAACTAGAGGGCTCTGTGAGAGAGGCATATTCTGAGAAATAAATATCAAAATATAATGACCTAACTTTTCTTCTTTTTAGTCACCTTTAATGACTACCTATTGGCTGAATTCAATTTGAAACATAAAAGAGTTAAAATGATTAGAGAGCACGCTAAAAGTGCATAGGATGTGTGTGTGTGTGTGGGGGGGGGGGTAGAATTATCTAGAACTAGAGGCCCGGTGCATGAAATTTGTGCACTCAGGGGGTCTCTCAGCCCAGCCTGCACCCTTTTGCAGCCCTGGAGCCCTCAGGGGATGTCCAACTGATGGCTTAGGCCCGATTCCCTTGGGGAGCGGGCCTAAGCCGTCAGTCAGACATCTTTAGCACTGCTGTGGAGGCAGGAGAGGCTCCTGCCACTGCCACTGTGCTCATCAGCCATGAGCCCGGCTTCTGGCTCAGTGGTGCTGCCCCTGTGGGAGTCCACTGACCACCAGGGGGCAGCTCCTGCATTGAGCATCTGCCCCTGGTGGTCAGTGCCTGTCATAACGACCGGTCATTCCTCCGTTCAGTCAATTTGAATATTAGCCTTTTATTATATTGAATAGTAACTGTGTCAACCTTAGCTATGTCTGCTCTAACTGTATCTAGATTCTCTGTTTATATCTCTACATTTCCTGAATAACTCTTTCATATCTTCTTCTCTCTGCAAAACGGATTATGCCTTATGTCCAATCCTCATTCTCAGCTGCTTACCTTTATTTCTATTTCAATGAGAAAATAGGAGCAATCAGTAGAGAGCTTCCACCAACTCCCCATGGCACATATATCCCGCTATCAGCATGTATGAATATGTGCTCTGCCTTTTTTCCCCAATCACTACAAATGATCTATTGTTATAAATACTTGAGGCCAAATCATTAGTCTTGGTGTACTTGTTTCTACAAAAACATACCACTAACAATTTTACTCTTTCCTGTATCATAAATTTCTCCCTCTGTATTAAATCATTTCTGTCAACATACAAAAAGATACACTCAATTTTTTTTTCATTAAGTAAAATCCTCTGTTAATTGTTAGAAGACAGTTCTCCATGGATCTATCACACATTTGCACATCTCTCAAAGTGAGGTAGATTATTTTTTTCAAGGGTGTTTGTATAGGAATCAACCTTGGGCAATAGAGATAGTGTCTCCTGACAGAGCAAAGGGAAAAATTTCAGAGAGCCCTTTCTAAAAGACTCATGTCCCTTAAACTCAGACTTCTTCTATAACTCAAGTCACTGCATGTGGGAGCTGGGGTTCAGAGGACAGACATGAAAATGCTGAAACTATAGCCTCTGCTCTTGCTGTGAGTAATGAACTACATTTCATCTTTGACCCAATAGTGTTGAGTGTTCTACCATCATTCATGAAATGGCAGCAAGCAAATTTGTAAGATTGCAAGGAAGGTAAAATGTAGAGTCTTAACTTTTATTGACAGCAATCTCATTTCTGTGATACACTATCCTTTGCAGCAAAACTCCTTGAAAATCTTGCCTATATTTATGACCTCAAATTTAATTCCTCCCCCTTGATTGCATGATGCCACTGAAACTGCTTCTACCAAAATTTAACTTAAAAATTGCTTAATCCAATAGTCAATTCTTAGATCCCACCTTTCATTATGTATAACCACCATAGGACACTTTTAACCACACTTTTCTTCCAGTTGCAAGATCTTTCTTCTCTTGACTTTTAGATAAATACATTGTTTTTTGTCCTTCCATACAGGATGCTCATTTTCAGTATCCTTTGTAGAGGTCTCTTCATTTTTCTTATCTTTTAAGATTTCATGTTTTAGAATTCAATGTCTTGAAACACTTCTCTTTGCTTTCTATATGCTATTCCTTGAATATCTTTTAGCATCACTGCTTTAATTATCCGTAGGCACTGACAACTAGCATATTTATATCTACAGCCCAGACCTCTCTCTTGAGCTACACACTTACATCCAACTGCTTGACACATCCACTTGGAAGTAAAACTGATATATCAAACTTAGCATGTCTAAAATTGTATTACTTGTCTCCCCCATAAGCCTATTCCTTTCACAACCTTTAATTCTGTATAATGTCAACCACATCCTTTAAGTTGCTTAAGCCAAGAATCTTAATTTTTAAAATTTATCTTATTCTCATGCCACAAATTCAGTCTTTGTCTCTCCCTTCAGTCATATTTAGACCACACATGTTCTTGTCACCCCCAAATAGCTACACCTGGTCTAAACCACTATCATCTCTTATTTATCTAGATCATTGCATTGGCCTCCTGACAGATCTCAATATTTCTGCTCCTCTTCCTAAAGCTTATTCTCACCAAAGTAGTCATAATAACCCTTCTATCCTGTGTAATAAAAATCTCTACTTCTGTGTTCAAAACCCTCTGTTGGCTTCCTAGCTTACACAAAGTATCAAGACCCAGAAGACTCTTTACCTCATATTTTATCTCCTTAACTGTCTGACTCACTCTGTCTTATCCATGTTGGTTTCTTTAATGTTCCTTATACATTAAAGAAACATTCCATCTTCAAGATGTTTAAACTTCTTCCAGATATCCACAAAGCATACTCCTTCGTATCCCTTTAGATTTTGGCTGAACTGTCACCTTTTGTCTTAAACTTACAACTCCCTGACCCCTAGAACATTCTGTACACCTCCTTTTTTATTTTCTTTCTTAGTTCTTACATCATTTTACATAATTTATATTTTACTTATATATTAAGAGTTCTAATGTAAGCTCCATGAAGAAATTGTTTTCTTTAAAATGTCTATATTTCTACATTTCAGGATGTTTTATATCAGCAAAAACTTAAAAGTAACTGTGTCAATAAGAAATGGGCTACACAAATTATAGCTTATCCATTGCATAGAATATTATGAAAAACCAAGTTAGATTTATATATACTAACATGAAAAGTTCTCAGAAAAATTGTTGGGTGTAAGTATAAAGTATCAGAAAAACAAGAAACATCTGTTCTATATTTCTGACATTTAGAATAGCCCCTTGGATCATAATTGGTGTTCAATAAGTGTTTGTTAATAGAATGATTTACTTAATATATACATATTTAAATATAATATCTCAGAAAACCTCTCATATATATTATAAAAATTATTTTCTCTTAAATGAAAATCTTAGATCAGTACTATTTACCAAACACTGTTCAATAAAATATTTACTTTAATCTAATTAATATCCATAAGTAGCTTATATTTCAACTTTCAATTATTCATCACTCTATGTTTTAGTAGATGAGTGAATAGTAAGCTATTTCTGTCAAAACTGGGATCACTGCTAAAAAATGGCAAGTGCCATTTTTATTTCATGCAAACGTGTTTTTATCTATGTTAACAATCAGATGCTCTCTTTTTGAGTTTTCAAAATTCCTTTCTTATGCTCATTACCCAAGTCTAAATTAGTTACTTCTCTTTTCATATACTGTTTTTATAAATAAACTAGAGGCCCGGTGCATGAAATTCGTGCATGAGGCTGCAGGGCAGGGGGGAGGTTGTCCCTCGGCCCAGCCTGCACCCTCTCCAATCTGGGACTCCTCAAGGGATGTCTGTCTGACTGTCCGTTTAGGCCCAATCCCTGGTAAGATTGGGCCTAAATGGACAGTCGGACATCCCTCTCACAATCCAGGACTGCTGGCTCCCAACTGCTCACCTGCCTGTCTTCCTGATTGCCCCTAACCACTTCTGCCTGCCAGCCTGATCACCCCCTAAAACACTCCTCTGCCAGCCTGATTGATGCCTAACTGCTCCCCTGCCAGCCTGATTGCCCCTAACTTTCCTCCCCTGCAGGCCTGGTCACCCCTAACTGCCCTC